>CM053580.1:374419994-374454868 GCA_028627135.1 Pseudochirops cupreus | reverse complement strand
TGTTCTTATCCTGCTTCTTATGCGTATTCTTACTCATGGTTGGTCAGTCCATGATTTTATTTTTTAATCTCTGTGGGGCTCTGCTTCCAGAAGGGAAAGCTCTGTCCCAAATCTCTGGGGTCCTCCCGGCTGCCGTAGCTCTCAGGAAGGTGCTGGGTCCCTTTCCCACTTCTGGCTCACTGGATAAAGAAGACTCACAGGACCAAAGCCCAAGACCGCAATCTGGATCCAGGCCGCTCAATGCGAGAGCACTTGGCCTCTGAACGATCGCTTAGTCCCCCTGCAGTCTGCAGGCCAAGGGCGCGGAAGCTGCAATGCGGAGACGGGTGCAAAACTTCTGCCTTTTGCTTTCCCGCCCTGGAGGCGTTTCAGCCAGACCGCTTATTTCCCAAGACCTCGCAAGTCCCACTGACCTAGTTCTTAACACTGCCACAGCTGCCGCCGATCCGCTCCTTGGCTCCTCTCGTTCAGCCGCCCCCCGGGGCTCAGCCAGGGCTTCAGGCCAGGCTGGTTTCCGTTCGCAGTGCTGATATGGTTCCTTGTAGCCGAGCTGACTTTAGTGGAAAGTATATTTGTGTGCGTTTTGGAGTTCTAGGATTAGTTTAGAGTCATATTTTATGGGTATTTTGGGGTGGCTATGTGAGAGCTGCGATATGTTGCTGCTTCTACGCCGCCATCTTGGCTCCACCCCACAAAATCATCTTCATGGAGATGATCATGGAATCTATGGGAGCTGAAGAGATCACCAAGCAAAATAGTGTGGAGGGAGAAGAGAAGGGCCAGGAGAGAGCCTTAGGTGCATATGTGAGCTACTGGGAGGTCGTCAGACATGCAGGAGAGAGGAGCGAAATGAAAGCCTCAGGGTGACTTGGGGGAAGTTAATCTGTGTGGTAGGCATTTAGGTGGGTTCTCTGGGCTATTACAATTTTGGTGGCCCTGTAGCTCAACCCTGCCAGGTAACAATAATGGCAATAATAGCTAATATTTACTCAGTGCGTACTTTGTGCTAGGCACTATGCTAAACACTTTGCAATTATTTTTTCATTGATCCTCACAACAACCCCAGGTGTAGTAGGTGCTGTTATTATCCCCATTCTACAGATGGGGACATCGAAGCAGAGACTTGCCCAGGGTCACACAGCTAATAAGTGTCTGAGGCTGGATTTGAACTCAGGTCTTACCAACTCCAGGGCCTGTACTTTATCCACTGTACCTTTCATATTTGGTGGCCTAAACTATAAAAATATGGAGAGCAGGGAGGTATTCAGATCTTTTTCTAAACTCCCATGGCCTCCAAGTACTTTCCTTAAATTCTTGATGTTGATGTCTATGATGTGCATTGTATAGTTTAATGTCCTTTCCATTCCTGGATTATACATTTAACATTTAATTATTAAAGTCATTTAAATTGGACTTTTATGATTGGCAACTGCTAAATTTGGACGTAACCCACCCACACTATTTGGTGCTATGAACAAAGGAGTTTGAGTTTGAGAGTTTGGTTGAGAGGATAGAATGGTGCTGTTTGGTTTTTTAAGTGACCTCAAAGTCAAATTCATTTTTTAAATAGAGAAGTGATATAGAAGAAAGAGCTCTGGATCATAGGCTAGTTAGAAACAGGTTCTTTTTTCCCATCGCAGAGGCCTTAGTTAGGTTATGTGGAAAACCTATTGTTTGGGATGGGAATGGTTCCTCCGGCATCAGAGGAGAGTATGAATATGGAAAGCCCTGCTTAGTCCCTGCTGGCGTCCATGGCAGAGAAAACGGTGCGGCCGGAGCGCAGAGAGGGAACATCAGTTGTCTCTGAGCTTTAAGCAATTAGAAGGTTTTGTAAAGGAGCTTTTGCTTTAGTTTTTTTTTAATCACTGAGTTCAGAAGACTGCCTAATGGATTTGCTGATTACCCAAATGAAGAGGTCAGTTTTAACGGAGGCAGGGACTAATAGGCTACAAGAGGAAGTTATGCTTTCTGACTTAGATGTTTCTCTGAAGAATGCCTTGAACCTACGGAACTGAGTGCTGTAAAACAGGATGATAGAGGTAATCATGATTGGAAATCAGAGCAGGAGGTGAAAGATTGCCACTCTCTATATTATTTCTTGGGGAGTGTCTTGTAGTGTGGGGGTTATAGAGTTGGGTGGCCTTTTTATATTAAGGGACTTAGAAGGCTACAGGAGAAATTTAAAGAAATCATTGGAACTGTAGAACAGTAGCTGATGATGGTATCCTCTAATGGGGTGATATGGAGTACTCCTCAGTTCGAGAATTCCATTTAGGAGTTTACATACAAAAGAATTAGTTGACTCAGTTAAAGAACCGAGGTGGAGATCTCCTTTTTCAGGTGGTTTATAAAGTGGGGAATTCTGATTTGATGGGTTCAATTTACTGCCCCTAACCTTCCCCAAACCTCCCCACCTCCTTCCTTATGACCTACTTGCTTCAGGTAAAGTTAGTTTTCCTGACTGCCCGAACAAATAGGTGCTTTTAGGATGATGGGCATGATTTGTACCACCATCACATGATCAAAGTCTTTGAATATGGCTCTTAAAACATGGAGTAGATAAGATGAATCCCCCCACCCTTCCATTCCAGGAGACCAGAGGCTATATACCCAAATTACTATTGCTTTGGAAGGAGAGGAGTCTGAAATGCATAAAAGGGAATACTAGATATTAGCAGCCAGGTTACTGCTATTACCAGAATGCCCTCTATGACTTTAAAAAGGGTACCTCATTTTCTTTTAGGGGCTTTGGAGGGCAAACCACCAAAGGAAAGAGGTTGGTGGAAGACAGCCTTCTATTTGGGTCTCAGTTATGGTGCCTGATTGGGGGAAGTGTATTGTGGACATGAATATTATGAATCTTAGAGGAGTACCTGGTCTGGGTATATATAGTAGTAACTTCCATGCTGGGTGTTGCTGGTTGGGCTCTATGGAAGCTCTTGGAGTTACTTGAACGTTCCCATCTAGTTAATGTTAAATGTAGTATTGGGAGGGGGAGTTTAAAAAATATTTTGTTCCTAGTAATGAAGATGGAAGCTGGAGCACTCTTGATATACAAATCTCCTTTATAATAACTCTGTGTGGCCAGTGATGGAGGACTGTATCTAGCAATTAAGAGAAGATTATTAGGAGTTAAATAAAAGTTATGCCATTTGCTGTAGCTGATCTTGGCCTTGTGGGCCGGCTAGCCCAGGATGCAGATGAGTGGTGTGGAGTTATTGATCTCACCAGCAATCAGCTTCTCCATCCCAGATTGCTGAGACCAGTTTAGGACTGGTTTGCTTTTACTGGAAAAGTTACTTTTCTTTTGTATCCTCTCACTGTCTCATCCTCATGATTCTTTGAACTCCCCATCATATTGCTGCAGTTTAGGAGAGACAGACTGTAAAGGCCCCACTTGCTGAGCCCATTTACTAACAGTGTGCCCTACTGATCCAGGTACCCCAAAGCCCAGGGCAACACACATTTTTTTATCTTTCTTTTTCACAGAACAGAGATTGGGTCAAAGCAGGTCCCTCCAGATGCACTTCACTTCTTTGAAAAGCCCCCAAAGAGACAAGTTTCTCTACCAAACCTCTCCCAAGAGGATCCAGAAGCCAAGGTGACAGTTTTAGCCAGTGACGAAGCATTGCAGAAGATCAGTGCCCTTGAACATGAACTGGCTACTCTCCGAGCACAGATCGCCAAAATCGTGACTTTGCAAGAACAGCAGAGTCTTACTTCAGGTATTTGAGCCTTGTACTTCTTTGCTTTAAACAGATAAAACAGAAACCAATAGAAAGAAATCACTTGTCCTAAAATTCACATGCCATGATGTTTATCATCAGCTAAATATCAGATATTTTTGGGCCTTAGCTAGCTGGGCAGTGTGCCCAACAAAGCACTTGTTCAGTGCTTTTTTATAACAATATCCACGCCACTGGAGAATAATGGATTTGGGGACTATAGTCTCCATTGAGTCAGTAGAAGTTTATATAATATGACCCCACACAAATGCTTTCTTTTAACATGGCTAACTCTTAGTTTATGTGGTGACAAATTATGCTAAATAGCAAGTGATGGAAGTGAAGGGAAGAAGCATTTATATAGCACCTACTGTGTGCCAAGCACTGTGTTAAGCCCTTTATAAACATCATCTCATTCGATCCTCACAACAACTCTGAGTGGGAGGTGCTTTATTATCTCCGTTTTACAGTTGAGGAAATTGAGGCAGACAGGTTAAGTGACTTGCCTAGGGTCACATGTCTAGTACATATGAGAACAGATTAGAACTCAAGAGGTCTTCCAGATTCAGACCCAGCTCCCTCTCTCCTGCTCTACCTAGCTGCTTCAGATAATCCCAATTTATTTATATTCTACTTTGGAATACATTCAGAGACGTATTTAAGGAGACACGTGCTCAGGCACTCAAATTAATTACCTGCCTCCCTCTCCTGGCAGTATGGTAAAGCGAATAGATTCATATTTGAGTTCCAGCTTTTCCCCTTACAGCTATGACCTTGGGCAGGTCATTTAAACTCAGCAAGCCGCAGTTTATTCATCTATGAAATAGAGAGGGATAATACTTTCACTACTTTTAATCGTTATTAATGAGAAATATACGTTTGAAGAGATGGGCTGTGGCATTTTAATCCCCACTTCCTACTCTATTGACTTGTAATCATGTGTCTTTTATAGTTGAGAAAACTGCCTTAAGTCAAAGACAGGACAGTTAACCCATAATCCATGCAGTAAATTGCTTTCCATATAACTCTGTACTTTTTAACATTAGGTGGCTTTGTTACAAACTTGTTAGAAAAATCACTTTGCCTCTTATTTTCTTTTATGTGGGTTAATCTCCTATTCATTTAATAAACTTTGCCCAGATAGTTAACTTTTCCCTAGTCTTAACTCTTTAAATTATTGTTTAGCTCTACCGCCCTCTACTGGTAGATTGGGAAAACTACCACGAATGTGAGTTTAAACTGAGAGTGAGCGTTGGGGGTGTGCATTCGTATACGCAACCATGCACTTTTGTTATATTATATGATCCACATCTTAAAGAGAAATTGCTTTTGGATTAATGCATTTTCCTTCTAGTTGCCCCAAATTACTGTGTTAAGTTCAAATTGCATAGAAAGCTTGAGTCCATATAATATCTACTTTAGTTAAATAAAGTAATTGTTTGGTCTTAAGTTTTGTATTGGATGAAATAGGACACTAATGATTATGATTTGAATGTCTTACCTTGAATCATCCATTCTTCTTTTTAAATGTATATAAAAAAGAATTTAAGCCAGCAGTTTAGATGTAAATTAGACAAACGCCAGTGTCCCTCACATCTTTGATCTTACAAACTGTCAAGCAGCATAAATCTTAAAGGGCTACTTGTGTGGCATTAATTGCCCTGCAGCGCGTGGGGCACTTCGCAGCCGCCGTTGGTGTGAACCCAAACTTGACCGTTGGGAGATCACAGGAGCGCCCCTGTAAAAGCAGAACTTTTCCCCTCTGGAAAGCTTTGGATGGAAAACTACCGTAACCTAGATTTGGGCATTTATAACAGAGTAACTGGAACCACATTTCCACTTACGTAACCAAGATAACAAAAAGGGTATTGTGATTTTAGTACTTTGTCACACACAAGAAAACATTTTTATTTTCAAAGAATATTTTTAAAAAATAAATCTACACTATCATTTATGTTTCAGTATCTAAATAGCATTAATTTTGTTGTGATGATTATTTGTGTAGGTGGCGTAAGTCCCGCCATACCTGCAGTTGCCCCAGCATCGCCTGCTGCTCCACCACCACCATTACTTCCCCCCCCGCCACCGCCACCTCCTCCTCTTCCTTCATCGGGACCACACCAAAGTGTATCCGCTATTGATCTGATTAAAGAGAGAAGAGAGAAGAAAACTAGTGCTGGAAAAATATTGGTAGAAAATAGCCCAAAGAAACCTGAAGTGCCAAATATGCTAGAAATCCTAAAAGACATGAACAGCGTAAAACTGCGGTCTGTGAAAAGGTGAAATATGTATATATGTTCTCTGTCTTCCTTTCTCCCTCACAACTATATTTTTGTATAATTGTAGAACCCCAAATTTTCTTTTGATCACACAAAATACCTGGCTTTTATTGTTTAGTTTATAATAATTTGTTCAGAGTGCTTTCATTCTTGAATAAGGTTCTGTTCCAGCGAATGGGCTCTAGTTCAAGCCCTTTTAAGAGACAGGAAAACCTTCAAGTCAAGGTTATTTTAATTTTTAAAACAATATTTCCTCCACATATTTAAAAGTAAAGTGTTTCTTCTGAATGACAGTTCTTTATTAATAGTTACTGCTTCATGAAGCATTAAATCAGTGTAGTCATCTGGTCTATAAAAAAAGCTGACTTAGTAAAGCACAGCTCTTTTACCGTGCCTAGACTTTGTTTCCTCAATGCTATAGGGAAATTACCCTTACTCAACAGATGACATGTTGAATACAGTATTCATAGTATTCAGAACATAAAGCTGGACAGTCTTTCACCAGTGGATTTACGGCACTTTAAAATTTGACCCCTTTTTTTAACCTCTTAAAGATCAGAACAAGACTTAAAACCCAAACCCGTGGACCCTGCCGACCCTGCAGCCCTAATTGCAGAAGCTTTGAAAAAGAAATTTGCTTATCGGTACCGAAGTGATGGCCAAAATGAAACTGAAAAATCCATTCCGGTATCTGAATCAAAAACCACCTCAGAAACAGTGTTGGTAGGTACCATTTCCTTTTGGGCCATACTGCATTCACATAAAAAATATTGATTAAATGCCTACCATTTATTTATTAGTATTGTCCAAAGTGATGTTGAGAGACATCAATCCCTCCCCCTTATTCTCATAAATCTTGCTATCCATGCTTTCCAGTATCTGAAAATGCAAATGGTATCATACAGAGATACAATATTACCACTTCACTTTTTTGCATAGCATTTTATACTTTGTATCCTATGTTCTTTCTTAGTGTATAGCTATTAAAGCCATAGGAGTGGAGAGGAAGGGGAGAAATCAGTTGGCTAGAGTGATCGGGGATGGTTTCATAGAGATAACATTTGAGCTAGGACTTGAAAGGTAGCTCTAAAATGGAAATTTTAAGTATGGTATAATTTAAGTATGGTGTAAGTAATACCTATTTTTCAGGGATTGATTACTTTGGTTCTCTGGTTCACACTGCCACTTCCTAAATTAAGATTTTTAATACTATTGAGTTATTTGAACTTTCATTTCAGAAATATTATCAGTAACCATGCATACAAAATACATTATA
This sequence comes from Pseudochirops cupreus, assembly GCA_028627135.1. Lineage (NCBI taxonomy): Eukaryota > Metazoa > Chordata > Mammalia > Diprotodontia > Pseudocheiridae > Pseudochirops > Pseudochirops cupreus. The sequence continues at coordinate 374,447,588 of CM053580.1, read as the reverse complement.
TGGAGGATGTTATTACTGCTGCTGAACCATAACACCTATAATAATTCCTGCTATTTGTTTCTTTTCCAGTTTGGGCCACACATGTTGAAGTCTACAGGAAAAATGAAGTCTTTAATTGAAAATGTTTCACATTCCTAAGTAGACACTAAGTAGAAGGCGAAGACTATTTTGTTGAACTATTGTTTAGTTAGGGTTAAGTAAGGCTAGTAGAAATCAACGTTATTTAGTAAATCCTTCACCTTTTTGTTCAGTGGCTGTCTGTGAAACCAAAAAGTAAATTAAACCATGATAAAAACACTATTTTTTTGTTTCTAAAAGATGGTCTTTTCTGGAGCCACTCATGGGATATATGGATTTTGACAAGTTTTAATCTATCCAAGTTTCTTGGATTTAAATTGTCCATTCTTTAAAAAAATGTTTAGATTTCAGAACATTTGTGGATATTACTCTGAAGTTTTTAATTCCTAAACACTAATTTATCTGTACAAATGTTTTATTTGCATGTATTTGACAGATTTAAAACAGTTTGTGATGATGGCAATGAAGTACTGTTAAGTTATCTTCATTCATATTAAATATTAATTTTGTCTACAATGATGGAACAGCTGGTATAACATAAGTTGTTGCAGTGAAACATTTAATTTGAGATTTGAATCTTCTTGCCTGAAGTAAAGCTCAACGTTTACTTACAACTCTTAATTTTTCTCTCATACTTGTTGGGAGTTAGGGGTCAGAAAGTTGCAAGAAGACAACTTACTGCTGAAATGTGTCAAAATGCTCGTTTTTGAAGTTGAAGTGGATGACCTTGAAGGCTTCTTTCATCTCAGTGCCACCTAGTACCAAGTGAAAAGAATGTAGGAGAAAGAGAGGAATCAAGTTAGTTTATGACTTTGATACATTTGTAAAGACCAAATGTATCATTGTTTTTTCCTCTTTTGATGGCTCATTTTTTGTTCAGTAGATAATTCTAAAATGTCAGCACAGTGAAGGATTTCAAAAACTATAATCATAAAAATATGAGAGTTTCAGAAAGTGTTTGATTGTTAGTGAACTTAGTAGATAGGGTAAGGAGTTGTTGAATCTAGCAGTAAGAGGAAGTACATCCTATTGGTATATATCTGGTCACTCTGCTGTTTGCTAGGACAATGTCAAAAAGCAGAAATCTCAGATGTTAACATTAAACACTTTCTGCTATTTTAAGATACATTTCCTACTTACAGCCCTTGATGATATCTTTAATAGCACCAACAGTGCTATGTATCTCCACCTGACAAATTCAGCTAGAGTCATTGCCTAAAAATCTTCAACTGACCATGATATTTTTTTCTACTCATTGAATTTAAAATTCTAATCTCCTCAAGGAATTCCTTCACTTCTTTGGGGAGTGGGAGCAGTTTTCACTTTTAAGTTATTTTAAAAATGTGTGCAATGGCCTCTTAAATATTAAAATTTAGTTAATATATGCTATGGTCTTCAAGGGTTTTGATTATTCAACTTTAATTTTGAACTGTGACTACTTATTTTAACATGCTGTTAACATGCATTTTGAAGTTGTATCTGTTTTACATATTTTAAAAGACTACCCTTTAAAAAACTTTCAAAGCACCTACTTTCATAAATATTTTGGCCTTCTGAGAGGTATATATTTGTACTTAGGCCTGTGCAGAGATTTAAAGACATCACTGTCTTAAAATAAAGCAAACTGTTTTGTTTCACCTGGATGATGTTGATTTTTATTATTCACAATAGACAAGATTCCTTTACTTTCATTACAAATGTAACTTCAGTAGCATCCTTTGTCCTTGCCTTCACTATTTTAAGAAGACATGCATTCTCTAAAATAAACTACCAGCAGAAGGGACTGTACTTAAATTTTAAATCTTATCTAGTTTTAACTTCTTTAAGAAACCATTCTGCAGAAATTGCCACACACACAAGGTTTAGCTAGACACTGTTTCTTGAAACCCCAGCTTAGTTCTTGGCCCCCAGTAAATCCATCTTTCATTCTCCAGTTTTTCAAATCTAGTGTTTGATTTATTTAAAACCCCTTGCCCCAACCAACTCACATCTTTTTTTTTTAATTTTTTTTATTTACTCATTTACTTTTAATTTACAAGATTCAGTTCCACAATCACTTGAGTTTCAGATTTTCTCCCCTCCTTCCCCCCCCCCCCCCATGGTGGCGTGCAATCATGTATAGGATCTGCAAATACTTTCACACTGTACAATAGTTTGGTCATATAGAAGGGTTGTAACCAATGAGTGATCACTGGGAAAAGAAAAAAAAAAAAAGCAAAACCAGACATGAAAGAGAACGATAACGAGTTTTGCTTCAGTCTCCATTTAAACTATAGTCTTTCTATGTCTTTCTCTGAGTTTAGGTATCTCCTTCCATCCTGAGGCTTGTAGACCAACTCACATCTTTATGGTAGCCCAATGTTAAACTGGAAAAGGATATTAGAGATGATATAGATCATGCTTTAAACAGAACAGGGACTCAATCTCTCAACCAGCATTTTGGGGGGTTTTTTTGGCCTTAGGTCTTTTTTACACATTATTGAAGATCCCCTCTCCTAACAGCTTATGTTTCTTTGGGCTATATCTATTCTTACTGTATTAGACATTAAAATGTCTTAGTATTATTATTAAAATAGTTTTGACCTTTCAGACCCCTAAAAGGATCCAGGGACCCTCTGTGAGTCACTGACTTAGACAAATAATTCCAAATGGGAAAGGAAGGAGAATCAAAGGTGTTTTGGGCCATGGTAGTTATTTGTAGGGTAAGCTTCCATGGTTCTAAGGACATGTTTGAAACTTCTACTTCATTAAGAGGGTGGTTGTAGCAACAGTGCAAAGGCAACTGCAGAGTTAACTTGTAGGCCCCACTGATGTTTTCGTATTCCCTGCACCTTACATCTTTATTTGTGTTGGAATCATGGAATTGTACAGTTGGAGAGAAAAAAGACTTTATAACTAATCTTTTCATTGCCAAGGTTTCATGTAACCCAGAACACAGGCAAGGAATGCATAGTGCACATAGAGTCAGCCAACTAGGAGGATCAGATACCTGGCCTGGCTCTTGTTGGAACAATAGAATGCAATGAAATTAATATAAATTTGCCACTCCTCTTTCCTAAAGGATGGGTTTCATTTAGACCAACATTCCTATCATCTAATGCAATGCCCAAGAAGGCATACCTGTAGAGGTCTTTTCCTGCAGCCAGCCCTTCCTGACAACAGAAGTTGCTGTTGTGGCTGTTCTCAGTGAGCACTTTAGGAAGATGTGTGTAGGGCCACAAGGGACAGAAAAGGGGATCCTGCACCATCACTGTTACATTTGAAACTTGACCATTGCTTGGTTCTACAAACTCAGTGTGACTACTCAGTACATTCTCACCTCAACCCACCCCTAGCACATACCATCCATTGTGTAGTAGAAAGAGTTCTGAATTTTCAGAGAAGGACGTAGGTTCAAATTCTGGCTCTTACTGTAATCCAGTCTTTTATTAGCCCCTTCAACTGTGGTCCACTGTGTAGGATGCCCATTCTATTTTTTAAAGAGATTAAATACATTCTAGAACATTAAAAGTTTAAAAAAAAGGCTAGCCACCACATGTCATTGGACAGACATTGCAAGTTGCAAGCAACTGATAAACTGCAGTTACTACATGACTGTCTTGATACACACGTTCAAAATCTATTCCCTTGTCAAAAAAGTTTAATTTGAGTAAAAGTTGGCATTACAATACAGTGTTCTGCATTTCTGTGTGTGTGTATGTGCACGCATGCACTCACTCATGCAGGTATTGAGGGAAAAAGCCTTAAGTCTGCAAGATATAATTTTATTTAACATTATTCTATATTTAAGCCATTTATAGCTTGGACAGATATCCAGACTGGCATAGCATTTCCCACATTCTCAGACACTGATTGCCCCACCACAGTTTCAGGTAGAATTTATAGGAATCTCGAAGAAGAAAAAGATTTAAAATACTGCCAGAGTTAACAGATTTCAGCAACCAAGTCACTATCCTGTTCCTCTTGGACCACTACCCTCATTCCTGGAGTTTAAAAAAGGCACCTCCTTCCTCCCATTGGTATCTTAATCCTTTCTCGCTTCTAGTAGGTGGCAGTGCAATTAAGGGGGACCAGACAGAAATTACTCTATTGTTCTATTCAATTTTAAAAATATTTTATTTAAAATAAACAATTTTAAAATTAAAGCAATTTTAAGTCAAAACAATTTTTAACATTCATTTTTTGAAATTTTGAGTTCCAAATTCTCTTGTCCTCTCTCCCCTCATTAAGAAGGCAAGCAATTTGATGTAGGCTGTACTCTACCCACTTTTCTAAAAGAAAAGGTCTGGAAAGAGTTTTAGGCTGGTTAGAGAACAGAAAACTGAAATAAAATGCCCTCCCATCTCTCCAAAATGAAACTTCTCCCTAATCTGCAGGTGCAAATCATTGTAGGGAATCCTAGCTCTACTACCAAAGGCTACCTCAGTGGTACAGCTATGCATTATTAGTCAACTTAACCTTCCCTCTCTTTGGAGTATTATGGAGGGTAGCATAGAAGATAATGTTAAATGAACACAGAGCTTTGCATAAGGAGCACCAAGCAGGGACAGACATGGTCTGAGATGTTCCCAGGGCTTTAGTTCCCAAGACTGAAACAGCAGATTATTATGATATCAGGCTGAACCTTGTTAGGCTTTACCTCTGTCTTAAATGAGAGACTGTAAGATTATAAGACTATTATTATTATATGGCTCTCTTCAGTTTATTTCAAAAATGAGTTATACTAGCCCAAGTTAAACAATGGACCCCAAATGGTTATATAAACTGAAATTTTTAAACCTGAGAAGGGACAAAATTCTTCTACTCATTGCAAAGAAATCCTCATGAACCTGGAGAGCTTAGCAACTTTGCTATAGCTCCCCAAAAACCTTTTCCACAATGACCTAAAAAGGCACCAAACTGAATTCTGGTGTGAAAGCCAAGAAAAACTCAAGTCATTTTTTCAGCCCAGGGAGGTTTAGAAAAATAGATCTGTGAACACTAGGATTGGAGTTGGCCTGGAGTACAGCATAGCATAAACAGCACTAGGCTATAGCAGCAGCAGTGGGGAGCAGCCCAGTGCTCAGGGAAGGTAAAAGGACAGAACACCTAGGCAAAGATGCTGGGGGACCCCTAGATTAGGGAGCAGAACGGGTGCCATCTCATAGCTCTTTCTCATTGCCTAGTTCTAGGTTGCAGTTCCAGGAGCATGTGAGGGCAGTGAACAGACTTCTCCCCAGATCACACTATATTAGAAACACTGAAAATTTACAGGCCCCTTCTGCTGTGAAAGCAGCAGAAGGACATAAAAGACAGAAACTCAGGCTTATCATCCCCACCACCCCAGAGATAAGCAGAGCCCAAGAATAACATAAAGTCCAGTGGCATGAAGTAGGCTGGAAAAATTAGCAAATAATAGCAAAGAAAGAACCTGGCCATAAAAAGCTACTGTGGTGTCAGGGAAGCTCACAACACAAATGCAGAAGATGATGACTCAGTGTCTACAAGCAAAGCCTCAGAGGAAAAAACATACAGATTGGACACAAGTCCAAAAATGATGCTCAGAAGAGCTGAATGAAGAAGGCAGGGGTTTTTTTTTGGTGTTGTTTTTTTTTTTAAGAACAAAAAAAGGAAATTATTCTAAAAATCAAATATGAGCAGTAGAGGAAAAATTGGGAAAAGAAATGAGACCAATGCAAGAAAATTATGAAAAGAGAATTGACAATCTGGTAAAAGAAGAATGAAAAATTGAAGAAAATCACTCTGAGAAATAGAATTGGCCAAATGGTAAAAGAGATACAAAACCCCATTGAGGAAAATAACTCCTTAAAAATTCAAATTGGCCTAATGTAAGCTAATAAAATTTCAGAGGAAAAACAACTGGCCTGGAAAACAGATTGAGAGAGAATTTAATAATTTCTGATTTCTAAGTCCTTTCTCCTGTCTTCTTCCATTTTACAGATGAGTTCATTCCATTCCCATTCACGGTGGTGATTGCTGTGTATTTCCCTCCATAATATTCTCTTATATTTATCCTTATTTTTGACCTTGCCTTCTCCTCAAGAGTCAATTTTACTTCTGATTGCTGCCTCCCTCCCTCTTATTCCACCCTCCACCATTTTTCTCAATCCCTTTCCCTCCTACTTTCCTCTTGGGTAAAATTAATTTCTGTACCCAACCATATATGTGTATACTTTCCTTCTTGGACCAGTTCAGATGAGATGCTTTGCCCCCTTCTCCCTTCTATTGTATAAACTTTTCATTATGTGCCTCACTTATGTGAGATAATTTTCCTCATTGTTCCTTCCCTTCACCCCTCTCTCATTCTTATTTTGAGATCATCTCAGCATAATCGCTTCATACCCATGGCCTCTGTTGACTCCCTCTAACTGTAGATTCCCTCTGACTGCCTAGTAATAATAAAGTTCTTAGGGGTTATACATATATACATACATAATATATATATATATATATACACATATATATATACACACATATATATATATCTGTGTGTGTGTATATATATGTGTGCACACACAGATATATATATATATGTATACATGCACACACATTCCTAGCTAGGAAGTTTAACATAGTGTTTACCTTTTTATGCTTTTCTTGAATCTTGTGTTTGAATGTCAGATTTTCTATTCAGCTCTGGTCTTTTCATCAGGAGTGCTTAAAAGTTCTCTGTTTCATTAAATATCCATTTTTTCCCCTATAGGATTATGCTTAGTTTCCTGGGTGCACTATTCTTGGTTGTAATCCTAGGTCCTTTGCCTTCTGGAATATCATATTCCAAGAATATAGGATGGAGGGAAATACATAGTAATCATAACTGTGAATGAAAACTGAATGAACTCACCCATAAAACAGAATTGGATAGCTGAATGAATTAGAATTCAGCAAAATGTAATTTACAAGAAACACATTTGAAAGATATACACAGTAAAAATAAAGGGCTAGAGCAGAATCTTTTATGCTTCAACTTTTAACCAAAGTTAAAAAGGTAAAATTATAATCATGGGGAACCTCAATTTATCCCTCTCAAACCTAGATAAATCTAATAAAATACGCTAAAAGGAAGTTAAAGAGATGAATAGAATTTTAGAAATGTTAGACGACAGACCTCTGGAAAATATTCAATAGAAATATAAGTATATCTATTTCTCATTGGTGCATGGCACCTTCACAAAAATTAACCATGTATTAGGTTATAAAAACCTCATGACCAAAAGCAGAGAAGTAGAAATATATGCATCTTTTCTTGACTATATTGAAATAAAAATTATATTCAACAAAGGGAAACATGTAAACAAAAAAAACAAAATATATGAACCTTCAGCTCATTATCATCAGTCATTCCACTGGCAAACAAATGTCCCTTACACTAATCACCCTGAAATTGAGTTGCTTCTTTATGTTCTGGATACTCAATTATGGCACCATTGCAGTCAAGTTTCTTCTGAGACATTTTCACTGACTTTTTTATTGTAATTATTAGGAATAAGTTTTGGCTCATAGTGAATGTCTCTGCTATTTCTCTGTTGAATTCTTGTTGATATAATTCAGTTGCATATATAATACTAAACACCTAATAAATTTAAATCTCTCTAAGTACTCGAAATATAAAATCATATGTAAAATAGACCCTGATGTCCAAAAGCTTACACTCTAGGCACCTTTCATCAAACTTCACTGTTATATTACGTGGCATCTGTTTATCATCACCCTTACATCTTTTCTTTATGTTGGAATCACAATTCTAGAATTGGAGGGTAAAGGATCCATCATTGTCAGTGTCATTTACCAACTTCCAGAGCACTTCCCTTCCTCAAGTACTTAACTACCCCATCCTCTGCTATCATCAGCAGTTAACAGATGTAATGGATGAGAGGGGAGTAGTAGAGTCCAAGTGACTCCAAGTGGACAAGATTGCCTGAGTGATTAAAAAAAACAGTGATTCCCTCGACAAAAATAGGGAAGTTAAGAAGAGACAGCTTAGGGGGAAATCAATTAATCAACAAGTACTTATTAAATACATGCTATATGCCAGGCACTGTGCTAGGTGCTGTGAACACAAAGACAAAAATAAAAATTTCTGCCCTCAAGGAGCTTATATTTTCAAGTAGCATCCTCAGTGACTTCACCAGCCACAAATAACTCACCTCCCAGGATTCACAATTCCTCGGCTTCCTTAATGCCAGCGACCCTCATCACCACTCCATTTCAACCATCCACAAAGAGGCCACAATGTGGACATCCCTCATCAGTTAACACTGGCCCATCTCTGAGATTTCACACTCTCAAGTTATTCTAACCACAACTGACCACACTTGCTTTTCCAATCCCCCACCTTAAGTAAACCCTACTGTTGGTTTTCTCCTTTCATCTGCTGAATGTTGCTGAAAAAAAAAATCACAAATCTGTATTGATTGCCTCCGTTGAAATTAATACCTTCTCACCTCAGAACGGGCCTTTAGTACTAGTTAGCAAGTCTTTTATCATTCATCATTGATTAGCTTGTCACGTTTCCAAAACAGTTGTTGCATAGCTTTTCAGTTCTTTTCAAGCCTACATTCTCACTCTCACTCTAACTCTTAGCAGGTGACTTTGTCTCCTACTTAAGATCTAGGCAGTCAGAAATGGGTTTCTTCAACTTCTCTCTTCACTTCAGAATGTCTCTGTGTTCTCATTCACCTTCTTCCCACTTGTCTTAGACCAAGACATAGCTTTTGTCTGCAGGGCTAACCTCTCCATCCCCTCCTACATCCTGTAAAAGCTTGTTCAAGCAACTATACCCTCCCTGTCTCAATTCTTCGGTGTCTCCCTGGCTCCACTGGCTCTCTCCCCTCGGCTAACAAGTATGCTTACATCACCTCAAATCTGAAGAAAAAAAAAAAACCAAAACACTTTTCCTAGACCTTAACACTCTGTCCTCTCTCCTTCCCTGCAGGAAGGGAACTCTTGATATAAAATAAAGGGGGCAAGGCACTTGAATGTGGAAGATAGTGCATAACCAAATTGATTCATCAAGAAGTCAAAATAGGAAAGAAGAGAGTATAATATAGTGTTAACTCTGAAGAATAAATGACAAAAAAAACTCAGTTTATAAGCAAAAACCTTTATTCCATTGGAGGAGGGAAATTAGACATGTGTGCTGGGGGCTGCTCTAGGACTGAGACCTAAGGCAAGTGAGGTTAAGCCTTGATACATATAATTGTGGCTAGACAACAAGCAATGAGGTGTAACTGCAACATTGAGGTGAACAGCAACAATGAGTTGTTTGCCTAGTGAAAGAAAGTCTTTTCATAGCAGGGCTTCGTGGCCAGAATGCAATTTCTGCAGGTGCTTGTTTGAGCTTAAGGACCACCTGGGGCTGTTTTGAGCCTGTTCTGCCATTTAGCTGGAGCACCATTCATCCAGAGGGTGAGCACAAAGGACTGTTGTTATGCCAAACTCAGGGCACAGCTTGCTTGCTGGGCCCTAGCTCTGGAAAACAGGATGTCTCCTAATAGTAAGAAGAGAGGAGTGAGAAAATGAGGAGTGCTCTTGACAACTGCAGAGGGATAATGATTTTGGAAAAGAAATCAGGGGTGGAGAAATCAGAAGTCATGGTTAGGACAATGAACAGGGTTAAGAATCAAAAGGCAAAGGGAGAGATAGAATGGTAAGAGAGCATCAGATAAAATTTCAGACTTCTTGAACATGAAAGGGGAACCTTTGTGAGATCGAAGTATATGACGAGATCAAGTGTATGACCAGCTCTATGTGTAGCTGAGAGGGAGTGGAGATGTAGGACATGGGGAATGAGTCAATTGAGGAACTGGGAAATTAGGGTGATGTATCTCATCCTTTCCCTTCTCTTCATGAACACGGCCATTATCCCCACTCAGGTCTTTATCATCTCTGGTATAGATTATTGCAATAGACTCCTAACTGGTCACCCAGCTCCCAGGTTTTCCTCTCTCTAATCCTCTCTCCATACAGCTATCAAACTGATATTCGTAAAGCCTACATCAAACTCTGTCTCTTGCTCCAGAAGCTCTGGGGCTCCTTATTCCCCCTTTGATAAAATATAAGATCCTGTTTGACTTTTAAATCTTCCACAATCTGGCTCTGATCTACCTTTCCAGACTTCATACACGTTACTCTCCCTCAAGAACTGGCCCCCTTGGTATTCTCATGTAATATAATCTATCTCTTGTCTCCTACTCTGCCCAGGCTGTGCCTGGTGCCTAGAATGAACTCACTCCTCACTTTCATCTCTACCTTCAAAGCTCAGCTAAAGTGTCTATCATTCTCCTCTCTTTTTTGCCCAAACCTCCACTACCATTGGCGAGTGCTCTGATTTTGGAAATTATATACATATTTGTAAAGCCAAGCATGAGCAGCTTTCCAGAGGATTACTGCTGTGAACAGCTTTAAGGTTCTGATTACATAGTATAGTGAACTCTCTATTTATTCAGCAGTAAATTAAAGCAAGATTCACAGAAACCAAAATACAGCATTCACAATGTTATAATATAACAAGTTATCACCAAAGTGGCCACATAGTTTTAAGCAAAAGATATCATTCAGTAAGTCCTTAACTCAATCATTCTTAAGGAGCAAGCCTCCTTAAGAGACATAAAGTACAAAGGTCAAAGTTTTCCCACCCCTAGATCACACTGTCTTAATCTCTCAGTCAAAAAGTTGATCTTCTTCTTAATTGGAGATTAGTTTCCAATCATCCTTAACTCAATCATCCTTAAGAGGTACAAGGTACAGAGTATATAGTTCTCCTACCCCTAGGCCACAGTAAATCATGATCTTCTCAGTCAGCATTAAGTACCAAGGAGACCTCTTTTCATCTTGACTCAAGGTTGGCTCTCAAATTCCATGGGTCCAGCTCTTGCCTGAATATACCCAACTGTCACCTGGATTCAAAGGTAGGCAGCTCTCAGCTCCACGTCCAGTTCCTCATCCAGTTCCATATTGAAGCTCACACTGTCCAGTCTACCTCAGGCTCCTCGCAGTTTCTGTTTCTGGGAAGACAAAGCTTAACAGAGCCAAAACAACATCCATACACATTGCTGGCACCATCATCAATTCACTTTCTGCCTGTGAAATCAACACAGACCCACAAACAAGGTCTGAGAACTCAACACAAATTATCAGTATAGTCCCAGGGCCTCCAAAACCCTCCTCCGGGACTTCTGTAAACAGACAACAAGAAAATCCTCTTTCAGGGCTTCCAGTAAGGTTCCAGGCTTCTGTACAAAGTCTTACAAACAAAAGTCAACACAGACAGAACAGACAAACAGAATGCTGGGATAGCATAAGTTTTCTCCTTCTCAACTCTGCCACCACAAGTGCTCTCTTCTCAGTTCTGCTTCCCTTCCCCCCCCTTGGGATTCTCCTTATACATGGTCATTAGCTCCTCCCTGTTCCACCCCTTCCTGTTGCATCAGCAAGTTCCTCCCTCTGTGGGGTTGGTTCACAAGTTCTGTTTCTTAACACAGACTTGATATAATCGTGCACAAGGCTTAAAAGAAACTTGAACTGAAACAAGGTGCTAAATAATTAAATAGGTGAAACAAGGCACCAAGTACTTCTTTGCTTGCCACTACAATATTGCATTTGATTTTCTGTGTATGTTGCTTCTCCCTAAGAAAAGATAAGTTCCTCAACGGAAGGGATTATTTTTTATATCCCCAGCACCTAACCAAGTACCTGACATATAGTAGGAGCTTAATAAATATATGTTGATCAATGAATACATGAACAGCTTCCCAATTTCTATCTCTAGTCCCCAAATTCCTCCTGGGTTCCAAAATTATAATTCCCAACTGTTCTAGATTATCATGACTTTGATGTACCAGCCACAACTCAAAATTGATACATCCAAAACTGGACTCATCTTCCCTCCAAATCCTGCTGCTCCTCCTGACTTTTTTTCTTTCAGCTCAAATCAGATCATTCTCCTTTGTCTGGTGATACTCACGGTCAAGTGGTTCTTGACCTTTTTGAGTCATTGACCCTTTTAGCAGTCTGGCAAAGTCTAAGTGACCTCTTCTCAGAAAACATTTTGTTATCTACATTTATAACTGGAGGAAATGCTAAATTTCAGTTAGAGTTTAGTGAAAATAAAGATGTTATATTTTCCCCATACGCTGACTCTGTGAAATGTCATGGACTTCTTTCATGGATCTCAAAATAAGAACCTCTCATCTGCCACATAAAGTTCAAATTCAAAGTAGAATGAAATGAATTTACCCTTATCTACCATTATGCCCACCACCACCACCACTTCTGGATAAAATTGATAGAACACTCAGTGTGTCAGATCATGCCGAGTTCTTTACAAACACTATCTCATTTGATCCTTACAATAATCCTGGGAGCTAGATGCTCTTATTATCCCCTTTTTGTAGTAGGGGAAACTGAGGCAGACAGGTTAAGTGACTTGCAGAGGATCACATAGCTAGTAAGCATCATCCTAAGGCTGCTTTTGATCTCAAGTCTTCCTGACTCCAGACCCAGCATTCGACCACTGCTGTACCTTGTTGCACACTTCTATTGCCTTATTGCTATCAAAATATGTCTCATGTGTTGTCTTCTTTACTATTTCCTCTGCTTGGAAAATGTTCCATTCTTACCTATCCTCAACATTATCCCAGTTCAAAAGCCACCTTCTTTTTGAACTTCTCCCTTATCCCAAACAGAACAAGTCTCTGCCTCCTCTGCATCCCTACATGACACTATGTTCATCTCTGCTGAGGTGAGAGTTGGGATACAAAAACCTTGAGGTGTCCTTTAACTTCAGTGGTTCTCAACCTGTGGGTCGCGACCAGTCTTGGGAATTGAGACACTGCTTCTCTAGCTGTCTCCAGGCGGGTCCACCCACATGCAGATATGCCACATACAAGTATTAAAGGGTAGTGGTATTAGGAAGGTTGAGAACCATTGACTTAGATCCTTTGGTGATTTTGCTCTCTTTAAATCACGTGTTATTTCCAAAGCTCTTGGTTTCAGGGTCTGGGGCTGTCTCCATCAGTGTCAGAGGGAAACTTCAGGGCAAGGGAGTGGTGGTTCAACTTGCCTAGAGCACACTGGGCCATGTCCCCCTCCCCTGCCCTGCTGCTACAGCTAGGCTGGCTAGGCATAATTTGAGAGGTTTCTATGCATACATTAGTAGCAGTATCACAGGGCTATTCTCACCATTATCTTGTTTTTCAGTTGTTTTCAGTTGCATCAAACTCTTTGTGACTCCATTTGGGGTTTTCTTGGCAGATACTGGGGCAGTTTGCCATATCCTTCTCTAACTCATTTTACACAAGAAGAAACTGAGTCAAACAGGGTTGGGTGACTTGCCCAGGGTCACACAGCTAGCAAGTGTTTGAGGCCAGATTTGAACTCACGAAAATAAGTCTTCTAACTCCAGGCCTTGAGCTCTATCCACTAAGCCACCTAGTAGCCCCATTACAATTACTCACCATTATCATTAGTCCACTAACAGTACTATTGTCGTGAAAATACGATTAAGTGGTATGACTAAAAGTTATGGAGAAAATGGTTCTGGACACATGCCAAAACATCCATGACATTTCCTAAGATCAGGATAGTGTCCAGACTTGTGATTTCAGTGCAGGTCAGGACCTTCTCTGCAACTTATGGTCACAGAGCTCTGAGAGATTAAGTGTCTTGCATAGGGTTACGTGTGTCAGGGAGAAGACTTGAACCCAAGTTTTCCTGGCTCAGAGGCCAGTTCTTGAATCAGCCAAAGATAATTTTTGCTCTAATAACTGACTGAATCAGAAACCTTCCTATTTTGTGCAGATAGGAGGATCAGAGAAAAAAATTCTACACAATATATAGACAATCAAATAGGAAGAAAGACAACAGTTACATTGCATCTGGAAAACTGGAGGAAAGGAGAGGGTTTCAATGATCCCAAGTAATTACCTGATGTAAAAATTCATATTTACAATGCCTCTACTCCTCTGTAATGCTATATGGTTATGAATCTTGAAATATCATGATCACTGCAGAACTGAAATTCTGAATAATGTAAAGGATACAGCCACAGGATGGGCATTCACAGGCGATAGCATATTTCCATTAAGGACCTACATTCAAGAAGTAGCATAAGGGATATCATCCAGGATATCTATGATAAAAAGCTAGCTGGTCATGTATCAAGAATGGGGGACAACAAATGAACCACCCAAGTAATGAACTTATACACATGAAATGGAAAAAGACCTAGAGCAGGGGCTCCATGGACCCAAGATAGATATTGGTGGGGGGAGGGTCCATGAACTTTGATGGGGAAAAATAGCATCTTTATTTTCACTAACCTCTAATTGAAATTTAGCGTTTCCTTCAATTATGAATGCTAAACATCACTCTAAGAAGGGGTCCATAGGCAGAGGTGTACAGGACATACACACACACACACACACACACACACACACACAAATATAAAGAACCTCTGATTTAGGTTAGGAAGGCATAGTCCCTATAAGTACTGAAAATATAAGTATCATCACAAGGGACTATTTATTAGAGTCACTCTGATCACAAACACATGTAGGCTTGTCAGAGGTATCATAGCATTATGTGGTAAAACAACTAAAAAAGAATAAAGATCAGTATAGCAAAACTGCTTCCCCAATATTTCATTACATAGAAAATTATTTATATTATAGCAGTTAGGACATGTAGTTGAGAGAACACTTGGACCTGGAGTCAGAATGCCTGGTGCCCAAATCTAGTCTCAGGCATTTACTCGCCGTGTGAACCTGGGCAAGTAATTTAGCCTCAGTTTGCCTCAGTTACCTTAACTGTAAAATGTGGAAAATAATAGCACCTACTTCCCAGGGCTGTGGAGAGGAGAAAATAAGACGCATGAAGCATTGTATAAGCCTTAAAGTAGTACATATAAATACCAAATATTATAGCAATAATTATCAAATTGCCATCTTGATAGAAGATGCAAGTTTGTACTTGAGACCAATTTAGAATTCAATTAACATTTTTCAATCAATCACGCAAATATGTCTTAAGCACATACTGTAAGCCAGGAACTGTTCTAAGCCCTGGGGATGCAAAGAAAGTCAAGAACACAAAAGTAGTTCCTACACTCTAGGAGCTCAGTGTTAATGGAGGAGACAACATAATGTGCCTATAAGATACAAACGGGAAGGAAGGTAAACTTGGCAGGGAAAAGCCCTCAAAAAAAGTATGACAAAGTAAACATGATGAAGAAACTTCCTAGGCACAGGAGACAGCCAGTGCAAAGACGTGGAGATGGGAAATGGAGTGTTGGGGGTGAGGAATAGCAAATAGGTTAGTATTCCTAGATTGTAGAGGGAAGCAAAGTGTCAAAAGTCTACAAAGGTAGGAAAGAGATGGGCCAAGAGCCCAACTGAAATGGCTGGAGGGGGAGTAGTGACAGACTTACACTATAGGACAATTACCTTGGCAGCTGTATGGATCGTGGTCTGGAGTGAGCAGAGAGAAACTGAACTAGGGTGACGGCTATGTAAGTAGAGAAAAAGGGACATAAAGGAGAGATATTGCAAAGATAAAAATTTAGCAATGACTTGGCTATATGGAGAATTTGGGGGGAGGGGGGAGATGGAGAAGAGTAAAGGTTGTTAATCTAGGTGAGGGGGAGGATGGTGGTACCATGACCATAATAAAATTGTGGAAAAGGACTAAGAACCACAAATTTTTTTTAAAAGCTTTTAAAAATATATTTGAGAAAACTCTCTAATTGGCTAGAAAGCTCTTCATTTTCATTTTTCAAATGAAAACTTCAAATGCATTCCTCTGAATAGATGGAAATGGACAAAGTGGAAAGAGGACTTTGAGCTGGAGTCAATAGGACATGCTTTTAAATAACAACTCTTTTCTTGTTTTTTACTATATGTGTAAACTTAGAAAAGTGGCTTCACCTTGCTGGGCCTCAGTTTTCTCAACTGCAAAATGAGGGGCTTTGACCAGGTACATACATTTAAAGCCAGGAGGGATCTCAGTGGACATCAAGTCCAACACCCTCAGTTTACGCTTTTCATTGTACTATGTTGCCTCAGATGACCTCTGGGATCTCATCTAGTTTTAAATCCAGGAAACAAGGACCTTCTCCTTCTAAAAGTCTGCTCCTTGTTACAAATTCCAATTAAAAATCACAGGATGAAAATTCATAGACCACTCTTTTGTATCCAGATAATATTAGCTAATCATCCCAGAAAAGTAAGTATTTACTATGTCTGCTTTATAACTAAAATTTGGCTCTTCCCAAATTGCAGCAAACTACTTCAAACCTATATACACATATACACATACATACATACACACACATTTATATATGCATATATATATATAAATGTGTGTATGTGTGTGCATAGAGCAAAGGATTTTATATAACTATATACATATATAGAACATTTGATTCATATGTATACATACACAAACATGTGTGTGTATATATACACACACACATACACACACACACATATATAGAGGGAAGGGAGGAAGAGAGAAGAGAGTGATATGGGAGGGAGAGGGAATGGGAGTGGTAGGGGACTAAGAGAAAGAAAGAGAAAGAGAGAGAGAGAGAGAGAGAGAGAGAAAACGAGAACAAATCAGACCTGCAGTCAGGAAGACCTGCTTACTGGAGACGGGATTTTAGCTGAGACTTAAAGCCAAGAGGTAGAGATAAAGGAGAATATTCCAGGTGTGAAGGACAGCCAAAGAAAATGCTCCAAGGAGACAGATTACCTTGTTTCAGGAAGAGTAAGAAGGACAGGGTCACTGCATCAAAGAGTACAAGGTAGGCAGGGAGTAAGTAAGAAGATTCAAAAGGAAAGGTGAGGGGTAGGAGGAACATAAGAGGATTTTATATTTTTAAATTATACTAGAGTAAAACTATGGGTTACACAGAATCAAAGGATTTGCTAATTTATTTGACTATGCCCTAATAAGCATTTAACTGTATAATACTAAAATGTTATAAACTGGTTTTCTTCATGAAAACTAACATTTATTATATGCATATATATGATCAATTCTAAAATTTATTTCTTTATATATTGAGTAAGGGGAATAGGAACTGAAAGACTGAGAACTCTGATCTAAGCAATGAAATCTATATAAATCACGCCCTCGTCCTCCAGTGGCACACGCAATCACCAATGAAATCATTAGTATTTATGGAACAATCATATCCAACTGAGGATATGAATGTTGATTTGGCCCAGAGAGGATTTCCTTTCCACGGACGATGGGTGTCCCTCTCTCTCTCATATACACATTTTTCATAAAGTGCTGACTGATTACAAAGTTTATATTGTTAAGTCATAGTATCATTGAACTATAGCTTGAAGACCTCAAAGATCCCTAGATCAACCCTTTCATTTTGCCAAAAAGGAAACCGAATTCGAGGCAGCTTGTGAGTAGGAGGGAAGACCTGAGCTTCGACTCCAAAGCTAGGGCTCCTTCTACTGTACTACATTGCTTATGGCAACTTTTAAACATTTTATAACTTCATCTTTACGTTCTGGTCATTTCCTTATGATCTCACCTCTACAGAACCATCCTCTGAAACAGTGAGGTTAATAAAGCCTACACATTTATCGCATTTTCCACACCTAGACTGCTGGGCAACTTTCTTGATGGTTAACCCTAAATGACTTAATATGCGTGTTACACCTCAAAGTGACCTCCACCCTAAGGCCTTGCTGCCTAACTGATGACACCCTCTCTGGAACTTCCATGTTAGGAAGGACTCCAGCTCTGCTTCACTCAACTCAGGCCTGAACTGGATCTTCAGGCTGCTCCTTCTCCTGTAACAACAAACAACAACAATTACGATAATGATGACAACAGCATTCATATGTAACACTTCAAAGGCTTGCAAAGTGCTTTACAAATATTATCCTATTTTGTCCTAACAGTGGGAGAGAGGTGCTACTGTTATCTCCATTTTAAAGCAGAAACTAGACCAGGGGTAGGGAACCTGTGGCCCTCTAGGTCCTCGGGTGTGGCCTTTTGACTGAGTCCAAGTTTTACAGAACAAATCCTTTTATTAAAGGAATTTGTTCTGTGAAGTTTGGATTCAGTCAAAGGGCCGCACCCGAGGACCTAGAGGGCCACATGTGGCCCTGAGGCCTCAGCTTCCCTGCCCCCGAACTAGACAAAGATGCCAAGTGAGTCGCCCCGTATCACACAGCTAGTAAATGTGTCAAGGTTGGACTGAACTTGATTACAGGTGCAGCGCTCCATCCACTGGGATACCTGGCTAGCTTTCGAGCTCCCTTCCCTGTTCTCTCCCCTCATTAAAAACCTCTTAACATTTGAGGGGAGGGATAGTCATGTTTGTTTGTATTTGTAACCCTCAGTACTTGGCACATTAAAACTGGGTAGATGTTGTATGTATGTTATCTATCTAGCTATCAAAAGCCCAGGATGAAAATGAAAAGAATTAGAGAAACTAGTATGTTAGCTATTTAAACATTTCAATCACTGGATAACCATACAATAGCAATTTAGTAACATTTATTGAGTGGCCATGCGATAACAATCAATCTGTGTGCTGGGGACACAAAGCCAAGAAGAAAAGCTCCTATTCTCAAGAACATACATGTTATTAGAGGGACAAAGGAAACACAAGTTAATTTTACCTTTATGAGTAAATGTGAAATACACACAGAGGGATTATGATATAAATTTAGGTGGGTGGGGGAATGCAATAACAATTAGAATAGAAAAGGCCTTGCATAGGTGGACACTTGAAATTATCTTTGAAAGAAACTAATAAATTAATTCCAAGAGACAGAGGTGAAGAAAGGGGACAGTCTGGAAAGGCAGAGGCTAGAGCTGGAACACTATGTACAAAGAACAGGAAGTCAGTTTGCATTAAATTGAAATTGATTTGAATGTAGAGTATATGAAGAGGAATAATGTAAGATAAATCTGGAAAGGGAGACTGTAGTCAGAACGAGAAGGATTTCGAAGATCAAAGGAATATGTACTTTGTTTTAAAGACAATAGGGATCTGCTGAAGCTTCTTGAGCAGGAGAAAAACCTGATCAGACTCATGCTTAGGAAGATTATTTTGACAGTCATAGGAAGGGGGAACTGTAGAGGGTAAAGTTTGGAAATACAGAGACCAATGGAGTTACTGCAATAATCTTAGTTACTAGAGAATATTTATAGAGCATTTCAAGGTTGACCAACTACTCTTTGTGTGTGTGTGTGTGTGTGTGTGTGTGTGTGTGTGTGTGTGTGTGTGTGTAAAGTTCATCTGATCTTCACAACAACTTTATGATGCAGGTATTATCCTCACTTTATAGATGAAGAAACTGAGGACAAGAGGCTAAACGACTTGCCTAGGGTCATAGACTTGCAGTGTGTCTGTGGAGTGATTCAAACCCAGCTCCTCTTGACTCAAGTCCAATGTTCAAAGAGAGTAATGTCTCTAGTTGTACAGAAGTTTATTTGTACACGTGTGTGTATATTTGTACATACACACAAACACACTTATACACATACATATGTATGTGTGTATGTATGTATGTATAAAAGGAAAAAAAGAATGCAACCACCTAGGATCAGAGTGTGAAAAGATAGGATTTTATTCATCAAAAATTAACAGCAACAGGCACATATTAAAATGAGTACGGCAAAGCCTTTACAAATGGCTTTACCCTGAAGCTTTCTCCTCCAAAATGGCTGTTGCAACACACTGTAAACATAATTAATAAACAGTCTTTTACAGTAACAAGGGAAATACAAATGAACTAAAAGAAAGCACCAGTTTCTCTTAAAACCAGGTTACATTTGTGCTTACTGTACTTAAAACAATTTAAAACAAACTACACAAATGGAATGTTTTAAGTTTAAAATTAGTTCTTAAATTTTGTCCTAGAAAACATCTCCTTTTCACATCAAAAGGCCCACTGAGGGGTAACATTTCACCAAAGGGAGGGACAAGAAAACAATGCACTTTTTTTTTCAAATCAAAACAAGAAGTTTGGTCACTTAGCTGTGTGCATAGTTTAAGGCATCTGTAGCAATTTGTTACAGCTTCCGAAACTCCCTCCCCCAAGTGTGGTTGCTCATTAAGTCATCACATTCTAAAAGAATAAATTAAAAGTTTGCAGTTTAAATCCTTTCCCACAAGGATAAACACACACACATTCAAATACATTCTCTCTCTTACACACACACAGACACACACACACTCTCTCTCTCTCTCACCCCTACACTCATGCAAAAGTTAAAAATTCCTTTTTCACACTCTCACTGCAGCGAAAGGGACATTTGTACCCTTGGCTCTGAAGGACACATTTCCCCATCCCATTATATTTCAGATTGGCAAATACCCTGAGCTGATTGTGGTGTTTTTTAAACATTCTACCTTTTCTTGCATGTGCAGGTCGAGTGTACAGTAGTGAAAACCACATGCAGTGTCTTCCCTGCAGAACAGCGAGACAGCTCGGACATTTCTCATCTTCCCACTCCACCCCCAACCCCCCCCCATCCCACCTCTCAATTCAAAACTGGCATTTCTACTTTAAAAACAAAATTACATTCCCACGCAGCACTGGATTGAAAATTGGGCTATATTCTCTGATAAAAGCTCAGTTCCCAGTGCATAAAGTAAAACCATAGCAAATGGGAGACTTGTGTGGCATCCAAATGAGAGGAGAAAGTCAAACAAAAAAGGGATGTTTGGGTAAAGAGCTGCAGTCTCAGATTTGATCTTAAAAAATTGAGTGGTTCTTTCACAATCATGCTCCAAGGCAAATTCAGAACCCACATTTTTAGAGTCAATTTGTAAACATCAAGTCTTGTCAGAGGCAGCAGAGGCTGGGCACTTCACATTTCCATAGTGAGAACTTAGTGGTGGCAGGCCTTTAAATCATGTCCCATCAACCTGGTTAAGTTCCAAGAGACCTCTGCTGAAGGAGCCATTTTGAGGCTCACAGTTTTGCTTTGAAAAACACACACATGTGGCTAACCATGAAATGTCCTCCTTTATTCTTGGGAGGATCCTGTTCCTGCTGTGTTTTGCATATTAAAGGATTCACGCAAAAGTCAACTGAGGCATATGCATATTGCTTATATGTTCAGGTTTTGTAATAAAAAGTGGGTTTAAAAGATCCATCAAAGGAAATCTGAGAAATAAATAATGCTGGCATCATTCATTCAGAAACCTCAGCAGACAGGAGTTAAGTTCTCTCACCTCAAGACCCCATTTCACAGTTTTTAAAAAACCCTCTAAGAGTCTGTTTGGTGCCACTGATTTTGGGCAGGCCAGGCAGAGGGAGAGGGTCATAACAATCGATTTTCCTGAGGTAATAATTCAGAGTCTATTTCTTCCAAGGCAGTGTCAGTATCATCACCACTGCTGCACTGTTCTCTCTGCATTCCCTTCCAACTGGCTTTATTGAGTCCCACATGACCAAGCATGGTCTGTGATAGCCTGGTATTTGAAAATCTGGCCCACTCTGCAAATAATGGCTCCACTAGGTATGTCATAAAGCCTTGAAGGGGAAAAAGCAAAAACAAAAACATCAAATATGAATATATTTTTACATATTATCTTTTTAAAAATCTGTCAGCAACTTTAAAAGCCTGATTCAATATTGCCAGAATCTGTAATTCTCCATATGAGACTAGTAGGTAAAATATAAATACTTTTTTAGTGGACTCTACTTCTTGAAATTCAATGCACCAGAATACATGTAAACGTTCAAAACAGTTGAGAAACAAACACAATTACACCATTCTCTCACAGAGAACCCATAACTCAGTTGCCACTACTGGTAGTACTGGTCAAAATGTACTTGACCTCTTCCAATACATCAGAGTGTGATTTGGGATGGATGGTGGGTTGGACAAAAGACTAAAAACAGAGAACCCAACAAAGCTGTAGCAGGGACTTACAGATATTCTATAGAAAGAAGTCATAAGAGCATGGTGACATGGTAAGCAATGGGAATGGAAGGACCTACTGAAAATTCTGTTGTGTAGTCTATCTTTTCTTTAGCTTAAGACCCCATCACTGATTACATTCTATGGTTGATTGTGTTGTTCTACTAAAATGGCATGAAAGCACAAGTCCTGATTTTAAAATGCCAAAACCAATGCATTTTGTAAAATTCAAACACTACATTGACAGAAACTGTGTATAATAAAGCCAACAGAATACTTTTAAACAAAAAAGCTTAAATGTTTTTTTAAAAGTGCAACTAGTAAGCTAATTAGTAGCTCGAACTGGTTTTCCCTAATCCCCATACAAGTATAAAATTTCAAATTATACCCTGACAGTCAGTAAGAGGTAATGGGTCTAAGTATCAGATTTGAAAACAGCAAGTAATAACAACTTATATAGAGAAACTTCTGAATAAGACTCAGTAGCAATAAAATTTCATGAAAAAGAAGATCCTTCATGGGAAGGGCTTTAAACCTCAACTGCTAAGTAAATGTCAATTATTATTATGCAATAGTGGTATTCAATTAAAAAAATGTAAGTAGCTATTCTGAGTCAGTTACTGTACTAGACAAAGACAAAAATAGTTATCTGTCCTAAGTTTGATCCAAAGGAGAGAAATTATCTAATAAATAACACATATACAGAACACGAAGTAAATATAACAGCAATTTTTGAGCACTGGATAAATTAAATTACTAGAAGAGTCACATTTTACTAGAATGAAAACACTGTTTATCCTGATAATTAGTTATCTATGAGGGAGAAAAATATTATATCTTCATATTCTCATATTTTCAACTACTACTACTAAATAGTTGCTTACATAGCCCTTTAAAATTTGCAAAGAGTTTTGCATATATTGTTACATCTGATTCTCAACAAAAATCCTATGAGGCAGATTTTATTATTCCCATTTTATAGAGGAGGAAACTAAGGGTCAGGAAAGCCAAGTGATCCGCATCATGGTCAGAGAGGCAATACATGTCAGAAGGCAGACAGAGGGACGCAAACTCAGATCCGTCCTGACTCCAAACGTAAAGCTTTCTTCAGTGAAGGCCTTCCTCGGCTCATGTCTGAGTCACTACAACAGTGGTGCTGGTTGGTCTCTCTGCCTTTCTCCCTCCTCTACTGAGCTATCAAATCGATCTTCCTTAAGTTTAGGTCTGACCAATGGCGCCCTATCACCTAAGGATCAAAACAAAATCCTATTTGATGTTCAAAGCCCTTC
The DNA here is from genome assembly GCA_028627135.1 of Pseudochirops cupreus. Lineage (NCBI taxonomy): Eukaryota > Metazoa > Chordata > Mammalia > Diprotodontia > Pseudocheiridae > Pseudochirops > Pseudochirops cupreus. The sequence goes on along the minus strand of CM053580.1, from coordinate 374,424,312 downwards.
ATAACCTACCATCCTCTTACCTTTCCAGTCTTCTCATACCTTACTCCTCTTTACCTCCAACTCTACAACCCAGTGATACTGACTTCTCTTCTGTTCCTTGGACAAGACACTTAATCTCCCAACTCTGGAAGCTATCTTCTTTAAGAAGCCTTTCCTGATCCCCATTAAGGCTAGTGTCTTCTCTCCATTAATTCTAATGTATCTTGTACATAAACCTGTTTGTGTTGTTTGCATGTTGTCTCTCCCATTAGATTGTAACCTCCTTGAGAGCAAGGATTTTCTTTTGTCTTTGTATCCCTGGCACTTAGTACAGTGCCCAACACATTGTAGGTGCTTAGAAATGATTAATAACTATACTAAACTTTAGATCACAGGTTTGACACCATAACACAGCAGCCCACATTAAAATGAATGAAATCTCTTTTGATGAGACTCAAGTGATATAAAGTCTGACTGACATATTATTGTTATCAGGGACTATGTCAATAAGACTGTAATTAGGGTATCTGAAAAATTTTGTTAACTATTTCACCATGGGTATCTGGGGAGCTTACCAATCTAATGGGAAAGGGTATCTGAAGTACCCTTAACCAAACTGAAAATCTAGCCACTTGAGCCAATTCTCCTCATAAGTCAGGATGATGAATTACGTCAACTGCAAACTTAAGTAAAAATTGTGGAATACACACACACATGTATGTGTAAGTGTATATGCGTGCATGCATGTATGTATGAGAGTCTAAAATATTAACCTGACACAAACACATATGTGAAAATACACCATAAATGAATTCCTATTCAGAAATTTTAAAATGAGCTATGAATAATGCATTGAATAAAATTTTATTCAGAGAATAATTAAAGGTAAAGGTCTCAAAATAGTACTTGACCTCTAATCAGTAAAGACTTTTGGATGAACTGAGTCTGAACTGAGATCACAGAGTCATTGAATTATCCCAGTGGGTGAAACTAAGTGCAAAGGTGAAGAAGGTCAGAAGCATTTTAAGAGTTCAAACTTCAGATTAATTTTGGAATTAAAATTAATTACAAAAAGTGCAAAGGGCTCTTCCTTCTTGGACACCAATGAACTCATATATTTCATACCTAATTGTGAAGAAAAAAATATCACAGAACACTGGGCAATACCGTAATTCAGGTTTAAGAGTTATTTTAGGATATGCAATGAGGAAGGAATTGGTCAAAACAGCAAGCTTCTTGTCCACTTCATTGAGTAACAATAATCAATGAAACTAGTGGATCACAGATACCATCAGAATAAAGCAATTATTACATTCTGAATTGCCAAGTAAAACCAAGGTCACATACAGTGACAAATGGCTTATCCTCTGAAGTCTTGTTAATTTATATGAAATCTGGTGATCTAGGCCTAGTTTTTTAATTCACATTAGTTATCAGAGGAGAGGACAGAGAGTAGCTTTACCATCTGTCTAGGAAATGAGAATGTAGAAATCAAATGGAAAACTTTGTGTACTAAATAAATATCTCTCTGCTGTAATTTGGTAATCAAAAATAAGAGGGGACAATTGCTGACTAAAGCATTTTTTTTTGGTGGGTAATGAAAGTGGTGGATCATCAGGCAGCAAGCGCCAGAGGAAAGAAGTAGGAAGGAGGGAGTGAAATCACAGGCAATGAGGAAATGGATAGAAGACAGTTGTAATGGAGAACAAAAGAGGCATCAGAAATGGTGAAAAGAGCAGGTAACAGGACATGAAGGTGTTGGGACAATGTTCTCATATAATATGAACTCTTTTGGAACCACCTTTTTTCTGGAAGGGGAAAGGGTAGGCAATTGGGGTTAAGTGACTTGCCCCTGGTCACACAGTTAAGTATCAAATGTCTGAGGCAAAATTTGAACTCAGGTCCTCCTGACTCCAGGGTTGGTAATCTATTCACTGAAACACCTAGCTGCCCCTATTTTGTTTTTCTTTTTGAAAAATATTTACTTTATTTTAAAATTTGTTACATTTGAGTTCCAAGCTGTTTCCATTCTTCTCTCCCAATCCTGCACTAGTAAAGGCCAACATTTCTCTGTCTGTCTCTCTCTCACACCCACCCACCCACACACACATATATGTGAAACTAGACAATACATAATTCCTTATGTTCTTTCTCTGGAGGTGGACAGGATTTTCCTTAATGGGTCCTTTGTAGCTGATCTGAATATTCATGTAACTCAGAATAGCTTAGTCATTCATATTAACTCTTCAAACAATATTGCTATTACTGTCTACAATGTTTTCTGCTTGTTTCTCTCTGCATTATTTCATATAAATCTTTCCATGTTTTCCTAAAATCAACCTGCTCATCATTTTTTACAGCACAGTAGTATTCCACCACAATCACATAGCACAATTTATTCAGCAATTTCCCCAATTTATGAAATTTCCAGTTCTTTACCACCACAAAGAGAGCTGCTATACATATTTTACAACATAGAGGTTCTTTTCCTTTTTTCCCTGATTACCCTGGGAAACAGATCTAATATTGCTGGGTCAAAGGGTATACACAATTTTATAACTCTTTGGGCACAATTACAGATTGCTCTCTAAAATGGCTGGATCAGTTCAAAGTTGCGCCAACAGTGTATTGATGTCCTAATTTTTCCATATCCCCTCCAACCTTTGTCATTTTACCCTTTTATTATTTTAGCCAATCTGGTAGTGTGAGATGGTATCACAAAGTTGTTTTAATCTGAATTTCTCTAATCAATAATGAATTAAAACATTTTTTTATGATTACATATAGTTTTGATTTCTTTCTCCAAAAACTGCCTGTTAATATCCTTTGGCCATTTATCAATTAGAGAATGACTCATCTTCTTATAAATCTGACAAAGTTCTCTATATACTTGAGATGTGAGGTCTTTAACTGAGAAACTGTCTATAAAACCCATTTCTCCCCACCCTCCAATTTTCTGCTTTCCTTCTAATCTTGGCTACCTTGATTTTATTTGTATGCAGCCTTTTAAATTAAATGTAATCAAAATTATCCATTTTACATCTCACAATGCTCTCTATCCCTTGCTTATTCATAAACAAGATTCTCTCCTATCCATAAATTTGATAATATGTTCCATGTTCTTCTGATTTAGTTATGATATCTCCCTTTATGTCTAGGTCCCAATTCTGACCTTATCTTGGTAAATGTTATAAGAAGATATTGGTAAATATCTAGTTTTTGCCAGCCAGACTGCTTTCCAAGTTTCCCAAAAATTTTTAACAAACAGTGAATTCTTAGCTGGAAAGTTTAAATACTTATATTTATACAACACAAGTTTACTATGATAACTTATTATTGTGTATTATACATCTACTCTATTCCACTGATCCATCATTGTATTTTTTGGCCAGTACAGATAGTTTTGATAATAACCACCTTATTTAAGAGAAGGCATTGCTAGACCTCCTTCATGTTTTTTTTAGTTAACTCTTTTGATGTTCTTGACCTTTTGTTTTTCCAAATGAATTATGTTATTATTTTTTCTAACTCAATAATTTTTAGTAATTTAATTGGGATAGCCCTAAATTGGAAGATTAAATTGGGTGGAATTGTCATTTATTATTATACTGGCTTAGTCTACCTACAAAAACCTCTATTTCTCCAATTATTTAAGTCTGACTTTATTTAAACAAAAGTGTCTTATAATTAGGTTCATATAATTCCTGGGTTTGTCTTGGCAGGTATACTCTCAGGCACTTTATACTGTCTACTTATTTTAAATGAACTATCTCTTACTATCCCTTCTTGCAGGAATTTGTTGGTGATATATAGAATTGCTAATGATTTATGTGTGTTTATTTTATATCCTGTTACTCTGCTAAGATTATTGCTTCAACTAACTTTTTAGATCCATCTCTAGGATGTTCCAAGTATATCATCATATTGTCAGCAAAGAAATAGTTGTATTAACTCTTTGCCCGTTCAGATTTGTTCAATTTCTTTTTTTTTTCTTACTGCTATTGCTGGCATTTCTGGTTTGCTGGTTGTCCTTCATTCTTGAAGACCAAAATGACTTCACTATGTTGAAGTCAAGGTACAATGTGTCATTTAGCAGCTTCTGAGTTTCTCCCTCATTTCCATCAAACCCATCTTGATGCTTGGTGCTCTGACCCAGATGAGTAAATACAATATTGTACACCAATCTCTGAAAACTTCCTGCTAGAATTTCTAATACAATATTGAATAATATTGGTAATAATGGGCATTCTTGTTTTATTCTTGAACTTACTGGGAGGCTTCTAGCTTATCTCCATTACAGATAATGCTTGCTGATGGCTTGAGGTAGACACTTCTTATC
>CM053580.1:374409603-374419894 GCA_028627135.1 Pseudochirops cupreus | reverse complement strand
TCTTGGTATAAATCCCAGTCGGTCATAATGCATAACCTTTGTGATATATTGCTGTATTCTCCTAGCTAGTATTTTTTTAAATTTATTTTATTAAATTTTTTTTGAGTTACATATTTTCTCCCCGTCTTTCCCCCGCCCACCACCCCAAAACAGCCATCCCAGTGTTTCCCCCCTCCCCCAGTCTATTCTCTCCTATGTCACTTTTTGGTAGGGCAGAATAGATCTCCCAACTCTAGCTAGTATTTTATTTAGGATTTTTGCATCAACACTGAGAGAAATGATTATTTTCTCCCTTCTTTTAATAATCAATTATTGAATAAGGACCAGGATTTTTCTCAGAAGGTTGCTTCTGCAGGTTGCTCAATCTCTGCAGGACATTGCCAAAAATGAGACTGAATTAATTTTCTCCTCAATCTTGTTCAGATCCTACCCAACCACACAAGGTGGGGAAGTTCATTGTGCTCTCCACAGGTATGCGTAGGGATAAATTCTTTGATTAGAATGTCCAAGGTTAGGCAACTTAGAAGTAAATGATATACTTAAAATTACTTTCCCCAATGCCTCATTAGAATAGGTCTACCTCTTATTGTAATATTCATTCTCTTTTATTAATTGTTAACCCATCAGAGTTGATTGCCACCCTTAGGAACACCCATTCTTCCAAGGGCACATAAACTGTGAAGCCCACTGTCATGATCTGTCTTTGGCATTTGAAAGTGTCACTGACTCCTTTTATTGGTAATATGCTACCATTATGAATAAAATTATTAATCACCCAGAAACTGTCTCTTCAATTTTTTAAATGTCATGTTTATTAGTGAAATTGATTTATAATTTGCTTCTGTTTTTGCTCTTCCTGGTTTAAGGATCAGCACCACATTTACTTCATAAAAGGAGTTTGGTGAGACTCCTTCTTTGCTATTCTAACTAATTTAGTTAATATTGGAATTAGTTGATCTTTAAATGTTTGGTAGAATTCACTTGCAAATCCATCTGGTCCTGATGCCTTTTTCTTAGGAAGCTCATTTATGGCCTTTTCACTTTCTTTTTATAAATTAGCTTGATTTAGATATTCTGTTTTCTCTTCTGTTCATCTGGGAAGTTTTACTGTTTTTTGCAAGTATTCTCCCATTTCACTTCAATTGTTATATTTATTGGCAAATAAACAGGCAAAATACTCCTAATAATTGCTTTAATTTCATCTTCATCAGTGGTGTATTCACCTTTTCATTTTTGATACTAGAGATTTGATTTTCTTCTCTCTTTTAAAAATCTTATTAACTAATGGTCTAGCTATTTTATTAGGTTTTTCATAAAACCAACTCCTAGTTTATTCATTCAACAGTTTTCTTACGTACAATTTTATTAATGTCACCTTTAATTTTCAGGACTTTCAATTTTGTGTTTAATTGGTGATTTTAAATTTGTTTTTATTCTAGTTTTTAAAACTACATACCTAATTCATAATCTGCTCTTGCTATATTTTATTAATGCAGCTTACATTTAGAGAGATAAACATTTCTCTGATTATTGCTTTTGCCTCATCCCTTAAGTTTTGATATACTATCTTATTATTATCTTTCTCTTCAATAAAATTATTTACTGTTCTATTACTTGTTTTTTAGCTTCTTCTTTAAGATTAGGTTACTTACCCTCCAGTTAATTTTAAATGTGTTTTCACTCTTTTATTGAATGTAATTTTTATTGCATTACGATCTGAAACAAATGCACTTAATAGTTCTGCTTTTTGGCATTTGACAATAAAATTTTATAGCTTAATATATGGTCAGTTTTTGTAAAGGTGTCATGTATCTCTCAGAAAAAGATGTATTACTTTCTAGTCCCATTCAGTTCTCTCCAGATATACAGCTTAAGATTTTATTAATCTCCTTGACTTTCTTATTTACTTTTTGACTAATCTAGTTCTGAGAGGGAAAGGGTAAAATCTCCCACCAGAATACTTTTGCTATCTAGTTCCACCTGTAATTCATTTACTTTTTCCTTTATAAATTTGAATGCTACAGCATTTGTGTATATATGTTTAGTATTGATATTACTTCATTATCTATAGTAACTTTTATCATAATGCAATTTCCCTGTTTATCTCTTTTAAAAAAAATCTATTTTAGCTTTAACTTTGTCTGAGATCATGATTGCTCATCCTTGCTTTTTTTTTTTGCATCAGACAAAGCATAATAAATTCTACTCTAGCCCTTTATTCTACTCTATGTGTAGCTCTCATTTTTAAATGTTACTTCGAAACAAAATATTGTCAGGTTCTAGTTTTTGATCCATTCTGCTATCCATTTTCATTTTATGGACGAGTTCGTCCCATTCACTTTCAAAGTTATAAGTACTAGTTGTGTATTTCCCTCCATTCTATTTTTTCCTTACTGTTTCTTCCTCTTCCTCTTCCTCTTCCTCCTCTTCTTCTCTTTTTACCATAGCCCTCCCTAGACATCTAATTTACTTCTGACCACTGCCTCCCTAATCCGCACATCTTTCTAAAAGTTTCTTACTCTATCCTTGTGCTCTATTTCTTAATCTGCACACCCTTCTAAGAATCCCCCCTTTAAGCTATCCTCCTGCCCACCCTATTTCTAAGTTAAGAAGACTTTTCTACGCTACTAAATATATATGGTTGTTCCCTTTATCCAGTTCCAATGAGAATGAGGTTCCCACACTACCTGCCCTCCACCTTATCTTCCCCTCCACTGTAACAGTTCTTCCATTCACAGTGCTTTTGTATTAGATAATTTGCTCCATTTTGCCTCTCCCTATTCAACTTTTTTAGGATTATTCCTTTTAGGATTTCTATCTATATATACTCTTTCAAACTACCCTAGTAATGATTTTGAGAGTTACAAATATCATTTTTCCATATAAGAAACAATCAGGTTAATCTTATTAAATCTCTTATAATTTAGTCTTTCTTGTCTACCTTATGTTTCTTCCTTGATTCTTAGAAATCAGATTTTTCTGTTCAGTTCTGATCTTTTCCTCAAAAATACCTGGAAGTCTTTTCATTCATTAAAGATCCATTTTTTTTTCCTCCTGCAGAATTGCGCTCAGTTTTGCTGGGTAGGTTCTTCCTGGTTGTAAACTAAGTTCCTTTGCTCTTCAGAATGTTATATTCCACAGCCTTCAGTCTTTTAATGTGGAAGCTGCTAAATCTTATGTCATCCTGACTGTAGCTCCACAGTACTTAAATTGTTTCTCATTGCTTGTAATATTTTCTCCTTAACCTGGGAGCTTTGAAACTTAGCTGTAACATCCTTCTGAATGTTCATTTTGGAATCTTTTCAGGCAGTAATCAATAGATTTTTTTTTTCTATTTGACTCTCCAGTTCTAGAATATCAGGGCAATTTTCCTTCATAGTTTCTTGAAGTATACTGTCTAGGCTCTCTTTTTTTTTTATCATAACTTTCAGGTAGTTTGACAATTCTTAAATTCTCTCTCCTTGAACTGTTTTCCAGGTTGGCTGTTTTTCTAATGAGATGTTTCACATTCTCTTCCATTTTTTCACTCTTTTAATTTTGTTTGATTATTTCTTGATGTCTTATAGCTTGAATTCAACGGCTGCTCCCTGTCCAGTTCTAATTTTTAAGCAGTTTTTTCCCACCAGTAAGGTTTTAGATCTCTTTTTCCAACTGGTTGGCTTTTCCCCTAATTTTCTTGCTTTTCTTGCATTACTTTTATTTCTTTTCTCAATTTTTCTTTACTCTTTTGATTTTTAAAGTCCTTTTTAAGCTCTTTCAAAAAGTCTTTGGGCTTCCGACCATTTTACATTTTTCTTTGAAGCTTTACAAGAAATTGTTTTGTCTTCTTTCAAGTCTGAACTCCAATCTACTCTATCACCACAGGAGCTATCTATAGTCAAGTTCCTTCTCTGTTTTTCACTCATTTTTTTAAACGGTTTATTTCCTGACTGTTAACGTTATGTTAGAGTTGGATTCTGCTTCCAGGGTGTGGGCTAACATCTCAGACTTCAGGTCTTTTATGCTTTTGTTTACTGAGCTCCATCTGGGGGTGTCTGACCTCTTGGTTCTTTCAGTGTTCTATAATTCAAGACCAGGTGTGGGCACTGCTCCTCTGGTTCACACACTGATCTATGAGTGACCCTAGGTACTCCATTCCACCCCTGAGCCTCAACCAGAGCCCCCAGCATGGCTGCCATCACAAAGGCTTTTGCTCTGTGCTGTCTCTCAGGCAGCTGCAAGTGTGAGCTTGCTCCACTGCCCTGGAACCAAAAACTGAAATCAGGAACCCTGCTCTCCTGAGAGTAACCATAACCAGTAGGGTCCCTGCCCCTCTGTGACCACACTCACCAGTGTTTGCTTGCTCCTCCTTGCTCATACCCACAGGCTGAGATCACATCTGTTCAGTGCCAGTTTACTTGGGCCTCTCATTTAGCACCAGCAGAGGGTGCTGCAATGTTTTCTTGATACTATGTCTGTGGGGTAAAGCTCTCAAAAATCAGGCTGCAGCTGACACACTTGCCCCCAGGGTTTGCTATTTGTTGACTTAGCAGTATTTGCTTGAAGGCATCTGTACTCCCTCCAGTCAGACCACCACCCTAAAAGGTCAGATCTTTCCTAATGCCCTAAGTTGTCTTAGGCTGGAAGACTGCTTTATCCTGACTTTAAACTATTTCTGCCACTTTCAAATCTACTTTGAGGCATTATTTTAAGTTATTTGTGGGGGAATTTGGGAAAGCTATGTGGTTATTTGCCTTATTCCACTATCTTCCCACAATTCTCTTTGAACAATAAATTTTTAGAAATAAAAGGGGTCATTTTTGTTTTTCTGCTAATTTAACCACTGTGCCAAAGTGACCACTACCAAGATGTACATGGTGATCTTTTAGGCGGTACCTGCCTAAACTACCTATTTTTTTTGCTGCTTCATAGCAACCCAATAGTAAACATGAAGTACAATAAAAATGCTGGAAAATATTTTAATATAATAAGACAACACTGAAGGTTATATTCCAAAGATATTTCTCTTAAAAAATAAAAGTGAAAGGAAGTAATGACATTTTTCTAAAAAACTACACAAAGTATGTACACTTACCAATCTGAATGTTGGCAACTGATTCTGTCTGCCGGTCACATAGTGGACTCACACTCAAATGATATTTTTTTTCAATATCTCCTACACAGGAAAAAACAATAAAGGTAAAAGAATATTCTCAGTTTCCCCAACAGTAAAACTGTCTCTGATGTCCTTCCCAGATTCAAGATTTATGATACTATGAGTCAGTAGATGTAAAGGATTTCATTATATAACAGAATCATTCAATATTAGAAATGGATAGTAAAACACAGAAAACATTTTTATTGATAATGTAATAGTCTGAGAGATTAAAAAACTTCCCAAGGGCATGCAACTGAGTTGGAATAATGCTGAGATTAGAACTCAGGCTTTCTGGCTCCCAGATGAAACTCTTATCATAATACTTGCTTATTTACATGTTTGTAAAATTACTGACTTGGTTTTGAGCTGGTTTTTAAAAAGTTACTCAGTCTCTGAAGATTAAGTCAGCATCCTGTCAAATGCAGACACCAAAAGACTTACTGTATAGTTCACTACTTCACAATTCTTGCAAAGAATGTAGATCATAGTGCACTTTTACTTCATCCTGTTTGATTCTTGTCTATGTTATTCTGTCCATGTATTTCCATGTTATTTATTTCTTTTAACATTCTAGGGGTACCAGCATAGCATTAAAACTCTGACATTTCTTGCTCTTGCTACATAACCAGACCCCTCCTTTTCCCACCATTAAAAGAAGTTTGGTAAAGGAATGGTTCTGAACTTGGAGATGAAAAAACACCTGGATTCAAATCCCATCTCTGGCACTTCTTGTGCTACCATTTACAATCACTTCATCTCTCTGAGGCTGAGTTTCCTTGTCTGCAAAATGAGGACTATTATGAGGATCAAAAAAGATAAACACATAAAACATTTTATAAATTTTAAAACGCTAGATAAATATATATTATTATCACAAATTTCATGTAGGATATATTTTGTGTCCCTTCTTTTGAAGAGATCATTGTTAGTAATATGCTGCTGTAATATTCTACTCATGCTCATTACATGCCTCTTTATAGCCCTCTTCTAGGTCACTCACGATTTTGACTTGTTGGAGAATGTGACAGTTTATGATCTATAACTCATAACACTGGGAAAATATTGGTATTTATCACATGAATCTGTCGGAGTAGCTTAGGATTGTTAAAAATACTATGTAATCTCCCCAAAACAGACCAAATTGTTCCTTTCTTCTCCTCAAATCTAGGTTCAGCTCGCTACCCATCCACAGAGGCTGTCTAAGACTGCGTACTCAAATGCTTATCAGAAATTGAACAATAATCAGTCTTCATCCACTTAGTTTGCTCTGTGTGAATTGGTCGATTTATCCTTTCTGTGGTGGTAGATGTTACTGAAGAAACACTACATTATTCTGGGGTTTTGAGCAATGTTATCTGCAAACAGAAACATCAGGATGATCTTAATATCTAAAGAGGATGTCTTTTCCACGTGGTCTCTGCAGCTCATTGGTGACACTACTGAACACTTTTAGTGGGCATGTTTTCTCCACATTTTATGACCTGCTTGATACAGGTGAACAGCAGGTCTCTGATTTTTGTGTCAAGGCATTTTGTAGGACCTTAACATATTCATCAGTCATCTTACTTGAAAGACTATATTTTATACTACACAAATACTTTTTTTTAAAAGCAGTTAATCAATGCATGTAGCACAGTTTGATAAATGACGCAGTCTGCTGTAGAACACTTTCCATATTTCTATGTCACATGTATTACTGAAAATTACACATTCTATAAGTAATTGACTCCATGGCCTCCTCATTGGATACCTGATAGAAAAAGCTGTAAAGAGTTACCTTGATGAAAGAATTCTTCTGTGACTTTTTCACTCCACTGCTTGCTTAGTTCCCAGGTCCGGCATGGGTTGCATATATCAGCACACTTCAAAGCCATCTAGGCAATACAACAACTATTATAATCATTACATATAAAAACAAAATACTTCATATTTTTATTATACAGTATAAAATATTCCCATTAATTTCTCCAGTGCTAAAATTAAACCAGCATTACATTATTCACAGTTATTACAACTAAAAAATTCATTATCTTTTATATTCTGATATGATGCTGACTACAATACTATGTGTGCAAGAAAATGGCCAAAATGCCTCTGTAAACTTCAAGTGTTTCAATATTAAGTATCAGTGCAGGACTTCTAATAAGCATCAGTTGGAACTGGATAGACCTTTGCCAAGTTGTTCTAATTTTACCTCTCGGAGTGCTGACTTCATCATGCTGATGTTCATACAAGGCTTTCCAGGTTTCTTGAAAAATATACTTTTCAATGTTTCCTTCAACACTGTAGCATTCATCAAATTCATATTCTATAATTTGTTCAGCAAGTTCCCAATTAACAGGCACCATCTAAGTTTGCAGTTCTTGATTTTTATAAAAAGAGCTTCTATGAGGACTTCTACACAAAAATGTTCTTTTCTTCTTTCCTTGACCTATAGGTCTATTTGTGGTATAGCTAGTTCCAAGGGATGCAGTTAAATGACTTTGGGGGCATAGTTGCAGTCTACTTTCTAAAAAAAATGGACCAATTCACCACTCTATATAGTACATTAATGCGTTTATTTTCCCTCAGCTCTTCTAACAATTGTCACTCTTCTTTTTGGTCATATTCGCCCAAATAATGGGTATGTGATTTGGAGAATTTTTTTCACGCAGTTATTGATAGCTTAGATTTCTTCACTGGAAAACTACCTATTAATTTTGCTGACCATGGTAAAGACAGATAATGGCTCTTATTCTCACAAATTTGAGTAAATCACTTAAAAATCTTGGAAATTAGATTTTTATAAAACTACACAAAAATTTTTCCCTCCCAGTTAATTGTTTCCCTTGTAATTTTAGTTGCATAGTTTTTGCTTATGCAAAAACTTTTAGATTTTACGTCTTCAAAATTGTCCATTTTACCTTCTGTGATCCTCTCAGCTCCTTATTTACTCATGAACTTTTCCTCCATCTGTAAATCCAAAAGGTACTTTCTTCCTTGCTCCTTTAATTTATCTATGTATCCACCTTGAGTTTATCTTGGTCTTCAGTGTGAGATGTTGCTCTATACCTAGTTTAGGTCAGATTACTTTCTAGTTTTCCTTGCAATTTCTGTCAAAGAGTCCTTACTCCTCTGTAGCTGAGAGATTCGGGATTATCAAGCACTAGGATATTAGGTTTGCTTGTTTGGTCTTCTGTGTACCAAATCTTTTGCAGTGTCTGATTTCTCTATTTCTTAACCATTACCAAATTCTGATGAAATTTTGTAGTATAGTTTGAGATCTGGTACTGCTAGACTTTCTTCCTTTCTACTTTTCCCCCATGATTTCCCTTTAAATCTTGTTAAAAAAAAAAGGAAAGAAAGAAAGGAGGGCTTCTGGGAAAGCTGACTGACCAGTACTTGCACCAACCTTCCCAGTAAAGCTTCATGCCATTGCCAGACTCCAGTTAGCAACTGTCTTTTCAATTATTTCCATCCTTTTGAAATATGGGCAAGAGCTTGACAGGGCAAGCAAGGCAGTACTCTCTGAAGATTAGGCTACTGATTGTATAAACACCTGTTACAGATGAAAGATGTTCCTTCAGACTTTATATATTACCTGTCAACAAATTTCAAAAATTTAAAAAGAAAAAAAGAAAGAAGGCAGGAAGCAGGGGAGGAAAGAGACAGAAGAAGACAGGAAGCAAAGGCAGAAGGGCTAGAGCTCCTATTTTTCTCTCTCTCAGACTTTCTACTGTGGAAGGAAAGGAACATTTACAAAGTAGCTGTACTTATAGTCCCTAAAGAACAGATATGGGAAAATAGGAGAGGAGTAAATGAAGGGAATATGTAAGAGCAACAGAAATGAACAGTGTTTGTCTTTTGCCTCTTATGATAGAAAACAGGGAAAAGATTTTATATCTATGCCTGTACATGTGAGAGCTTCCTCCCATATTACCTGGTTTCTAATGGCCAATATTGCTGCCAAAGTAATATTTAACCATCTAAATATACTTCGGTGCTGGAAATCAGGTAGGCTTCTGTAAATTAGTGGGTCCTGGTATCTGAAGAATGTGAATGCATGTGAAAGTAAGGATAGTGGAGAAAGGAAAATATTAGCTCCCCCCACTTCCCATAACATTCATGTCTGTTTTCTCTTCTTCTACAGGTACAAATTTAAAAGGTACGCTACATTCACCTCTTATATACAAGGAATAAACATTTGTTTTTAAAGTTTGGAGTAGCTGGAGTTGGTAGACTGAAAAATGTCAAGTTGGTTTTTTTTTTCATATGCATCTGCAAGGTAGTTTCATTAAAACATTATTAATCAAATACTAACAGTTCTGCTTTTCAAAAACACCATTACAATACAACATGTAGTTTTCTGCTATTACAACAATGAGTAGTGCACACAGATTTTAAATAAAAAGAATATAATCATCTGTTCTTAAGCAGATATGTTAAAAACAATACTGTAATGTATTATGAAGGGACATAATAGTCAAAGGTACCTCAAAAGGTAACTTGTTAGCAAGTTATAAACATTAAACAAACTCAGCATTGCCTCAGGATTTATGCATCACTAGAATACCACTCTGATGCAGTAATATTTTATTTTTATTCTGATGTCTATCTACATGATATACATTAGAAATACAAGTTTTATAAATCAATGTCACCTGTAAAATGAAATGTCGATGATTGGCATCTTCTAAACATAAATCTCCTTTGTCCAAATGGGATCTAAACAATGACAGATATTCATTTTGTCTACTAATGTCTGTGGCTAGAATCAAAGCACCTATCTGGTTTTCCATCTGCTGCCTGGAATGAGAAAAATAAATAAATTGTGACATGCATATTTACACAGAACAAAAAAGAACTATTAACATTTCTCAATTTTTCTTAAAAGTTTATATCTATAAAATATCCAAATCTCAACTAAAATGATTATCACAGAATGAACATTTCTATCTATAATCATGATATGGATTAGTCTTCTCAAAAGAACTTAAGTAACTACAGCTATGTCTAGGATGGTTTTCAGAGAAATAGCCATATCCAAATATTCCAAGGACTGCACTTAAATGACCAATTATCCTGTATGTTGTAGAGGAAATTATTAAGGTATGGGTTGGACCAGATGGCCACTGAGGTTCAACTCTGGTCAAGATGGATCATTAAAGGGGGGGG
>CM053580.1:374381589-374409103 GCA_028627135.1 Pseudochirops cupreus | reverse complement strand
AAAAGTAATTTGAATTTGGATGCTTTTAGGATTTTTATCTAAATTATTAGTCATTTTACATATTCTTTTGGTTGTGATTTATAAGGTTCTCAGAAGACACGTAATCCAACACCCACATTCTATAGAAGAGGAAACTAAGGTCCAGGAAGGTTAACTGACCTGCCTCAGCTTATACATGCAGTTCCCGTAAGAGATGGAATTTGAACCCAGTTCCTCTTAGAGTCACTTTTACCATTATACAATGATGCTTTTGCTTCATACAGAGGTTCTAATGTCAGTCAATAAGCCCTTTCCATTTCTATGTCCAAAACTATTTTATTTTATTCTGTACTGAGTCCTTAATCTCTCTCAGGAAGTGGACAGAATGTGTCATCGTTAGTCCCATGGAATCCTGCTTGGTCACTGAACTGGTCAGAATACAACAGTATTACATCATACATATCATAACTTATTTATCATTACTTAATGTATGAGTACTTCTTCAGATTCCCTTTCCTTCCTTGCCACCTCTCAAAGAGCTATAAATATTTCCATACACCCTTGGAATTTGTTTTGCTTAGGACTAATCTTTCCCTTAACCTGTCCTTCATCTACTTTTTACTCCTCCTCTTCTCCCTTTTCCCTATTTTCCTGCCGAGTGAAATGCATTTCTGTACCAACTCTGTGTGTGTGTGTGTGTGTGTGTGTTTTTCTCCATCTTTTGACTAATTTGGACCAGAATTAGATTCCAGTATCAGCTACTCCCTCTGCCTCCTCCTCATTTATATAGATTTCTCCTTATGTGCGCCCTCATTATGTGAGATAATTTCCCTAACCTTCCCTCCTCCACAAATGTATTCTTTTCCCCTCTTTCTTTCCATTCTTTTCTTAAAATCATTAAGACATAACAAAACCATTCCCAGACACTGTCTAATTGGAAACCTACGAACCATGATGATAATAGGGTAAGGAAATACATTATATCACCTTCCCATATTTGGATGTAAGCAATCTTTTCATGCTTTTCTTTACTCCTGGTTTGGAACTTCAAAGTTTCTTTGCAAAATGCCTGGAAGTCCTCTATTTCATTAAAAGTTAATTTTCCCCCTGTAGTATTATACTCAGTTTACATGAAAAGAATCGTAGAGTGGAAGGCACAAACAGCTGGGAGAAAGAGTTGTGTGTGTATGGACCAGGAAAAACCTCCTATAGAAGGCAGGATTTGAACTGAGTCCTGAATTAAGTCAAGAAAGCTAGGAGGCAGAGCATATTTCAGATATGGAAAACAGGAAGTACAAAAGCATGGAGATGGGATATGGAGTGTCATGTTTGAGAAAGACTCAAGTAAGCCAGGGGAGCTGAATCATAGAGTGCACAGAGGGGAGTGAAGTACAAAAGAATGCAAAGGACTAAGAAGGTAGGTTATAAAGAGCTTTAAAGGTGAAAGAAAGGAGCTTTTATTTAACCTTCGAAGTAAAAGGAGCCACTGCAGCTCATTGAACAAGAATGAGAGATGGTCAGACTATGTTTTAGAAAAATCACCCTGTAAAATCATAGCAAAACTAGAAGAAATAAAACAAATAATCAGGACGTATTATATATGCAAACAAAACTGAAAACACAAAAGCAATATAGGAATACCTTAAAAAATATAAAATACCCAGATTATCAGAAAACCAGTTAGAGATCTTAACTTGATCTCATAAAAAATGTAGAAAAAACCTTTAATAAAGTGCAACACTCTTTGTGCTAAAAACCCTACAAATTCTAGGCATAGAAAGATCATTTTTTTTTTCTTTTTTGGGGGGAGGAAGGTAGGGCAATTGTGACTTGCCCAAGGTCACATGGCTAGTTTTTATGTTGTGTCTGAGGTCAAATTTGAACTCAGGTTCTCCTGACACCAGGGTCGGTGCTCTATTCACTGTGCAACCTAGCCACCCTGAAAGATCTCTTTTTAATAACATAAAAAGGATCTACCTAAAATCAAAAGAAAGCATCATATATGCAATGGAGATAACAGCAGAACCTTTTCCAATAAATGAGAAAATGAAGTAAGGATACCCACTCTACCTACTATTATTTGACACAGTTCTGTAAATCCTAGCAAAAGCAATAAGAAAAAAGAAAGGAATTAAAGAAACAATGATAAGTAAAGAGGAGATAAAACTATCCCTGTTTCCTGACAATATGATGATTTGCTTGGAAAACTCCAAGGAATCAGCAAAGATACTAGGAAAATTAATAGCTTCAATGAGCTGCAGACTACAAAACAAATCCTCAAAAACCAAATCCATCTTCTATACATTAGAAACAAAATGCAAGAAACAATAATAGAAAGGGAAATCACATCCTAAATAATTACAAAATGCATAATACATCTGGAAATTAGCCTCTAAAAGCACACAAAAAAACTTGCTTAGATTCAATTACAAAATACTCCTTAAAGAAATAAAAAATAATATAAATAGCTCAAGGAATATTCAGTGCTCATAGCTAGGCCACGACAATAAAATAAAAATGACAACACTATCAGCATTAATCTACATTTTTAATGCAGTGTCAAAGCACCAAGGGAATACTTCACAGAGCTTTATGAAAACAATAATAAAATTCATTTAGGAAAACAAAAGTTCTAGAATATCAAGAGAAATGATGAAAATAAGTAATCATGAAGGGGGAATAACACTTCCAGACTTCAAACTATATTATAAAGCAATCATCAAAGCCATTTAGTATTAGTTATAGAATAAACTGATAGATAAATGGAAAGGACTAGACAAGGGAGATACAGGAACAACAGAATTTAGTGTTTGATAAGGTGGAAAACATAAGTTCCTCAGGAAAAACTCTGCATCTGACAAAAACTACTGGAAAACCAGAAAGTAGTCTGGCAGAAATTAGGGTTAGACCAACACCTCATAACACATATCACAATATAGTCTTTCTCTCTCTCTTTTTTTTTTTGCTTTTTGGAGGGCATGGCAATTGGGGTTAAGTGACTTGCCAAGGTCACACGGCTAGTAAGTGTTAAGTGTCTGAGGCTAGATTTGAACTCGGGTCCTCCTACTCCAGAGCAAGTGCTCTATTCACTGCACCACCTAGCCACCCCTACACAATATATTCTCAAAAGATAAATGACCTTAATATTAAAAAATCATACTATAAAATATCAGAAGAGATATGTACCTCTCACAGCTAAGTATGAGATATTTTCATAAGCAAAGAGTTAGAAGTGATTACAAAAGATAAAATGATTACTCTGGTTATTTAAAACTGAAAACCTTCCCACAGACAACTTTAATGCATCTAGGATAAGAAGTAGTTAAATGGGGAAAAAAAAACAACCTTTGTTTCGAATCTTTCTCATAAGGGTTTGGCATCAAGATATATAAGCAATTAATAAATATAAGAGTGGGGGGGGGTGGGCACACACACAACTAATAAGTCATTTCCCAAAAGATAAATGGTCAAAACAAATGAACAAACAGCTCTCAAAAGAACTGCCAAGAATTCACAACCACATGAAAAAATATTCCAAGTTATTAACAAGAAAAATGAAAATCAAAACAACTTTGAAGTTTCACCTCACACCCTTGTAAACTGGCAAAAATGACAAAAAACGTCAACAAGTCATGAGACAAGTCATGTCAGAGGTGTTGTGGGAAAATAAGCAAACCAATATTTTGTTGGTGGAGTTGTGAACGGTACAAACATTTTGAAAAGCAATTTGGAATTATGTATAAGGTGACTAAAGTGCCCATATCTCTTGAACTAGAGACTCCATTATTGAACTTATAACCCAAGGAAATCACTGGTAAAGAAAAAAGTCTCTATATACTCCAAAATATTTATAGTATTACTTTTTATGGCAGCTAAGAATTGGAAACAAAGTAGATGACCATCACCTGGGAAATGGCTAAACAAATTGTGGTACGTGAATGTAATGGAATATCACTGTGCTGTAAGAAACAATGCAGGGAAGCTAAGTGGTGCAGTGGATAGAGTAATGGGCCTGGAGTCAGGAAGACTCATCTTCCTGAGTTCAAATCTGGCCTCAGACACTTACTAGCTATGTTACTATGGGCAAGTCACTTAACCCTGTTTGCCTCAGTTCCTCAAATGTAAAATGAACTGGAAAAGGAAATAGAAACCCACCAGTATGTTTGACAAGAAAAATGGGGTCACAAAGAGTTGGACACAACTGAAATGACTCAACAACACAATAAGAAAAGATGCATGTGACGAATGTGGAGAAGCATGGAAAGATCTATCTCAACTGATGCAGAGAAAAGCAAGCAAAGCCAATAAAATAATCTATACAGTGACTACTACAATGTAAATGGAAAGAACACCACATAAAAACCCAAAAGTAAATGTAACAAAATGAGACAAATAAAATTGAAATTTGAGGAGACAGCCTCAACCTATCCCTTTCTTGGTGGTAAATGGCTCACACAAGTTATACAATGCACCTGTTTTTGGACTTTTTCACTGTATCAGTAAGTTGTGTTGACTTTTTTTCCTCTCTAAAAAGTACTGTCTTATGGGATGGCTCTTGGGGAAGAAGTAGAGGAGGGACACATGGGATACTATGATGATGTAATAAAAACAGAAAATATCAATAAAATTATTTTTTAATCACTTTTGAAGATGAATAATAACAACTAACATTTACAGAATGAATTGTAATATAGTGACTGGACACAAGAGGGAACTGTTAAGAGACTATTGTAATGGTCCAACTGAGAGAAATCAAGGGCTTGAAAGTAGGGGGTGTCTATGAATGAAGACAATAGGGCACATTATGTTATGGAGGTAAAAATGACAAGATTTGCCAATGGTTTTGGTATGTGGGCTGAGAGTAGAGTCCTAGATTGCAGACCATGGTAAATCCTCATATTCATAATTTTTTATGACATAAAAATAATTCCCTGCATTTATATGCTATTTTGCAATTTAGAGAAACCCACTTTTTCCCTAGATTTTGGGGGCCTAAAAGTTATTTTTACGGTTTTCTGGCATCCACCAAGTCTGAAGGGCTCCAATCCCACCCAAAAGGGCCCTTTTATATCCCCAAGTGATCAGGAAGCCATGTCAACACAGCCAGATGCCACCAGGAAGCTAAGTCAAGAGCCTTGTTCTACAGATGTCAAATGTAGGAACAAAGGTCCTATATACTCCAAAATATTTATAATAGCACTTTTTGTAGTATAAAGAACTGGAAACAAAATACATGCCTTTCAATTGGGAAATGGCTAAAAAATATATTGATATATCAATGTAATAGAACATTACTACACTATAAAAGTATAAAGAATATAAGAGAAGTAATGGGAAGACGTGAATGGAGACAAAGTGAAATCTGGAAAATCTGGAAGATTATGTACACGATAACTACTACAACAATGTAACTTAAAAAAAAACAACCATAAAACAGAAACAAAAACAATCTATGAAACTCGATAGTAATTATAATGACCAAGTTCAATGCATATGTTAGACTCTGTTGATATGTTTGTTACTTTTGCAGAACTGACACTTCTCTCTTGGGTTTTCCTTCTGTTTATTTGACTCTTCCTCTATTTTCTTTGCTGAATCTTCATTCAGGGGCCAAGTGCCAACAGGAGAGGGTTGTTCCCTGGGTCCTCTTTTCTGCTGTTGTTCAGTCATGTCCAACTCTTCCTGTCTGAAGCCAGATTTGAACCTTGGAAGATGAGTATTTCCTGACTTCAGGCACAGCACTCTGTCTAGTTGCCCCTTCTCTTCTCGTCTACCTCTGTACTATTTCATCTGGTGACACCATCAGTTCTCATATTTTCAACTGCCGTCTCTACACAGATGACTCAGAGATACACATTTTCAGACCTAACCCCTTTTTTAATCTGCAGCATCCAATTTCCAATTGTCTTTTAGACATCTCAAACTGTATGTCCCATAGACACCCTATACTGAATATGTCCCAAAAGGAACTCATTATTTTTCCCCAAAACCCTTCCCTTTTCCAAAGTTCCCTATTGCTGTTATGGTTACCACCATTCTCCCAAACACCTAAACCTTAAATCTAGATATCATCCTTAACCTTTTATTCTCTATTGCCTTCCATATCCAATCAGCGGACAAATCCTATTAATCTTTCCTTTATATCTCTTGTATGCACCTTCTTCTCTGTACGGACATTGCCACCAGTTTGGTACAGGCCCTCATAACCTCACCAATAGCCTGCTGATTTGGTTTGTCTGCCTCAAGTCTCTTTCTGCTCCAATCCATTCCCCAAATGATCTTTCTAAAATGTTTGACCACATGCCCTGCTATATCCACCTCCAACCTCACCTCCACCATATAAAAGTTCTAGTGGCTCCCAATTGCCACCAGAATCAAATATAAAACTCCATTTGCTTTTCAAAGTCATTCATAACTGAGTCCCCTCCTACCTTTCCAATCTTCTTACAACTTACTCCCTCTGTCCCCAAATACTCTGTGTTCCAGTGACACTGGATCCTGTTCCTCACACATAACATTCCATCTTACAACTCTGGGCACTTTTAGTGGATGTTCCTCATGACCAAAATTCTCCCCTTCACTGTCTCTGCCTCCTAGCTTTCCTGGCTTACTTCAAGACCCTGCTAATGTCTCACCTTCTACAAGAAGCCTTTTCCAGTTTTCTATAATATGTGACTTTCCACTAAGGTTACCCCAAATTTATCGTGTGTGTATACATATGTGCAGGTATATGCATGTACATATGTATGTACAGATTTGTTAGTTATTCATGTGTGTTATGTGTATGTTTGTGTATATATACATATACACACATTGGACTTCTCCATTGGACTGTGAACAGGAAAGCAGGTTTTTTGTGTTTTGTTTTTATTTGTGACTTTCTTTGTATCCCCAGCATTTAACACAGTGCCAGGAACACAGCAGGTGTTTATTAAATGCTACTCGACTTGACTTTTTTCTCTTTTTATTCTAAGAGACGGCTTGGCCAGTAGGTAAAGGAAGAAGGATTTATCTGGAAATAAGGATGACGAAAAAAGACAAGATAACAATTTTAAAAAATTTAAGTGGCTTCGTGTTGCTGTACAAACTCCTCAGCTTGGGATTTAAATCCCTCCATAATCTAGTTCCAACCTACCTTTCCAGTCTCATTTCATACTATTCCCTTTCATACACATCCTACTTCATTGCCAAACTTTGCTACTAGTTGATTACCAAAATCAGTATTTCATCCCTTGTGTCTCTGTTCATTTGCACAGGAAGTCCCCAATGCTTAGAATATTGCTTCCTCACCTGTCTTAAAATCCATGGGTTCCTTTAAAATTCAGTCCTGGTGCTACTTTTTCTGCTAAACCTTTAGTTATACTTCACTTCTAAGTTGTTAGTTCTCTTTCTTGGCCTCTCCAAATTCTTATATTTACTTATCCATCCAAATTATCCTGATGAATATTTTGCCACTGGAACCAGATGGCTCTGGAGGTGAAAGTGAGGCTGGTGACCTTGCACAGCCCTTATTCACTCAAATCCAAGTCAACTGCAATTCATGTCATCATTTCCCTGATGTCATGGTCCTCTTAGAGAATGAAGGACAAATACAACTAGTGAGTAGCCTCTCCTCTCCATCCTTAACTGGGGGTGCTCTTCCCGGGGGGCGGTACATTTCTATGACAAAAGCTACCTTTTTTCTTTTGGGTTGACTGGCTACGTTTCTTGAGGAAACATCAAGCCTTAAACCCATTTCACTCTGGAGCTCATAGATTGGACAATAGGTCCATGCCTTCCTAACACAGAGTAAATGTAAATAGTACATAGTAATGGTTTCTCTTTTGTCCAGGAAGCCTGAGGGTCCTCCCCTCCCAGTTTGATTTTTTTTTTCCTTTCTTGATTAAAGGGACCACCCCCTTGATTAACTTCTTAAAGAGATCTATTCACTGAGTAAGCGTTACCTCACTCAAAGTGAGACCCTGAAAAGACCTTAGCCTACAAGCACCAGGGTCTCCCAATGCATCCTGGGCCATCTCTAGTCACCTTGAGAAATATCTTGCCACTGGACCCAGATGGCTCTGGAGGTGAAAGTGAGGCTGGTGAACTTGCACAGCCCTCCTTCACTCAAATCCAAGTCAATTGTAAGTCTTGTTATCATTTCCCTGATGTCATGGCCCTCTTTGAGAACAAAGGACAAACACAACACAATAAATTCAGTAGAATATACATTTCTTGAGGGCAGACACTGTTTTTACATTTTTATTGACAATTCCTAGAATAGTACTTTCTATATAATAATCTCAATACTTTGTAGAGCTCTGACTGCATCAATGTGGTTACTTCCTTCTATAATGTAGATCACAAATCCATCGATCCCTGATCGTCCATATCCTCTTCTAAATCTAAATAGGGTGGTAAGGGTCTTCCTCTATGTCTCTTTATAATACATGATCGGGAAGTTTGTGGACCATCCATCAGGTATCCCTCACTCTCATTAAAACAGTCCATTCTTTTATTTGGTCACACAGTTCTCTAATAACATTTTTTTATGCTACAATTCTTTGGATATAGCAATCATTTAGTAACTATCTGTAAACTGAGTCATGTTATTCTTGACAGGTCTACATTAGGAGTGTGACAGCTTGTAGATTGTATGGAGAAACCAACAAATTCCTTCATATGCACAGTCATTAATAAAAAACAAGTCAATGTGATAATCTTATAATAGTGTGTAGTTCCCAAAATGATTATATAATTTTTCTTTCATTCTGATGTGTTACTGTAATGAGAATGGGAATTTGAAGATCTTCCCTGCCCCTTAACAAACCTAGGGGGGAGTCTGAAGACCTCCCCTGCCTTGAAAGTAAACTCTGCCCCCAAAAAGTGGAATGTAATCACATGGAGCCTGTGGTGGGAGGAAACAGTTTGCTGAAGGGAAGCAGAGCCTACAGGAAGATGGTCAGAGCTAACAAGATGGTGGGGGAGAGAGGACACTCAGACAAGGAGATAGAGAGGTTTGTGAGTAAATACTGATCTTGTATTGGTTTATGGGAAGGCTAAAGGATGCCATGGCTCTCAGTGTTATTATGGCTGCTGAATACCTTGGGTACTATGATGGAACTGGCTTACTGGTTTGGGGACTGGGTTTTCTGGTGTCTAAATAAATGCTTCAGTTCTATCCTCTATCTGGAGAGTTTAGTATATTTTGCGATCAAACACCATGCAATACTTATAGTCATGGTCTTTATCGTGATCATGGGCACTGTAAATATTGCATTGGCACTACAGTTATTTGCTTTGACATGTTCTTTTATCCTGAGAGCAACAGAAATGTCTACAAGGCAAACGACCAAAGATAATATTTTGGTTATCATATGTGAAAACTTCTGAACAGTGAATTTTCTGGATGTTAAAAACCAGTAGATTTTATGAATTTTTAGGAATTTGAACTTTACCTACCTTTTCTTCATTTGAATTTAGCCTTAAAGGGAAGTCAATTTAGCACCTATTTGAGAAAATCATGGTATAATTTTCATATATGATTCACTCCATTGTGTGGATGAAGTGGGGTTGTAAATTTTAAGAACTCAGCAGCATAATTCATACAAATTAGTCTACTGAAAATAATTTCTATAAAAACAAGTTTTTGGTAAAATTCTGAGTTAATTTAAAAACTAATATAAATACCCTCCCTAAAAAACCCCCAGTTGTTACCCATTAATTCCAGAAAAATACTAGAAATATGAGAGATGTCACATCTATAGAAGCCCATATGTATATTTATGAATATGATTTTTAATAATATGCATATATGTATATCGTGTGGATAAACATAAGTGTATATATTTCTTTTTCTTTTTCAGTTTACTCAATGGTCAAAAATTCATTAAATGGCAATTACGTTGGGCAATGGGAAAATAATAACACATTTGGTAAAATAATGTCCCATGGTTCATAATGAAATGAACTGAATATTAATGAATTGCATGAAATCTAATCAACATACCTGTTTTCTAATGGCATATGGGCAAATAAACCAGATTCTCTCAACAACCCCACTGCTGATCTCCAGTGGTGATTTTCTAATACTGAGGTATTCTAAAAATTAAAGCAAAGCATTAAGTTATTTAATATATTTTAGTGATATTTCTAAACATAAAGAATGTTTTAGTCAAACTGCCTAAAACGTCATTCCAAGAGAACTTCTACTCATTGTTTTCACTTGTAATATTTCATATTCTAGCTTTTCATAACTCTAAAATAACAAGTTTATGTTAGTTTTATTTTATGTTATAACTGTACTTACCTTGTATAAAGTTGCTAAGTAATGATTTGTTTTAATAAGGAAAGGCTGATTAACACCTGGGTGATCAAGATCATGTGTGGCAGCTGCAATTAAACTCAGCAAGACGTCCCAAGGAGTTACAGAGTTGGCAAGCTATAATTCAATAAAATGGATTATTAATCACCTGAATACACCTGAGAAATCCTGTCATTACAACCGCTGCATTAGCCAAAATGGATATTATACCACTTCTATTTTAATGAAGTTCTGTGAGTGTTGTTCTGTAAGTTAATGGAAATTATAACTACACAATTTTATTTTTAACCATTCTAATTTATCTAGCAGTGATACTATCTTATCAAAAATTCTTCCTTTAGGAATTAAAAGGTCTATAGTTTCTTTCATTATTAAGTTACAGAAATGTCTTTTCTCCTCTAATACTGCCATCTCCCTCAGGTGGTCAGCTTCTCATCATCACATACCTGGCCTATGGCAATTGGTCTCCCTTCTTCATCTCTCCTCATTCCAAACCATCCTCCATGCAGCCATCAATTTGATCTTAAAATGCAGGTCTGATCATTTCGTTCCTCTCATACAATAAATTACAGTGGCTCCCTATAATCTTAAGGATCAAATATAAAATCCTCTGCCTTTGACAACGCAGACCCTTACTACATTTCTAGTTTTCTTACAACTTATTGCCCCCAGTATATTTTGCAGTCCAGGGATACTAGCCTCTTTGATGGTCCTTGCATATGACATTCCATCTTCTGACTTTGAGCATTTCCTCTGGATCCATGCCTGGAATTCTCTCCCTCCTAATTTCTGCCTTTTTTGTTTCCCTAGTTTCCTTCAAGTCCCACCTAAAATACCACTTTCTACAAGAAGCCTTTCCTCTGTTAATTACCTCTAATCTCCACTCCCATAACTCTCTTATTAGACTGTGTATTCCTTGAGATGAGGAACTGCTTTTTGCCTTTTCTAAGCACAGTGCCTGACACATAGTAAAAGTTTAATAAATGCTGGTTGATTGTTGACTAATTCTGGATTTTGGCTCTGATATTCCCAATACTTTTCCTTTTGGGGTTTTTCTGAGGAAATAATTGGTGAATTCTTTCAATGTCTGGTTCTAATAACTCTGAGCAATTGCCATAGGCCAGAATTTCTGGTTCTAATAACTCTGGACAACTTTCACTTATAACATTTTCTAAGCCAAGGAGTACAATAATTCTTAACTGATCTTTTCTTGAATGTTTTTTTCAGGTGAGTTGTTTTTGACAGCTGATAGCTTATATCCTCTTACATTTTTCAAGCTTATGATCTTGTTCTAATTTTTATTGTTTCACAGTCATTGATCTGGGGGTTTGAGTCATGTGTACAACAAGAAGGAGGACTAAATATTTTCTCTCATCCTCACAATGTCTCAAACCTCTCAAGAAAGAGAAATTATGCGTTAGGTAAAACAACAACTTCAGCTGTCTTCGTAGTCTAGAAAAACCAAGAACCCCAATGAAGGTTTAAAAAAAGCCACGAACCAACAACTATCTCAAACTTACTTATTATACCCTCCCCACACCCCCTTAAGCCCATCATGCCACGGGCAGGAAGGCTGCCCTAACTGACCTAATCCACAGGCCAACAACAAAATGTAGCCCGTTTCACTTCCTTCTTCATTCCAGTGCTTGCAGATTGAAGCTACAAACCCACAAACATCTGCTGAGGCCTTGAAAGCCGCCATCCTGGCAGCACCCAATGATGAAAGAGGTTTCTGCAGGAGAATGGAAGAACTGAGGGAAAGGGACAGGACACCCGTCTGGTCTTGAAGTAGAGCTCCATCCCATCCTCAAACTTCTCCCCACTCCTCCCAGAATCCCAGAGATCTAAAGGCTAAAAGATGGAAATCAATCCTGGCTGCAATAGGATAACAGTGCTCTCGACTGCTAGACCAGGAAACTTTATGAGGGTGTATGGACGTGATGGCTGTGTGGCATTCCACTAAGCCCAAGAAAAAGAGCCCAGCATTCAGCCTGGGATAGCTCTTTCCCACAAGTCACTGAAAGCAGAGACCTTGGCTGATGAACCTTGACTTGCTTGATGTGGGATGGCTGACATCCTTTGAGATGCCAACCCCAGGGAAACCACCATCAAAGGAGATGGAGTCAAAAAATGAGCAGCAGGAAAAAAAGACTGAAATTACCAAAGATCTCAAGAGAAAGAAAATTCAAAGACCTTAAGTATAAGCAAATCAATAAAGAAAACACTTATAGCAAAAGGAAATATGGTGTCTAGATCTAGTTAATGTCTCCAGTTAAATCTAGTTAGATCTCTATGAATAAGTACTACTAAACAAAGGTAAACGAATTGATATTTGATGAGACAGAAGACAATGTAAAATTTGAGAGAAAATAGAACAACAAAATGCTATTTCTGAGTAGTTTAAAGAGAAATTAGAATCACAAGAGCAGAATTTATTTAAGGCCTGTTCAGCAAAAATAATTTGCAAAGTAGAAAAATTGATTCTATAATGGCAAGTCTCACCAAAGAAATGAAATAGAGAACAAATATTGGGAACGCAAATACACAGAAGCAATGGACAACCCAGAAGAAAAGCAAAAAAGCATTTTAAAACATTTTTTAAAATGCTCTCAAAGACACGATGTACAGATACAACCTAAGGATTATAGGTCGCCCAGAAAAAACATGAGAAGTAAAAAAACCTGAACACCATAATTCAAGAAATATTACATGAAAACTGTCCAGAACTTCTGAACACAGAAAAGGAAATATTCATTGAAAGAATGCATAGATAGACTTCAGAAAAAAAAATTCAAGGCTGTAAACTCCAAGACATATAGTTGTTAAATTTAATAACTGAATTCAGAAACAAAAAAAAAATTGCAAGCTAGCAGGAGAAAGTCCTTCAAAAACAAAGGAGAAGAAATTTTCTAAAAAATATACTATAAGACTATTCTGTATCAACTAGAAAACACAGGAAAGAATGGAATAATGTGTTCCAAAGAACAATGAAGCTCTGGATGCAGCTCAGGATGACTCTGCAAATCTGGGCTTAACCACAAATGAAAATAGATGTTCAAGAATAAAGAGGCATTCAATATATTCTTAGAAAGAAGAGCAGACTGAAGAGATTATTATTTCTCAAACATTCCAGAAAACAGAAATATAGGAAGGATAAAAGAATGCTTCAGCTAAAGACAGAGACAGCAGAGAGACCAGTAAAAGGATTCTTAAATGTACACAAAATGTAAGGGCAGAAATCAGGGTGAGGTAATGGCAGGAATGGGGCATGTGACAAACCTGATGACATATCACTTATAGGTAAATCAATGTTTTTTTGTGGCACTCGGCTACAAAATGGGAGGGTGCATGAAGGAGCAGAGTAGGAGGATAGTGGGAAGTTTGTGATGTGTCTCAGTCAAACTGAGGGCTAGCAATGAGGGGAAGGTGATCCCTGTGGTTTCTGAAAAAGAGAAGAGACCATAGGGGACTGGGTGAGGAGGAGGAGGGGATAAGGAGGGAAAAAGAGGGAAACCTTATTTTGGTAGTGGGAACTGATGAACACTTCTATGGGTGAAGAGAGATGTGGACCATGTGCTGGGTACTGTCTGTTAATATTCGGTGTGTGAAAAAACCACTTGACTTGTTTTGTGGAGTGGGGATGGGTTTGAAACTCCTTGGGGGTAACTGGTGCTTGAGTAGTGGGGAGTGAAATGATCCAGAGAGGAGATTTTTGAGGTGAATGGGGAAGTAAGGTGACCATGTGGGAAGATATATGCTGCTGATATAATCAGGAATGTGGTGAAAAGGATGAAGATTCCTGCCATGGAGAAATGTCCTTTTTGACATCTGCAGAAATTGTTATTTTTCTGGGAGTGAGATACAATGGAAAAGGGGAATCCACAGGGCAAGCTCTATAAGGCAATGGAAAAAACTTCTTACAGGGGAGAGTCCAGAATGATAGTTCACAAGTTTTGACTCTATGAAGAATGCAGAGAATAGAGAAGGACTAGGCAAGTAGAGGAATAATGAACCAAAGAAGGAGGGTCTAGAGGAGACAGAGAAGACAGATAACAAAAATAGTGAGAGAAACCTCTGGAAAGAAATTCCAAAAAGTGAAAAATGAAAGTTAGAATCACTGATTTCTATTTGGTCTATTTTAATATTCAGGGAGTACATCACTTGGGTAAGATTTACTGCTTTCTGTTTTAAACCATTTATTCTTCTTCTAATTCTCTCTTCCAGAGCTTTTAGTTCGTTATTTAATTTCATCTTTAAATACCTTGAACACTTGGTTTTTCAATCTATTCACTTCCCATGACCTACTCACCTCGCGCACACAGAGACGCGGTCAGACCCTGGTTCTCCCCATTACCCACGAATGCGCGCACCTCCACGTTCAAGGATTTTAGGATGCCATTACTGAGCTACAAGCTATTGTTTTTTGTAGTAGTTGGCATATTTTTTGGTTTATTTGTCTCTAGCTTCAGTTCCTGACCTGGAGTTTGTGCCTGGGTCAGGTCTGCCCCTTGATACCTTTTGGATGATATAATATGTACTGTATTATTTCATGCTTCAAGTCCACAAATGCATGAATATTAAGGTTAAAAATGATTATTTTTTTTATTCAGGGAAAATCTTGGGTCACTAAAAGAACTCATCACTTTCCCCAAAGTCATTCCAGTATGCACAGTAACCACAGGACCCAAATTTGTGGGCAGATCTAGTCCAATCATCTCCCTACCCTCGACCTAGGCTCTCTTATCATGTTATCTAGAAACCTTTACAAGTCTACATATTATCTTGACATAGGAAGTTACTAATCTTTGATTTAAGACACCAAAGGAAATATGAAACATTTGAAAATGAATAATCAAACATTCAAATTATGTTTTTCTTCTTGTAGTAGTAGATAGAATCGATGTCAACATCTTACCTTAGGTTCTTTTAAATAACAGTGCATGGCCTGAGTCACATCAGCAGCATGAACTGCATTGTGATAAGGATTTTGACTATGATAATCTTCTTGAATCATAACTAAAGAGAGAAATATGAATTTAAGTATAATGGAGAAATATACTAACACATAAATGAATGCAGATTATCTATTAACAAGTATTTTAAGTAATCACCATCTGAAAATGACCTGACATAGACAAACTAAAATTTTAGAAACAAGTCACCACATACTTTAATCACATTTAAGTAACATAATTAAGTAAATAATTAATTATTTCAAAACTTGGAATTTGTGGTACTGTCACCATTTTTTTGCTTTGATAATATTCAACGCCCTGACTACAGGTTGAAGGGTCTGCCAAAAGTATTTCTAAGAAATTTCTTAGTTAACTTCTTATATTTAAACAAAGTTTTAATCATTTTTTCACCTGAGAAGCAAAGAGATATCATGGATACTACCATTAGTTAGAAAAGATAACTACTTGTTTGGAATGTATTTCCAAAAGATAGGCATACTTCTTATACAAACATTACACTAGATGCATATTCAAACTTAGGTCTCCTGCTGGAGCCAGTTTATACCAGCTTGTGAGAGAATATTGTTTCAACATGAGCATTTATACCTTGGAAACCAGCAAATGCTACAAATCAAGGCTTAATTTGTTTTCTTAATTGTCTTAACTTAAGAAAGTGAATGAGAAAATGTTAATAATGCAGATTAAAATGAAGTGTTTCCTGCATTTTCAGAAAGCAGGTAATTAAACATTAACCTGCAAACGCCCTGATCACAGCAAATCCTAGAATGCTTTCTGCCTCTATTATGTTGGTTACTATTAGTTACAGTGGTCAGGTAGGAAAAGAACACAATATGAGATATTACAGTGTGCATTCTTGCAGTCTCATATTTAGGAAAGAAAAAACAGAACAGAAATTATTAGATTTTTCCTAGCAGAATACAATATAAAAATTTAAACAAATTCTTGCATATATTTAGGTAACTACCATGACATTAGTAGAATTTCTTACCTAAAAACCTACGAAGTTTCATCATATCTAAGTGGAAGTATTCAATTAGTCCATGAAGACTAAATAAGTGAAAGGTTAAGCTCACTAGACTGTTTCCTAAAAAGAAAAGGGAAATATGTTACCCCAATGTAAATATCAGCACATAAATTTTTTATTGTATTTTTAACCAGGAAATATATTTGGTATAGCTATAATATGAATACATTTCTCACTACATTTACAGACTCTTCCATGTCCCTTTTAGGGGTTTTCTTGGCAAAGGTACTGGAATGCTTTTCCATCTTCTTCTTTAGCTCATTTTACAGATGAGGAAACTGAGGCAAACAGGGTTAAATGACTGTCCAGGGTCACACAGCTAGGAGGCATTTGAGGCCAGATTTGCACTTATGAATTTGAACTTATGATTTCAGGCCTGGTGCTTTATCCATTTTGCCACCTAGTTGCCCCTAGTGATATGATTAGACCTGTGCTTTTGAGACGTGAGACAATGAGAAAATGAGGATGCTACTGCAATAGTTCAAGCAAGTGATAAAAACCTGTACTAGGGGAGTGGCAGTGTGAGTGAAGAAAAAGGCTGTCATAAAGATGAAAATAACAAAACCTGACAAATGATTGGAAAGGTAGGGTGAGGGAGAATAATTGAGAATATCACTGAACTTGGGAACCTAGGTGAATAGTAACAGAATTTCTGATTAAGGATAGATTTGGGAAGAAAGATAATGTAACAAGGTCTCTGATAAAGATTACAACTTAATCCATTCATGCTCGTCTTGTGAGATTCATTTTCTATCCTCTAAAACAAAAAGTGTTTGAGTGTTGGGAGTGTGGTTCTTATTCACTGGCCCTTGCTCCAAATCACAGAGCCATCAGAGAAGAAAAGAGCAAGCTAAAAGATTCCTACGGTAGCCACAAAATTATATAGGGATAGATGGGGGGAGGAGGAGGGCCTGTCCAGAAGAAGTAGCAAGAAAGAAGATAATAGATATGCTGGAGGAAGGGTAAGGGGTGATTTTCCTTATGTCATACATGCAGCTCCTGGTTAATATGCTCAAAGTTCTGTCATAATCACCCTTAGAGGTGCATGCCAGGACAAAGGTGGTGGTGGGGAAGATCGGGAATTTGAGAACATTAAAGAAAGGAGGCAGGGTGGGGTTATGTTTGGGAGTTAATAGTAAAGGAGGGCCTTGCATTTGTGTCGCAGATAAGCTCAATGATTAGCTATTACGGGAGGGTCACATAAACCAAATTTCCAACCTCAAGTTGGTTAAACACATATACCCTTTGGACATGGTGAGTTTAAGATGCCACCTAAAGAACATTTAGTTTGAGACATCCAAAAAGCAGTTCAAAAACTAATACTTTCATGAAACTAAAAAAGTATCACAATTTACTAAACAAATAGCAATGATTAATAAAAACGAACTATGTGATCTGGAAAATCCTTGTGAAATGGTTAGCTATTGCTGATCCTTGCTCCACATTTCACCTGGATTTCTAATCTGTCTCAGGACACTCAGTAATTATTTCCATAATATTCTATAAATGATAAATATCTTATTATTCCTACATTATTAATGTAATATTATTACATGTAGTATTATTACTACAAAGTGATGCCCAATAATTTTTTTCATAAGAATATAACCTATCGATTTCCTGTGGCTGAGTATGGGCTCAGGAGTCTCTGGTCTACTTTTACGGGGAAATATCCCCATCTTCTGGGGATTAGGAAAATTGCACATTGAGAATATTACATAAAAGGATTTCTGTAGCACAAAGGAAGAAATTTATTGGTATCTAATAAAGTTTGGAACACAAATTAAAGCAGAGGGTTTTTGTACACAAGTGTTTCCTTCACTGTTCCTAAATATGAACTGATTATTATAATAAGATCAAATGAGCAAAATTATTCACATCAATCATATATATCTGGCTGATCCATTCAATGACAACGATTATAATCCATTCATATCTATTGATCTTGTGCTACTCTGTTTGAAATCACTAGATTCCTCAGAAACATTCAATTTATAAAATTTTGAGACTATAATAAACTTCATTTTTATTATCAAAATCTATTAAAATATTGTATAACAGTTTATGCTAAATCTAAGTACATATTACACACAAAGTAGGTAAACAGTAAGTCATTTTTTTTACCAGTAGTACCATTAAGTACTCTATTTACGTGTTAAATTTTAACTTAGTGAGTAACATGTTTATTTACCCTAGCTCTGCTTAACCTAGTGCCCAAACATACAAATATGTGTTAGAAACAATTTATTACAATGATAGATATGGGAGAAAGGGCAGGATTTAGAATCAGTAGACCTACGTTCAAATCCCAGCTCTGCTACTTATTGCTTTTGTGAACTAGGGCAAATTATCTAATTTCTCACTTCATTTCTTCATCTCTAAAATAAGGTTGGAGACTAGATGACTTCTGAAGTCCCTTTCAACTTTAAGTCCATGGTCCTGCACACAAATGATATGAAATATGTTCAATGTTCACAGATCAAGTAGTCATTATGAAAGGCAATATGATGGAATGAATGGAAGGTCATCCTTGGAGTGAGGAAGAGCTGGATTTAAATTAGAGCAACTCTTAAGTTCCACTTCCTTCCTGTCAAACTGGCAAAATTTAAAAAAAAAAGGAAATGGTTATAGCTGACTTTTTGTGACCACATTTGGGATATTCTTGGAAAAGATACTGTCATTTTCTTCTCCAGCTTATTTTACAGATGAAGAAACTGAGGTAAACAAGGTTAAGTGTTTGCCTCAGTTTCCTCATCTGTATCTGAGGCCACACTTGAACTCAGGAAGAAGAGTATTCCTGACTCCAGGCCTGATGTTCTATCCACTACTCCCCCTAGAACAAG
Organism: Pseudochirops cupreus; assembly: GCA_028627135.1. NCBI lineage: Eukaryota > Metazoa > Chordata > Mammalia > Diprotodontia > Pseudocheiridae > Pseudochirops > Pseudochirops cupreus. The sequence goes on along the minus strand of CM053580.1, from coordinate 374,389,978 downwards.
AAAAAATATGTTGGTCCTTCTGGGAATTAGTGATCTTATAGAAATCAAATTGAGCACTTTTTTAGACTTTCATTCTTTGTACTGTCTTTCTTTATTCCCTCACATCTCTCTATTATAGATGACTTTTGCTTTGACAGAGTAGATTAGAATAAACCAGTCTTTACTTACCATTAGTTAATCTATCGAAGAGAAAGATATCAAAATTCCAATTGCCAACTTTTTCCAACATACACTGAAATAAAATAAAAATATTTCCACTATTAACATAATTTCAATTAACATCTTTTGTTATGTGTGACTGCTTAAAAAAAAAGCAATGGAAATTGAAACTGACTTACTCATATTATGAAGGAACATGTTACCATATGATATGCTTGTTCAAAGGCCTATTTGACTCAGAAGGAGATAAAGTTACCATGAAAAAACAAATCATTTCATTTTTCTCTAGTGTTTGGGGTGGGGAGGGAGAATGACAGGAGAGAACAAAACAAGAAGGGGTTTTGGTCTTCTTAACTCCCTATGTACTTTTAAGAATCCTGTGTAAATAGAATTTAAGATCATTAACTATTTCAAAGTTTTTGCAAATCACAAAGCATCATAATATCATTACGATGATATGGTTTATTATTTGGGATAAAGAATTAAGTTAATAAGGATAATCTATTGGATATTAAACACTGCCTCCCTAAAACCAAAATTAAATAGCTTTTACCTAAACTGAAGATTCCTGCTTCTATAAGGAATGTGGATAAAACTATTCTGTATCATTTAGCCTTTATAAAATATCTACATAGATATTAAAAACGTATTGTACTGGAAGGTCCAGGCTGAAATAACAATTTTTGCACTGACTACCTGGATGAGCTTAAGCAATACAGTTTTCTCATCTGTAAAATGGGAAGACTAGACAAGAATGTTTCTAAGGTATCTCTGAGCTCTAAAATCCTGTGAAGTAACACTTGCCTAATAGCCAAAAGACATGGTGTCTAGCTCTAGCTTTAACATTAATTTCTTATGTAACAAGTCAAGTCAACCTCTCTGAGCCTCAGTTTCTTCATCTGTAAAATGTTAGGGTTAGAACTAATTTCTATGTTTTTTTCCCCTCAAATATAGTTCTATGTTCTAAAAATCTACTTTTTACTCAATGTTAAACCAATATAAAGGTTTACTTTCTTTACTGTACAAACCCATGTTTTGTACCTTTCAACTTCAAAGGCAAGTTATTCAAAAGGTAAAAGAGAATACAAAAAGTTAGCTCAAAAATGTATCTTAAACACTGGATTAAATCTCCATAAATCATGTACACACATATTTGTGAAATTCTTTGCTTATTTATTTTAAAAAAACTGAAAATTTTAAAACAAACTTTACAAACCTTAGCTTGTCCGTTATAATCATCATCTAAAATGTTTAATGAATTTGAAACAGCAACACCACGAAAAAAGTGAGAAGATCTTAGATACCGCTGGAAACTTAGTAACCTCCTTATATTCCTGGCAGATACAGACACTTCAATTTCAGATTGTGCTGAAAAATAACAACAAAAAATCAGTGTATCACTCAAAATTACCATTCCATAAAATATACAATGTCTTTCTGCCAATTCCTATGTTTCCATCATAAATTTTTTTGAACTTTACTTAATAACTGCTAAGGAAAAACAGGTAACATTAATCTCACTGAGGACAAAAGTTAAAACGGCCGAGCTGATGATCATTTGAAGAGCATAAAGAGCCCTGAATAGAAGCCAGATTTTGTGCCTCTCAGACCACCTACCCCTAGCTGCACTGTCATTTGGCCTCTCTACCAGTTCTAAGTAGCATATGTAAAAATGGTCAAACATGAATTAATAATAACTTTCATGCTCAGAAACCAGTTCACAAACTACATCTGAAACTCTCAAAATTATCTTTTAACTCTACAGAGTCTCTTAAAATGTTTTCCTAAAAAAAAAAAGAAATAAAGAAACTATTTTCACTGAGAGAAAAAAAAGACTAAGTTGATTTAAGGATGATTTCTATAATTCATATAAAGATTGTAAACAAAATTCCTAAAATCAGCCAACTACAATTTACATTGTTTCTGGAAAACAGCATTTAGGGTATTTTGCTAATGTTAAAACACGTGTAAACACATCAGACTAATAAAATGTCAACCAATACTATATAATCTATGCAGTTAGCTTATTTTCAAAAGAAAAGAAAGTAATGCATTTAATAATTAACAATTATTTTATTCCAAAACAAATATTTTGCCTCAAAATAAAAGTTCTTCCAGCAAGAACAAATGTTATTTCCCTTTTCGTTTTTTAAATCCTTAGTTATACTATAAAATATAGCCTATTAAGTAATATTCAAATGATTCAAGTTTAATAATCACATGATTGGTTGAATAGTTGCAATATCTTTTTGTAAGTCCTCTCCCCTTTAATATTACTACTCTGACCTCCCTCCTCAACTCCATCATATACAAGGCGATTATCCGTAACATGTTTTAAAATTTATAGTCTAAATTCCAAAAGATTCATGATGGAAAATGCCATCCACATTCAGAGAAAGAATTGATGGAGCCTGAATGCACAATGAAGCATACTATTTTCATTTTGTTTTTGTGTGTGATTTTTTCCCTTTTGTTCTGTTTCTTCTTTCACAACATGAATTATGTGTAAATGTTTAATATGACTGCACATGTATAACTTATACTAGATTGCTTGCTGTCTTGGGGACAGGGGAAAAGAGGAAGGGAAAAAATCTGGAACTCAAAATCTTATTAAAAAAATTAATGTTGGGGCGGCTAGGTGGCACAGCGAATAGAGTACCAGCCCTGGACTCAGGAGGATCTGAGTTCAAATCCAGATTCAAACACTTAACACTTACTAGCTGTGTGACCTTGGGCAAGTCACTTAACCCCAATTTCCCTGCCTTCCCCCTCCAAAAAAAAAATCTTGAAAATTGTCTTTACGTGTAATTGGAAAAAAAATAAAATACTATATATACAAAATTTATAGTCTAGTTTCCCATTGTCACTCAGCTTGCATGAGGACCATCAGCAGTCATGTGACTGAGGAAATACAATTGCTAAATTAAGCAAAGTTTAATTAGAAAGGTAAGCTGGTGCTGCTAAAATCATTTGACATTTGAATGCATTAGTCAGGTTTGTATTAGTTATGCCCCTTCTCTGTACATTACTAAGGATGTCTCCAAACAGCCATAAATGTGTGATTTTATATTCTGTCATTTGTACTTAAAGGAAAATATTTCTAATCTGCTGTCAAATCTTCTTGAATCTACTTTCAAAATACCTCTTGTATATGCCCCTTTCTCTCCTTTGAGACACACCTAAACTATCACAATAGCCTGCTGGTGGATCTTCCTGTATCAAGTCTCCAGTCCAATGTTTACTCATCTGTCCAAGTGATTTTCCTAACGTTCATTTCTAACCATGTCACCCCCATATTCAAAGTGGTACTATAGACAGAGTACCTGGTCTGGGGTTAAGACTTCAAATACAGCCTCAGACCCTCATTAGCTGTCTAACCCCGGGACAAGTCATTTCATCTTTCTCAGCCTCAGCTTCCTCGTCTGTCTTCTTTTACCTTAGTTCTCACCATATACTCTATGATCTAGTGATATTGACCTCCTTGCAGCCCCTCATACAAACACTCCTTGCAACTCTTGAGAATTTTAACTGGCTGTCTCCCACATCTGGATTTTTTTTCTTCCTCAGATCGACCTCCAGAGGCTTTCTTCTAGTTCTAGCTAAAATCTTATCTTCTACAAGAAGCCTTTCCCAATCCCCCTTAGTGTTAGTGCCTTCCTTCTATTGATTATCTCTAATTATCCTGTAGATACCTTGTTTGTACATAGTTCACTGCAAGTTATCTCCATCCTTCTGAGCTCCCCCTGCACTATAAGCTCCTTGAGAGCAAGGACTAATTTTTTAAGTGCCTGGCATTTATTAAGAGTTTAATAAATGTTTGTTGACCTGATATTTTAATTTTTAAAAGGCTTACTTTTAAAAGCAAGAAGAACTGTAAAACAGAATATGCTACAACTATTTCAGTCTTGGGTTCCCCAATCACTAAACTAAGAGTAAATCCCCAAATACAGAGCCCCTCAAAGCTACTTCCCCTAGTTATTACTCCATTACATCTAAATGAAAAGTAATTAGTTCAACTATAAAACAAATTTAATAATCATTAATTTAATATCACCTGCTCTTTCCACCCCATGCTGAGGAATAGGACATGCCTATTACATTCAGAGCCAAGAATAAAATGGGCCTGAAATATGCAATTACTGATAAGAGGGTATATAGTGTGTTAACAAGATTTTATATGATGGAAAGTTGGAATATGCTATGGACTCACTGTGAAAAGAAGAGGTCAGTGGAAACCACCAGTGGTAAGAGGAAGAAGGATGAACTTGGCCAGGAAAAGTGTCAAAGGAAAAACTATAATAAACTTCATGTGACTTTTGAAGTCAAATTAACCTGAAAATATCAGAGGAGAAAAATAGTCACGACAGTGACTTGGTAGGATGAGGGGCAGTACAAGGGATTCTGGCAATTGCTAGAAAAATATATGTAATCATTTAAATTTCAACTCTTCTATCTGTGAAGCAGAGCGATAACATGGATGGCTTGCTGGCTATGTTATCAGCAAGAAATGGCTTCCAATCCTGCCTCTGACAAATACTGGCCATGTGACTGGGTAAATCATTTAATCTCTCAGTGCAGATGAGTTGCTGATTTTTATCACTGAAGGGAATTAAAATGTACATGTATGTTGTTATGTAGTAATAATGTTCATGACTGTTAGTAAAAGCTCATGACTGTGAAGATAAATTAACAACATGATCATGCTTTACCTTTATGTTTGTGTCCATTCACAGACTGTATTAACATGAATAGGATACAGGATGAATGTAAAAGGCAGCTAACTGGTACAATGAATAGGGTACTGGGTCTGGAGTTGAGAAGATGGAGTTCAAATTCAGCCTCACACACCTACTAGTTGTATGATACTAGGCAAGCCACCTAACCTCTGACTGCCTCAATTTCCTCAACTACTAAATGGGAATAATAATAGTACATATCCCCTAGAGTTAATCTGAGGATCAAGTAAGCTAATATTTGTAAAGTACTTAGTTAGCATGGTGTCTGGCACATAGTAGATACTATATAAATACTAGCTATTATCATTATTATTACTATAAAATAGAAGTGAGAGAATATAAGTTTTGCATTCTCAATGGAAAACACTAAGAAAAAAGTGAACTGAATCAATAAAGTTTCATTCTACACATGCTAGACGTTCCAAAGGATTAGTATGTGGCATCTAACTAACAGCTGCTCAGAATGGAGAACAAGTTTTTCATCAGTCAAAACAGAATGGAATAATTACCAATAATATTAGAATATATCCTGAGTATAGTAATGCCACCCCCACCCCCACCCCCCCGCCCCAGACCATCAGCTCTCCTGTGGAGAAGAGGCTCACCATCCTCACTATTACCAATAACAATGGCTGGCCAACGAACTTACACGATGCTTGAGACAATTTTGTGTACAGAAATACTCAAAGTACCACCAATTCATCAGATTAGAACCTACATCATAAGTAAATTCTACTTGTATTGTTATATGAAAAAAATCAACATGATTCCAATATGAGAAAATAAATTTAATCTGATCCATATTATATTCTCCACTACTATAATGGGGAATGGCAGAAAGCAGAAGATGCAGATATAAAAAGATTCATATGGCAAAAGGATACATTTGATTTAAATGGAAAAAAAAAACCAATTCTAATAACTTAAAGTAGGAAAACAAATAGTTAATATTAGCTGAAACTTTTATTTAACAAATATCAAAATGTCAACTTTAAAAGTCCTAGATAGGAGAGTCATGGATACATAGTAGTTCATTTAAAAAATATATGGGCAGGCAAAAAAAGTTAAAGTGCTTTCTTTAATGCTGCAGGTAAACCCCTTCCAGCTCACGATCTATGTACCTGTGACTAAGAAGGTAAGAGTCTTGCTATATACTGTGCCATGGTCACATGTGTTAATTTCTGGTAGTTACATTTGAAGGTTGTGTTTATCCTTTGTACTTGAAGAGGACCAGTGACATCATGATGTTGAAGTCAAGATATAGTATGTTTAACTATGGCCAACAAGTCCAATACGAGCTCAGAAGTTTCTACCACAGGTCGGGTACAAAGGGTCCACAAGAACATTTGGAATGGAGATGTCTCTAGATTTGTGCATCTCAAATTTCCTTTATGCCACTGGGATTCTGCTTTGCTCATAGAACACAGCACCTTCTTTGATGTGGGCATGCCATGCTGGGCGGTCTTGTGCCAGCATCTCCCATGTCTCACAAGTTCTTCAGAGAGATTTTGAGAGTATCTTTGTACCACGTCTCCTGGAGAGCACTGATAAATTATGGAGTATTCAGGAAGACACAGGATAGTGAAGATCCAGAGTTCATGCCAAACAAAGATCCACTGAAGGAAGTGGGGTGATTTAGCTTGATAAAAAGCTCTCTTCAATTACAACAGCTGCTACTTATTTTGCTTGGCCCAAAAAGAGAGAACTAGGAACAATGAGTGGAAGATGTAAATAGGGAATTACAAGGAAGAAGATTTCTAACATTTAGCTCTATCCAAAAGTGTAACGGTTGTCTCTGGAGATGATGGATTTCCTTCCACATGAAGTGTTTGAGCAGAAGCTAGATAACTGCCTGTTACATAGGTAACAAAGGAGATTTTTGTTTAGTTACAGACTGACTTCTGAGACAACTGTGACATTTTGTAGCTTACATATTCTTTAATAATTATTAAAATAATTTTGCAAGGATTTACAGTAACAAATGTTCATAATTTTAACAATTATATTCAAATTATTTTGTATCCCAATTCAATTAGCAGACAAGAGCTACAACTAAGGCCATTATATACAATGGACCATTAGGAGCTCCACTGGAAGTCTGGCCACCTTATATTTCTTAATATTTATATTACATTTATGTTTGCACATTATATCACACATACTTGTTGCCTCCCCTGACAGAATGTCAACTTCTTAAGGGCAAGAAGTGTTTCATTTTTGTCTTGTATACTTGGTATATTCAGTGCCTGAAGCACAGCAGGTATACGATGGAATGATTAAAGATGAGCAATCTGAAGTTAAAAGGGATTTTGGTAAGCTGGAGCAAGATTATGAAGGATGTTAAGTATCAGGCTAGACAGTTTATCCTAGAGACAACAGAGAACCCCTGAAAGTTTTTGAACAAGGGAGTGACACAGGATAAGATCTATCTAACAGGATTACAGGTAACTGGCAGTTGTGTGAAGTTGGAAGCAAAGAGACCGATAAATAGGCTCTAACACAGTCCAAGCTAGAGATAATGAGGTGCCAATCCAGAACGGTGGCAGTACATTAACTGAGAAAAGAAAGATGCATTTAAGATTTAACGTAAGAGTAAAACAGGATGTGACAACAGATTTTACATGAAAAACAAGGGGAAAGTAGTGATCAAGAGTGACGTTGATGTTTTAAGCCTAGGTTACTGGGAGAATAGTGTCTAGGTCAACAGAAATAGTGAAGAAGGGTCAAGTTCTGAGGGAATATGATAAATTTAGTTTTGAGTATAGTGAGTTTGAAGCACCAGCACAATAGACATGACAATGTCCAGGATTACTGGAGTTCAGTCGGCGGCGACTTCAGTCTAGTCTAGTTAGGACTAGAGATCATGGTCTTTAGAAGCAATGTGGCACAGTAGAAACAGAGCTGGACTTAATCAGAATCAGAAAAGCCCAGGCTCAAATTCTGCTTCAGACACTCACTGTGTAAAGCTAGCAAGTCACTTAACCTTTCTCAGTTTCAGTTTCCTCACCTGTGAAATGGGGATGATAACAATTACATATACTTCACAAGGTTCAAATAAAAATCAAACGAAATACTACATGTAAAGCACTCTGCAAACCTTAAAGTGCTCATATAAATGTTAGTGATGATGATAGAACAGCGTCAGAAGACCAAAGGCTCAACTGCCAGTTCTGATATTTATTAGCTCTAAGACCTCAAGAAAGCCGCTCAATTTCTCTGTGCCTCAGTTTCTTTAATAAATTAACAAGCACTTACTAAACACCTACTAAGAATAAAGTACAGAGCTAAGAACTGGGAATACAAACACAAAAGTGAAAAATAGTCCCTGACCTCAAGGTTACAGCAATTATGCTGTAACGCCATGCACCAGCAGATTCCCAAAGGAACAGCTTTTATAGTTCAGATTACAAAATATAGTGAACACTCTGTTTATTCCATTACAAATCAAGACAAACATTCAAAACATTATAATATTCACAACATTACATCTTATC
>CM053580.1:374351121-374371374 GCA_028627135.1 Pseudochirops cupreus | reverse complement strand
GTTCTCAGACTTTGTTTGTGGGTCTGTAGTGGTTTCACAGTCAGACAGTGAATTGATGATGATGCCAGTAATGTGTATGAATGTTGTTTTGGCTCTGTTAAGCTTTGTCTTCCCAGAAACAAAAACTGTGAAGGACTTGAGGTGGACTGGACATTGTGAACTTCAATATGGAACTGGTCAAGGAGCTGAGAGCTGCCTACCTTTGAATCCAGGTGACAGTTGGGTAAATTCAGGCAAAAGCTGAACTATGGAAGAGGAACCATGGAATTTGGAAGCCAGCCTCGAGTCAAGAGTACTTAGTGCTAGGCACTTGGGTACTTAGTGCTGACTGAAAAGATTATGATTTACTGTAGCCTAGGGGTGGGAGAACTATGTACTCTGTACTGTGTACCTCTTAAGGATGATTGAGTTAAGGAGGATTGGACACTAATCTCCAATCAAGAAGAAAGAAGACTTTTTGACTGAGAGATTAAGACAATGTGACCAAGGGGTGGAGAACTCTGACCTTTGTACTTTGTGTACCTTAAGCAGGCTTGCTCCTTAAGAATGACTGAGTTAAGGACTTATTGAATGATATCTTTTGTTTAAAACTATGTTGCCACTTTGGTGAAAACTATGTAGTCACTTCAGTGAGAAGGTGTTATGTTAAAACATTGTGAATGCTGTACTTCGGTTTCTGTGAATGTTTTGCTTTAGCTTACTGCTGAATAAATAGAGAGTTCACTATACTGTGTGATGAGAACCTTAAAAGTATTCACAGCAGCAGACCTCTGGAGAGGACTCATGTTCCATATATTTCAATGAAATGTCTTACCTCTCTTAAGCAAATGTTTGTAGATAAGCAAAATTCAGCTTCAGAAAAGTATTTTCTATATTAAAAAAGTAAATTTCAACTGTCCAAAAGAGATTTGAGAAGGAAAATGTTACTCCATATTCAACAATATTTTTTGCAGTTCTTACTAACTTGTATGACTCACAAGGCAGTGAGGTAGTGCTGTGGATAGAGTGCCAGACCTGCAGTAAGAAAGACTCATCTTCAGAGCTCAAATCCAGCCTCAAATATCTGCTTGCTGTGAGACCCTAAAGAAGTCACTTAACCCTGTTTGCCTCAGTTTCCTCATCTGTAAAATGAGTTGAAGGAAATGGCAAACCACTCCGGTATCTCTACCAAGAAACCCCAAATGGGGTCATGAAGAGTCAAACACGACTGAAAAGAACTGAACAACAAATTTTAATCATTTATTTAAAGGTTATTCTCTTTCTACTAGAGTCTGTACCTAATGATATCTACACAGTGAATATATGATCAAATTAAAATTTAGTGCATATGATATGACAAAGAAAATTCTTCTCACAAAATCTTGCTAAAAATATGCTTTCTTTTCTCTCAGTCTGGACCACTTGAATACAAATATTACTAAAGTCCTTTCCAAGTATAAGATTCAATTATTTTAAATGGTTATTCATACCAATGTGGAGATTTTAGAAGTATTCGTAAAAAAGGAATTAAAACATTAAGCTATTATATTTAAGATGCATAAGACAACATTTCTTATTTGCATCTACATTTCTCCCCTTTTGACTACTGTTTACTCCCAAATGAGAATAAATGGCCTATGTTCACCATAATCACAATATGGTCATTTCCATATCCTCTTACAATCAATGTTAAAATATCCATGGGAGAAAAAATAAGGAACTGTATAAGTACAGTACAAGTAATATTGTAATAAAGTAATAAAATATTCAACCCCCCAAAATTCATACTCAGGTATCTTTTACTAAAATGTATTATGTCTACATGTTAAGACAAAGATTCTTTCCAGGCTAAAGTAATTTTAATATCAAAATAGTCTCCAATTCTTTATTTTACTGAGTTTCCAATTGAGACTCAAATCTCAATTACACAATTTCTGTAATCACCATATAATATGAACACTAATTTTTAAAATTAAAATATAGTCAGTTTCATGTAGTGGATCACTGTTTTTCTTAAATGCTATTCTAGATCTCATTCATTCACATGCAAGTAAGTACAATCTGTGTGACCAAAAGAAAACCAAGCAGAGAAACTATTAGTGTCCATGCATAAAATGTACACATTAATTGATGTGTCATTCTTTTCTATGTGAATCTACTAAAAAATGTTTCAAGCATCTTAAAAAACAGGCATAGAAGACAAATCATTCTTTCCCTTCTAGACAAATAAAACCAGAACTGATATATAAAAAACCCTAAGACTAGCCTATCTGCATTTCAGCAGCTTCAAAATTCTATTTGTTGTTATAATAACAATAATAATAAGTATTTATATAACACTTTAAGTTTTGCAAAGTGCTTTACACTATTACCTACTTTGATTCTCACAACAGCCCTGTGATGTAGGTGCTATTATCATCTTCATTTTTCATATTAGGAAACTATGACTGAGAGAGTTGATAAATAAATGACTTATTCAGGGTTATAAAGCTGATAAGTGGTAGAGACAGGATTTGAATTTAAGTCTTCCTGACTTTAAGTCCAACATTTTATCCACTATATCATCTACCATATTTTTATATTTTTCTTAAACACAATCTCAAATCACACCTTAGATCATTAAAAAGGAAAAAGATACTTACCTAGCATACGAATGTACAATGCAGTTTGATCAGAACTGTCATAGGAAATTGCTCCACGTCTCTGAAAAAAAGAAAATCCCCAGTCTTAATACATGTTAATATATATATATATCTATATGTATAGATATATATATATCTATACATATCTATATATATCAGAATTTAGCATGTGTAATGAAACAAAGGGATGTGCTGTTATTGTTTAGGAAACTGATAAGAAAATAGCGGATTCAGGCCAGTATGTTTCTGTTAATAGGGACAGAAATAAGAATTCTTTATTTGAGCCACCCAGTAACTTACTCCTTGCTCTCAATATTAAGAAGTACAATGCCCAGCACAGTAGCTGCTTATTACTTGCATTGATTGCATTAAGGCATTCTTTATCCATTTTTTTTTCTTCTGTGTCGACAATTCAACTGAACTCCTTTCAAAATAATTATTACATCAAGGTAGTTTCTTTTCATATAGTCAACTCAAAAATACTTATTAAATTCCCACTATGTATAAGTCATTATACACATTCTAGAGAAAATAAAAGAAAGAGAAAGGAAGGAAGAAAGAAGGAAAGGTGGAAGGGGGAGGGAGAGAGAGAGAGAGAGAGAGAGAGAGAGAGAGAGAGAGAGAGAGAGAGAGAGGGAGGAGACAACATAATCCCTGCACCTTAAAGTTTACATTCTAGCAAGCTGGACAAAACATGCATAATAAACTATCATCAATAGAATCAAATTTTAATAGAACTATTGAACAAAGAGGAGACACAATGCATAAGGCTTATTTTCAAGAGTTTATAATCTAGACAAACACATGAAAAGGTAATAAAAAGTTAATACAAAGTAATACATGGTTAAATCAAGTGTGGAATGAGAAACGTAAAATATGGCAAGTGTTGTCAAGAAAAGTCCAACTGAGCAGTAGAATTTAGAGAAGGCTACTACATCAGATGACCTGGCTAAGTTGGAATATAAATTCTTCTATTTATTCATTTAACCCTAAGCATGTCTAAATCTTGATTTCTTCATCTATGATAGTAATTCTTATACCATTTACTTCATAGGGCTATTATGAGGAAGGTTCTTTATAAACCTTAAAGTGCTACAGAAACTTAGTTCTTTTGATTAAAATGAGCATGGAAGGATGAGCAACATTTAGTGGAGCAGCTCAGGTATGATAGAAAAGAAAGAGATATATGTAAGACATGTTTGGGGACATCCAAAAAGCCTAAATTGTCAGGCTGAAAAGGAACTTAAATGTGAGGAGACAGAATAACCCTGTAAGCAACATGTTAAGTTTGCAGTTATTTTTAGTAAGGGAACAATATATTTCTTTTAAATTCTTCTTGAACTAATAGTAAACCCTTACAAAATAAATAACTGGGACAACAGATAGTCTAATTCATTAAAAGTTCTGAAACATCCTTTTTTTTAAAAAAAAAGCCTAATTTTATTATTTAATCCATATTAGGAAGAGTTACCAAGTCTTTCAGAAAATTTGCTTTAGTCATCTAGAAAAAAGTACACTATGTCCTCTGATTTTAAATGGAAAACTTATTTCAAATTATGCTTTTAAGTTTACAAAGTGCTTTCTTTACAATAACCCTAAGAAAATGCAGGTAAGTAACCATTCACATTTTTGAGCCTCAGAGGTCAGTGACCTGTGCGTGATCACCTCAAGACACTAGCGCCCTACATGTGAAAGCAAGCTAGCTCTGCTGTCTCCAAGTCCAGCAGCACTCTTTACATCATGCCTTGCTCCCTTCTCCAATGAACATTTAAAAATACAATACTTAACTTTTTGAAAACTCAGTGGTTTTTTCTTCTAAAGAAAACCGACTTGTAATTATTTACATGGATTTCATTATTATTTATTTACCCAACAAAAGTTTTTCATTATACTTCAATGGCTCTCTGATAGTGGCGCTGGTGCTCCTTCAAATGACATAAAACATATCCCATCTATCATCTTAACTTACATAACACTTTCCTATGTCCCCTGTAAATTTTCCACAGGGAATCAAACCAATGCATCATGACTCTTCTTCAAAGAATGGAGCTTATGGGCTGCCCAGTAACTTAATTCTTGCTCTCAACATTAGGAAGTACAATGTCCAGCATAGAAGTTGCTAGTGCACTGATTGCATAAAGGCATTCTTTATCCATTTTTTTTCTGTGTCGACAATTCAACTGAACTCCTCTGAAAAATTATAGATCAGGGAGGGTAGGTGGAACTGGCCCTGCAGTCAGAAGGACCGGAGTTCAAATCCAGACTCAGACACTTAACACTTACTAGTCGTGTGACCTTGGGCAAGTCACTTAACCTCAACTGCCCCGCCTTTCCTCCCTCTGCCCCCACGCCACCAAAAGAAAGAAAGAAAAAGATAAAATTATAGATCTCATACAGGAGGCTCTATAAACTGCTAGAACTTGATCCAATCAACACAATAAATTCCAGCGGCTCCCTATTATTTCCAGTGTCAATTATGAAATTCTGTGACATTTAAAGCTTGCCATAACCTGACTCCTTTCTTTTCTAATCTTCTACACTTGATTCTCCTTTACACTCTATGATACAAGTACATGATCTACTTACTATTCTTTGCACACCATACTTTATCTCCTGACTTTCCGCCTGGGTACTGGCTGTCTCCCATGCCTTCAGTGCTTTCCCTCTAAACCCTTGCCTCATCCTTTCCTTATCTCCCTTCAAGATTCAGTTCAAATTCTACCTTCTGTAAGAGGCTTCCCCCAGTCCCTGGCCCTCTTCATTTCCGAGAACACAAACTAGCTATTGTCTATACCTTCTAAGTGCCCAATCTATCAATGTGTCTCCATTATTAGAATGTGACCTTGTTGAGAGCAGAGATAGTTTACCTTCTTCCTTCAAACCCCAGTGCCTATGACAGTGCCTAACACATACACATACAAAAACTTAATAAACTCTTGGGAACTAATGACTGACATCTGTAAATAACATTTGGAGGGCCTCATCTAGGGAATTCCTGTTCTGTTTGCACAGAATATCATAAAAGTGGTAAATGCTTTTGGGAAGCACTTATCTCTCTGTCTTATGGATTGACTGCCATTAATCAGAGAGATTAATAGTTATGTACATATTTACATTTTAAAACAATTTTTGTATGATTTTTTAAAAAACGCAAATGCATAGAAGACAACTTGTTGGAGGACAGTGATGCAGTGAATAGTGCCTTGGGTTTGGAATCATGAAAACTTGAATTCAAATTTGACCTTAGAAAAGTTAAAAATTATGTGGCCTTGTCAAGTAACTTCACCTCTCTGTGTCAGTTTCCTCCTCTGTAAAATAAGGATAATAATAGTACCAACCTCACAAGGTTATGAGGATTAAATGAGGTTAAAAAGGCAAAATACTTTGCAAATATTAAAGTTATATAAATGCTAGCTATTATTATAAGATGACTTTTTCCTTTACTGGATCAAATATTTTTAAACAGTTGTGCAATAAAGCACAGTAGGATCTCATTCTTTACAATTGTGATGATATGGTTTGCTGTAAATATTGCTTATTAAGTGCTACCTGTTCCCTTCTTCATGAAAGATGCCTTCAATTTGTGATTATTATTCTCATTAAAACTTTATAGTGCAGGGAAAGGAAGCGTATAAGCTAACAGTTACTAATACTCTCTTGGTCACTTTTGGAGGGTACAATAAAATCCAAGCTTTTTCCCCCAAAGTATTTGGTCTTCTCTCCTCTTTTATATGACCTATGAATCAACCATATTTACAGCATTATTTTTCATCCTCCTCCCCCCGTCTATTTTTTATTGAAGTTAAAGTATTCAAATAAATACAATGTGCACTGTACCCTAGATATTAAATTTACATATTAATTTGAATTGCATATGTAACAAGCATAAATATATACTTATTTATTCTTGAAAGTGAAATTGAGTTCCTCACAGAATTCTCTACCTCCTCATCTTCTGCAATAAATGCTGGACTACAAGCTGCAATTATTTTCATAGTGCTCTTCTAGTAAATGTCAGTCATGAGAGTATTCTAGTTTCATTTATGACAAGAATGCAGAAATTGACATGATTTAGGTCTCCTGGCATTATTACTTCTATTTAGTCACTGGAAAATTCTCTTCTGTTGACAATGCCAACAATTAAGTTAATATTTATCTATGCTCTACAGAAGGTGTGATTCTTGATGCCCTCTGTGCCCTTTCTGCCACAGTCACTAGCACAGGGGAATGAGCCGTGCCTCACAGGCCTCAGGGTCACTTTAAATTCTTTGCTGCATGGGTTGTTATACTCAAAGAATTCATCACCACATTTAGTTGGCTGGTCTTCAGAAAGCAGACAGTATGTTCTGAAGACTTTCTAACATGGCAGAGTAGATCCTGAGAGCAGCCTCTGAGAACCCAGGATCGCCTTCCCCACAAGCACTGGAGTCCGGCTTGGCGAAAGGCAGTTTAGCAAAGAGAGAAAGAACAATGGATGTAAAGGCAGGAAGATTTTGGTTCAAATTCTGTCTCTGACACTTGTTATATGATCACAGCCAAGTTGCTCTCTGTGAATCTGTTTCCTAGTTAGATTTAAAACCTGAAAGGAACTCAAAGACCATCTATTCCAACCTCCTCATTTTATATGTGAGGAAACCAAGGTTCAAGAGGTTAGTGACTTATCTAAAATCACAAAGGTGGTAAATAGCAGAACTGACATCACAACCAAGGTTCCCTGTCTACAAAGTCAATGCTCTTCCCACTGTGGAAAACTAGTTTGAAATCCACCTAACTATACACCAGTATCTAGTTGACAATCTCCATCCTGGCCACAAGAATATCATGAGACTTTTTCAATGGCCTGATAACATTCAAGTCTGCTGTACTGCAACCTAATCTACCAACCTAACCTTTTGAAAGGAAATATGCTAAGCTTGGCATGACCTAGTCTTAACTAACCCCCTGCTGCTTCTCAGGCATCACCACTTCCCTTTCTAAATGCTCACAAACTATTCCTTTGATACCACACTAGAATTTTACATTAATTCGCACAACTTCAATTCTAAACTTTGAATTAAAATAATCTGAAGAAAAATACATGGCTGTGTAAAAACAGCACTGGCTTATGCAAGAGCAAAGAGACTTAAGTCTTCTTCTTGGCTCTGAAAATAGATTAGCTGTGACCACCAGTTCAAGTCACAAACTCTTTGTTTTAGTTTTTTTATTTACAAAATTAAGAAACTAGACTCTGCAACTTCTGAGATACTATGCCCTTCCAACCTGCACAACTATCTTCTATAAATTACATATGTAATTCCATATTCTATGCATTAAAATTATATTCTAAAACTATATAACAATTATTTCTAAGCTTATGTATGCCTAACAAGACCACCTTTTGGTGCTTATAAATTGTAACTAAAATCGATTCCACTTCAAAATAAAGGTTCCCATGCTGACAAGTAAGATATAGAAGAGTGAGTCAACCCAGTCACTTTTTCTATGGACCAGATATTGTTCCTGGTTTGATTTTGAAAATCAATTATCAAACTTAAGTTTGTGTTCTGTTCTTCATGATGAACTTAATAAAGTGACTTTTTCCACTTAATACACTTTTTATTACACATTTTGAAAGTCTAAAAGGTTTGAGATAAGATATGCCTGTTATCTAGGAAAAGTGTGCTTACTTTCTGCAATTTCCATAGCTAATCTATTCAATTTGAAAGCCAAGAAATTCTATTTCTTTTAGGTCTCGAGGCAAAAGAATTTCTTTCTGTCAAAATAAGCTAAAAAAGAAAAACAAAAATTCATATACTCTAGCCATATTAGTTAAAAACCATCAAATTCCTTATTAATTTAAGTCTACTAAAAATTCACAAACAACCCGATAGATATGTTTCCTGGTAAACTTGAGTTAATTTATTTTCAAACAAAAAAAGTCATCAATTGGTGCTAAAAAGCACTGATTGACAGTGGTTTCCCCACCCCATGCCCATCCCCTTCTCCTTCCTGTTTAACCTGTAAAAATGATTAGGTCATATGACTCAATTTAATAATACTGTTATAGGTCATATGAAAAAACGCTCTAAATCACTGATTTAGATTTAAATTTAAATGATTTAAATTATTTAAATCACTGATTAGAGAAATGCAAATTAAAATAACTCTGAGGTACCAACTCACAACTATCAGATTGGCTAATGTGATAGAAAAGGAAAATGACAAAGTTGAAGATGTGGGAAAATTAGAACACTAATGCATTGTTGGTGGAGTTGTGAACTGATCCAACCATTCTGGAGAGCAATTTGAAGCTATGCCCAAAGGGCAATCAAATTGTGCATACCCTTGATCCAGCAATACCATCACTAGGTATATATATCCCAAAGAGAACATAAAAAAGGGAAAAGGACCCCAATGTACAAAAATATTTATAGCAGCTCTTTTTGTGGTGGCAAAAAACTGGAAACTGAGGGGATGTCCATCAATTGGGGAATGGCTGAACAAGTTGTGGTATATCAATGTAATGGAATACTACTGGGCTATAAGAAATGATGAGCAGGTAAATTTCAGAAAAACCTGGAAAGACTTACATGAATTGATGCTGAATGAAGTGAGCAAAACCAGAAGGACACGACACATGTGTGATGATCAACTATGACTGACTTAGCTCTTCTAAGCAATACAATGATCCAAGACAGTTACAAAACAATGATGACAGAAAATGCTATCCACATCCAGAGAAAGAATTATGGAGTCTGAATGCAGATTGAAGCATATTATTTTCACTTGGGGGGGGGTGGCTTGTGGCTTTTCTCTTTTGCTCTGTTTCTTCTTTCACAATATGACTAATGGGAAAATGTTTCCATGATTGCACATTTATAACCTATATCAGATTGCTTGCCATCTTGGGAAAGGAAGGAAGGGAGGGAGAAAAATTTGGAACTCAAAATCTTACAAAAATGAATATTGAAAACTACATGCAATTGGAAAAAAATAAAATATTATTTTAAAAAAGCACAAGAACAGAAAAAAAAAAGATACTATTACAGGGAAAACCCTATGGTGCATGATAGTACATGTAAAAATATTGATTTCTATGAGCCAAATAAGAAGACAACCATGAAATACTGAAATTATATACACTATAAATCAATTTCGATTAAGCCTCTAAAATGTCCAACATGTTACTAGGTTTTGAGGAAAACATGTAGCTTCTGGGATGAGAGTATAAAGCACAATTATTTTTTTTTCTCTTGCCTATGCTGAAATGTCATTTTAATGTGCTAACAAATCTAAAATGTTCTAATAGCTCACTGTCAAATCTTGCTGATTCCTGGATATGAATCAGATCTTATATGTTAAAACTAATGATAACATTTCATAGGTAAAATAAAGAGCAGGATTATAGTTAAATATAGTTAAAATGTACCTTCAGTTAAAAGTAAAAATCTCCAGTTCTTATTAAAAACTCATTTTCTGTTGTACAATGCATAAAGTTATACTATCCCAACATAAATCATTAAGCGAATCATAAAACACAGAATTTCTTAATTGATAGACATATAAAGATATAATTACCTGATAAAATTATACTGTAATAGCATAACAATGGTATAACAAAATCAAGTTTAAAAGATGTTATTTCCCAAATGA
This sequence comes from Pseudochirops cupreus, assembly GCA_028627135.1. NCBI lineage: Eukaryota > Metazoa > Chordata > Mammalia > Diprotodontia > Pseudocheiridae > Pseudochirops > Pseudochirops cupreus. Next base: position 374,361,121 of record CM053580.1, on the reverse strand, counting down.
AATAAAAATTTATGAAACCAATCTTAAGTGAAAATACCTCAAAACAACTAAGCTTTAAAACAATTTCAATGTTTTAGTTGCAAGATCTTGAATAATGCCACCAGTTACGGCTACTAGCATTAACAATTTACATGCTAATCCTTTAAACCTTCCCACTTCGTAACAAGTTAGATATCCTAAAAGCACTAATTTTGAAAACAACTCTCCAGATAATTAATTTGTAACTCTGCAAGTCAGAAATTTCTATCTAATAATCAGGTTACAGTATAAAGATTGTATAGTAAATATTTGGTTACAAGGGGTTGTTACAGGGACTGATAATTTTTGTTTAAAAAGTTAACATGAAAATAGAAGGGCATTCTGGGGGGGAAATTGTGAAGTAAAATTATTATCAAAACTCCCATGTCAATTACCAAGTATAAAACACTCAGCTCTTATCCACATTTCCAACTCATCAGTAAATGGAAATAACCAAGAGGCTTCTACTCGTGACTTTCTAATTTAGCCATCCTAGGAACAGCTTGTAAAGCAAGCTAGTATAGGTCAAAACATGGGCGAGGCTGAGCTAATCAGAAACTACTGACAGCTACAGAAAAAACAAGCTTCACTTCAGGTTCCCAAAGTGACTCCCTCTGACTGCTTTGTAATATTATCACACCAACACTCTTACCTTTCTGGAGTCAGGATGACCTAACCTCCTATTGATAAGAGTTTCTTATCGAAAGGAAGTATAATAAAAATTATTTTGCCCAATATTATAAGTATGTGATTTTTAACTGGATTAAAGTTAAAACTTTTCAAAACTGAAAAAAAATTTTAAAAACACTGACACTATTTTCAAATAATTTTCATATGTGTATAAAATTAATCTTAATACATAAAAATATGCACTATACTTTTTTTCAATTACTGTTTCTAAAAAATTTTAGGTACAACCACTAACTTATCAAATATTTACTACTACATCTTGCAATGAGAGGGCACTAGTAGGAGCACTGGCAGGGATCAGGAAAGGCCTCATTCAGGTGACATTTGAGCAGAACTTTGGGAAAAAACTATAGACATTCCAGAGAGCAGAGGTGAGGAGGGCATTCCCACGTATAAAGGGACAGCCTGTACAAAGGCATGGTGATAGGAGATGAAATGTTACGTATGAGTAACAGCACAAGGGCCAGACTGACTTGACTAAGAAGTGTGTGAAGGAGAACATATAATAAGGCTAGGGAAAGCTGGATGGAACCAGCTTGTGAAACAATTTAAATGTCAAAGAGGAGTTTGTATTTAACTTAACAAGACTAACCCAGCCTCCAAGATTAAATCTGATAGGCGAGGCAATAAAACATATATAACAAAAAAAAAAATGAAGTACAAGTTAGGCTGTGATAACTGCATAGGAGAGGTGTAAAAAAAAATTAAGTGACTGAAGTGGGGGGGAGATCATTTATAGCTGGGGTAGGCGTACAAATGAAGGCTTTCACAGAGCAGGTGCTAGGGTGGGCCCTGAAAGAAGAGGGGTTTCAACAAACAGAAACGTGATGTTGAGGGGCGGGCCCATCCCAGAGTGAGGGACTACATGCAGAAAGGCAGGAAAGGTCAAAATGTGTGAAGGAAATGACTTCAGTTAGCTAAATTGTAGAGTACATAACTGGGAACATAGTCGACTATAAACAGTCACCTTTAAATTTTGCTTATATTTATCATATTCATTATGTTCAGACAGTCTGATATTTAAAATAAGACATAAATGTAAAAATTTAATTCTAAAGGGGTTGAATAAAAATTAAATCCGGCAGTCTTAAAGAATCCCAATTATTTTGGACTAGATAAAAGGAAAAGCAGAAATGAGAATTTGAGGGGAGTTGTGTGCTTATTAAAATTTTGACGTATTAGAGAAATAAAGAAATCCTGTTTTAAAAGCATGGAAGAATTTATAAAAATTTGTAGAAAATACAGATGTCAGGAATTTAACAAATGTAAATAAGTAAATAATAGCATAAAAAATGTTTTAAGTACCCTCACCTAAAGTTTAGAAAACATGCTCACCAGATAACATTAAAAAATTTAAAAACTAAAATATTAAAATATATGAAATTTTACATACATACATATGACTACAAACTGATGATTTTCCCAGGATTTAAGGCTGGAAAAACCTTCCGAGACACCTAATCCAAACTCCTTACTTCACAAATGAGGAGATGAGGCCTAGAAGCCCACTGTCACAAATCTGTAAATGCAGCTGGCATGTGAACCCAAGGCTTAAGACTCGTCTGGGATCTTAAGCCCTCAACGTGGACCAGTAGTTCTTCTGTTTCATCCTTCCAAGATTGATTTGTACCCCCAACCCCAAACAATGTAAAATTAACTCAAACCTGAAATATTACTTTTTGTGACTAATAATAGCTTAACGAAAATGCCTATTCTCAAATAGTTTCTATATTTGATTGAAAAGATGTAAGCTTTGTAGACCAGAAAGTCAATTAAGAATACCTATACTTCCAACTTTCTATTAACATTTATTTGATCTTTACTCAATAACTCAGCAAGCTTTAAAAAGGTACAATTTGACAAGTGAATAATACTAAATTAAATTAATAAAGTAACGCTTAAAATTAAAAACTACAAGGTTTCTTTATTTAAAATGTATCCATTTTTATATTAATAGATTAAAAGACATCTCAAAGAATACTTGGTGAAAAGTATAAAATTTTGTTCTGAAATATACACATAGCACTTTATAGTGTTCTTTAAAGATTAAAGTTTCAGAAATTCTTAAAACCAGCAAAATGCTGACTTTTAAATCTATCAGATCTGAAAACAAACAACTACATTAGACATTGAAAGAAAATTGTGAACATGATAAGAAAAATCTTAAATATTATAATCACCGAATATATTTCAAATGAAGTTTCAGACTCTAGATGGCAATAGGTTAAAATGCACTAATCTCTTTCAACAGCCTGGTATTTAGATTTGAGGCCAGCAAAACAACAGGATATTTCATTCTTTCTATTAAAGAAACAATTTGCCAGATTCTATAAATTTTTAAAATTTAAATGGATTAAGGAAAAGGCAAAGACTATAAAGAATGAAGTATGTGTTTCGGCAGAAATATCTTCATTAGAACATCTTCTTATTATTAGATATAATAAAACTGTATTTACACTCCATCTAGAAGATAAAAGCTTTTTCGATGAAAACCAATCACAATATAATTTCCACTCACTAGATATGTATAAAAATATACACAAGTCTAAAATGTCAATTTCATAGTAAGAATTATGTAGTTATTAGAGGGTCTAATATAGAACTCAAGATGAAAAAGGAAAGCAAGGGTCAAGTTTTTAAGTCAAGCAAAATAAACTCCTTACAAAGGACAAAGTTTATTAGTTTATAACTGAAATATATTTTAGGCTCTGTTATTTAAATGATTTTTTCCTCCACTAGAAAATAAAATTTCCTTAGTTACAAAAAGCTGATATATTTGATGCAGAATTATTAACCCAGTCACTAAAAAGTCCTTTATAAAGTTTCAAGAATATTTATAAAGTTTTAAGAATGAATTTGCTTAAAAACAACTAAAAAGGGCGCATAGCAATTTTAAGACTTTCTGATGCTAATTAAAAATCTAATGATCCTGAAAAATAATTATGGCCTACCTTAGAGGTAATCCACTTGATAAGAACCAAAGCCAAACACCAAATCAATGTAATTCCCATTGGATCACCCAAAAGACTTCAGCATAATCTTTTTTTAAAAACCTAGCCAATTCTGAAAGCTATCTAAGAGTTTGATAAATGACAAGTGATCCTGTGGCAGAAGGCAGAGAGGCACTGACTGACTTGAACCTCAAGCAGCTGCTTTAATGCAACAATCACCTGACTTCTTTGGGAATGCACCACCCTGTAGGTCTCATTACAGAACACTTGCTAAACACCACAATACAAGGTAGGGGGTATAAAAAGTTAAGCAACAATGAAAAATAATGGGCTTTGGGGGGAAGGGAAGTAGGGACTAAATTCAGTGGTGTTTACCTAATAGTTTAGCAAAGCAAGGAAAAAAAATTAACTTTTAATATTCATAAAACAAATTGCAATTAAATAAATAAGTCTTTGAGTGGTAACATAATGTCTGAAGGAGTCAGAATAGCTTGGCTGAAAAATCTGTGAACTTCCCCCAAAGTGCATACTAGGGATAATTTCATCAGCTATTTCCATGTATACCAGCATCAATTATTGGCAAGGAACATACCTAACTTAAAATTATCAGCGCCTTAGACTTTTTTATAAACTATTAGGACACATATTTATGACCTAACTACTATCTATTATCTATAACTACAATGCTCTTTATGAATGTGGGTTTTGCATTAATTTCAAAGAACCTATCGGAAGACTGTATATCATCTACTAATGTCTTAATAGCCCATACATAATAAAAACATACTAATTTTGGATTTAAAGTAAAAGGAAGCTAACCTGAATTACTGCAATAAAACACTTTAAGATTTGCAAAGCATTTTGTGTTTGATTCTCACAACAACTTTGTAAAGTAACAGATATTACCATTTTTAAGATGAAGAAACTGGGGCCTGGAGAAGTTATAAAACATTAAGAACCAGAGATAGGATTTGACCCAGGTTTCCTTTGACTTTAAGTGTCTAGCATTCTTTAAGGCTGCCTCTCAGGAGTATATTTCTGTGGAAGCATAAAAAACTATTATTAAAGATACGTAGTTTTATCATTTTAGTAACACCAGTAATTTACTACTTTAGCATGGATTTCGTGTCGGAAGGCTTGGGTTCAAATCCCAGTTCTGTCACTGTGTGACCTTGGACTATTTCTTCATTTGTAAAATGTATATAATAAAAGATTTGGTTTTAAGATCCCTTCCAAGTCTAAAATCCTTGCTTCCTCAAGGTTCTTTAAAACTGGCTGGGGTCAATCATATGTGTGCTAAAACATGGTTATTTTATTCTTCATTAAGCTCAAAGAAAATGACACAATAAATTAACCATATCTTCCCTCTACTGAAAAATATCTTGCATATGTGTATTAGGAGGGGGAAAACGATAGTTTATACATCCATATAAATATATATATGGCTATGTTTATTTTACTTTGCATCAAATGATATGATTTTCCATGTTTTTATGTTTGTTGTTTCTTAGAGTATAGTAACAACGCCGTTATTCACGGTTTAGTTATTCCCCAATGGATAGACATCTATTCTGGTTTGTTTGTTTTTTTCAGGGGAGAAGGCAAGGCAATTGGGGTTAAGTGACTTGCCCAAGGTCACACAGCTATTAAGTGTTAAGTGTCTGAGGCTGGATTTGAATTCAAGTCCTCTTGACTCCAGGGCCAGTGCTCTTCACTGTACCACCTAGCCACCCCAGACATCTATTCTGTTTACAATTATCTGCTACCAACAAAAATTGCTGCTATAAATATTTTGGTATATATGGAGCTTTTCTTATCAATGACCTCCTTAGGGTATTTATCTGGTAGTAGAATCTCTCCATCAAAGGAAAAAGATATTTAACCATTTTATTTACATAATTCCAAATCATTTACCACAGTGGCTATATTAATTCACAGCTTGGTCAACAATGCATTAAATGTAGCTGTTTTCCCAAAGTCCCTCTAGAATTTGTAATTTTCCTTTTTTGTCAACTTTACCATTCTCATGGGCATGAGGTGGCACCTCAGAGTTGTTTTAATGTGCATTTCTTTAATTGTATGTGATTTAGGGTATTCTTCATAAGGTTGCTAATATAGTTTGCAATTTTTTTGACAACTATTTATTCCCCTTCCTTGACTTTTTCTCTACTGAGCAATGGCCTTTGGATCCAATATATTTCTGTTAGTTTTCTACACATGCTGGGTATCGATGTCTTACCTTAGAAATCTCCACATACAAAGCTTTTTTTTTCTAGTCAACTGCATTTTGTCATATATAAATTTTGCTTATTCAAAAGCTCTTGAATTTAATGTAATCATAATTATCTATTTATCTTTTGTAATTGCGCTCTATTCCTTGTCTGGTTAAGAATTCATCTCCTAATCTATTTATTAAGATATACCCAGGAACTACCTGAATGCAGCTATGAAAAACTACTCAAATAGAGACCCAAACAGTTAAAGAAATGACATACAACTAAATTAATTTACTTATTCCTTGAAGACATACCAATTGCGCTACAAAAGGATTATTTTGTAGTTAGGAAAAAATGAAAAGGTCATCTAGAGGAACAAAAGTCAAAAATCTCAAAGGAAATAATGAAAAAACGTGGGAAGGGATTCTAGCAGTTTCAGACGCCAAAATACACTCCGAAACAGCAATTGTTTGATTGGTCTTTGGAAACAATCTGTTATCTCTCTCCTCTAACATTTTATAATAATGATCTTTAATATTCACATTAAATGTATTTTTGGATTTATTGTGAGATATGCTGTAAGACCTTGGTCTAAGACTAATTTCTGTCAGACAGCTTTCCAGTGTTCCCCAGCAGTGATCAAATGAAGTTCTTTCCTAAGTAATTTATGTTTTCCAGCTTAATGAACACTTTGCTATTGTATCCATTACACCCAATTCTCTAATCTGTTCTATTGATCTGCTTTTCTATTTTCTAACTAATCCCAAATAATTTTGATGACTGTTGCTTTATAATACAATTTGAGGTAGAGAAGTAACAGCCCTCCCTTCAGTCCTTCCTTTTCATCTCCCCTTGACATTCAAGTTGTATTGCTCTTCCAAAGGAATTCTATTACTGTTTTAGCAATTTCTGTAAAGTATCCTTTCAGTACTTTGATTGGCATAACATTTAATCTGCCTCAAACTTTTATATAACAATGGAAAAAGTCAGGGCCCAAAGATGTCAATGAACACAGGTATTAGGTGGAAGAGCCAGAATTCAAAGCCACTCTGAGCTAAGTACGACTGGTACTATGAAGCACATTTTTACAGAGCTGGTAAATTTTAGCCAGGGGATTTGAAGTCAGGACCAGCAGTTTAGCCACTAATGTAACAATATGAATCATAATACTCCTTCATTCTCTGACAGTTGGCAAACTAGTTTACACTTCAAAACTAGGTAGTGGTTTTTTGTTGTTGTTCTAAAGTCTCTCCACTTGACAAGGAGATGAAGCATTGGCTGGCTGAGACATTTAGAGGGTTCTATTCATCTCCTGTTTGATAATTATTTACAGCAGTCAAAATATATTTGATCATTTCTCATTTTTCATGGTTGACAGAATGTTTAAACTACGATGTCTTTTCAAGTTGATCCTTATCATTTTATTTACTTTGACCTTTGCTCTAAGCAGTCAATGATATGACTGCACATAGACAGGTAATTATAAAATGATTATTACATCTATAACCAATTGATTATCAAGATACAGTAGACTTAAGCTTTTTTTATGCTGTTTCTCACAACACCAAACACCTTCGGACTCTCTTATTGAATAAGTATACAGGCATCGAGGAGTAAGTGATCTACAATATGCCTTTGGTTTCTTTCTTTTCTTTCCCATTCTTTGCCATTACTTCTCATATACAATTTTGCTTAGAAGACACCAAGTATTCAAGTTTATATTGACAAAGTTAAGAATCTTGTCAATAATGTGGAAATATGTTTAACATAACTGCACGTGTATGGCCTGTATCAAACTGCTTGATGTCTTGGGAAGGGGAGAGAGAAGGGAGAGAGAGAGAGAAGAATTTAGAACTCACAATCTTATAAAAAAAATGAATGCTGAAAACTATCTTTACAGGTTAACTGGGAAAAATAAAATTCCACTTAAGAAAAAAAAATCTTGTCAAGTTCTTGACAAAAACAATAGGTGCTATAGTAAGTGCTTGCTGACTGATTAATGTTTAATAGAACTGCACTATTTTTTCATTCTCTGCAATAGATGTTGGCATATAGGCTGAATGTTCATGCACAGACAACTTATGAGCATCCTCTACTTATTCAAATAACTTTGTTTATATTTTGTATTCATTTGTCTATGTTTGTTTTGTATTTAGTATACCTAGCACAGTACCTTGAACTTTTTTTGATTCAACAATTCAGTTTTCAAGCACCTAGTATATGCAAGGTCATGAGGCAGAGATACTAAATCAAACTGCACAATCAACTGTCCTCAAGGACCTTTCATTCTATAGAAGACAGGGAGAAGAGGGACAGGGAAAGAGGGAGGAAGAGAGAGATCAGGAAAGTAGTTAAATAGTTGTGTAGGAGGTGACATGGAGAATAGAGAGTAAAGAAAGGGGAATAAAATGGGAAAGGTAGGTAGGAAACATATACTGTGAAGAGCTTTAAATGGAAGGATAAAAAATTTGACCTTTATCCTAAAAGAAAAAGGAAGTCATTAAAGATTTAAGTGTGGGTGACCATGTGTCAGACATGACTTAGAACAACTGAACAACAAGATGTTGTAAGATGGAAGCAGGGAACCCAATCAGGAGGCTGCTACAATAATCTTGGAAGAGGTGAAATCCTGAGCTAGTGCAGTGGCTGTGTAAATCATGAGAATATATATATAAGATATTATAAAGGTAGTTAAACAAAACATGGCAACTAATTTTGATAATGAGGTATGAAGAACTATTATTCCAAGGTTGCAAACTTGTGTGGCTGGAAGGTTAGTGGTTCCCTAAAATGAAATGGAAAAGGAATGTGCTTGAGGACCTTTCATCATTCTTACCACACTCCTATGGAAGCTCTCTAGCTTATCAACAGCCTTCATAAAATGTTGCACCCAGAACTGAACACAATGCTACAGATATGGTCTGAATAGGGTAGATTATATTACCTCCCTAGCCTTGGATACAAATGCTTCTTTGAATATAACTCGGCATTGTATTAGATTTTTCCAGCTGCTACATCATACTATGAGTTTCAGGTCTATTAAAAACCCCAGATCTTTTCAGATAAACTGCTATCCACTTCTATGCCTCCCTCATCTTTTTATTCTGAAATTGGCACTTTGAAACTTTACGTTTATCTATCTTAAATTTAATCTTATTAGATTGGGCCTATCAAGTTCTTTTTGGAACCTATCATTCAATGTATTAGGAATCTCCACGGCATTTAATTTGAAAAATATGCTATCTATGCCTTTACTCAAGCCAGTGGAGGGATTTAAATGCCAAAAAGAAAAAAAAAATTGCAATCTATCCTAGAGGCAAAGGGAATTCTTTAAAAGTTTTTAAGTAAGACATGGATAGACTTATACCTTTGTAAAGTTATCTTGGCAACTATGTGGAGGATAGATTAGAGAAGGGAGACAATGGAATAAAAATAAGCATTTCCTGTTATTAATTACTTCCAAAAAAACACTAAAACCTAAAAAAAACTTTCCCCAAAGTCAGTTATTAAAATTTTACCACTATGCTTTAAAGAAGTACGAAATATCTGCAAAATGTCAAAGATCTCAAAATTAAGTTTGAGACAAATAACCGACTTCAGACAATTTTAAAATGTCATGGTCTGTGACAAATTAATTGTGTTGCTATTATTAACATGAAGAACTTTACGGGGGAGGGGGGGGGAACACCAGAAAGTGCTAGGCATTTAAATAATTTCCAATTTTTTCTCAATTTTTGTTCATGTATATGGAAAATTTTTAAAATAAAGTTGTAATTGGTGCATATATAATCTTTAAGAAATGTAGCATTAATTTATTTTGACAAATTAGGGTCACAAGATTTAGACCTGAGGGTTCCTTAAAAATTACCTTGTCTGTCTAGACAGAGTGGAAGCTCAGAGGATTGGTACCTTGCAAAGTTGCACAGTAATAATAACAGCCGATATACAGTACTTAAAGCATTGCAAAGTGCTTCATAGATATTATCTCATTTTATTCTCAGAACAACCCCGATAAATAGGTGCTATTTTTATTTCCATTTTAATTGATTGGTAAATTAAGACTGACATAAGTTAAGTGACTTGCTCAGGGAAAAATATCTAGTAAGTATCCGAGGCAGAACTCAA
>CM053580.1:374340475-374351021 GCA_028627135.1 Pseudochirops cupreus | reverse complement strand
AATTATAGCAATGTCAGTAGCAAATTTTATCCTCAGGGTTTTCTGCCACCCACAGGACACCTGTCAATCTTGGCACTGGCCTTTATCTCTCCATGCAGTAAAGACTTAGCATAGCACGTACCTCTCTTGACCAAATTAGGCCAACCTCATCTGCATTGACATCAGTGTCTATAATTTTGGAATCTCATAGCCAAAAATAGCCTATCACAGAAACCAGTATACAAATTAAGTGCAGGGAGAAGACAGTGCTGAATTTATGGAAGAGTGATAAAAAAGCTAAAGCAAAATTTCTAAACTTGGTTTTTTTTCCCCCACAAATACCAAAAAATCTCTGTCAAGCTTGCTAATATTTGTTTTTTTAAAAATATTAAAGCCCTGTTTTAGGTTTTCTTACACTCAATGTAAAATTTAAAATAGGAAGAAATATAAACAGGTTGATAGTGCTAATAATTTTTATGTACTGTAGCACAGGAATTATTTTAACATAGGATCAAAAAAATATTTAGTCCAACCACCTCACTCTACAAATAAAAATTCAGAAAAGTTTTCTCGTTCAATATCACATAAGTTATAAGCTGCAATGTGAGATTTAACAGGATCTGAGTCAAGATCGTTTTACTTGAAAAATTCCAGGCATTTTCCTTTACACCATGCTGCTGTTTGTCATTCAAATGAAGCCTTGATAGTACAATATTTTTAAGCTTCTCAACTGAGTTCTTTGACAATAATCTGTTTTAGGTTAATCACATTTAATTCCTATTCTACTAGAAAGGGAATAATATACATTATTAAGAAGGAGCTCAAGTCCCAGAAAACTAAAATATTACTTCTGTGATCTCACTCAAACAGTGAAGATATTAACGTATCTCTATATCTTTTCGTTCTATGTACTTCTTTGAGTTACACCTATAAAAATTCCACATAAGGAAAGGCTATAAAAATGTGCATACCCTTTGACCCAGCAAACTACTTCTAGGTCAATTCCAAAGAGATCATACAAATGGGAAAAGGACCCACATGTACAAAAATATTTATAGCAGCTCTTTTTGTGGTGGCAAAGAACTGGAAATTGAAGGGATGCCCATTAGTTGGGAAACGGCTGAACAAATTGTGGTATATGAATGTAACAAAATACTATTATGCAGTAAGAAATGATGAGTAGGTAGACTTCAGGAAAAAAACAAGAAAGATTTCAATGAACTGATGTTGCGTGAAGTGAGCAGAACCAAGAGAACTCTATACAGTTTAACAGCCACAATATGCGATGACTAACTTTGACAGACTTATCTCTTCTTAGCAATGCAAGGATCCAGGACAATTCCGAATGACTCATGATGGAAAATGCTGTCCACATCCAGAAAAAGAACTATGGAGCCTGAATGCAGATTGGAGCATATTATTTCTTTGTTTGTTTCTTCTTTCTTGTGGTTTCTCCCAGTGGTTCTAATTCTTCTTTACAACATGATTAATGTGAAAATAGGTTCAATATGAATGCTTATGTACCACCTATTATCAAATTACATGCCATCTTGTGGTAGGAGAAAAAATCTGGAACTCAAAATCTTATGGAAGTGAATGCTGAAAACTAAAAATAAATTTTTTTTAAAGTTCCACAAAAGGTCCAAGCAACATGCTATTGAGACCTGCTAAATCTCTTGGTGGTTTGATGCTACTGGTTATAATACATAACCAGTCCTCCTCCTTTTCTGGTCATGCATCTCTCTAATGACATCCTTGTATTTAATTCTATGCCCCGATCATTATCTACCCTCAATATCTATCCAATATACCTGCGCTGAAGTCTATCCAATTACGTATAATTTGGACATTGAGTATTTTTCATTCACTTTTTTTCCCATGTGAATAATCAGACTAATCTGTTTTGAGTGATTAGGAAGGCAGTGCAACACAGTGGATACAGTACCAGACTTGGGAGTCTGGGTTCAATTCCTATCTCTGACAGTTACTAGCTAGGTGATCAGCTAAGTCATGAAGCCTTCCTAAAGCCTCAATTTTATCATATGTAAATTGTGAATAATCAAGTACTACCTTCAGCTGAAGGCCTTTTCCATTGCCTCACACTAATATCTGCATATTCAAGGTTACCTTGTTTCTACTTTGTATGTGCAATGTATATACCTATATATGTATATGTCATCTCATTAAAATGTAAGTTTGAGAGCAGGAATTTTTTTCCCTTTTGTCTTTGTGTCTGGGATATTTTAAAAGAGATTAATGTTTTCAATGAACAAAAATGCATTTCCTTTTCCTTTTCTGCCCCATCCCATTGAAAAATAAGAAAAAACAAAATCCTTATAACAAAGAACCCAAAATCCTCATTGCCGTCTCTCTAAAATCTATGTGTCAATCTGCATCAGAACCTTAAAAGTAGTGTTCTTCTGAAAAGCTACTAGTGCTTGGCTTAACATATATATACATAGGAGGCATCTTGTTAGAGAGTAACTACGAAGTATTTTATTCTTCCAAATTAAATGCTTTTTAATTAGTCAACAAGTAATAAACGTTGGAGATTCTTATAATCATTTCACCTTTTAATCAATCACAACAAATGCAATCAGCGACTATAAAAATGTCTTCTGCTAAATATCATTTGCAAAAATCCACCCTGTCCCTTCTCATAACTCCATCAAGGAAGCCACTGAGACATTTAGAGGTTATTTTCATAAAGATTTTGCGGAAATGGGAATATACAGGCAAATAAGCAATTACTGATATTTTCTTATTTGTAGACTTTTCTCTTTGTGTAATAAGTTCCCTCCTTCTATGTGCTTGATCTTTTTTAAATGTTGAGAATCATTCTCTTAATGCCCTCAAAATGTGTCACCTACGCCTCTTATGCATCCTCCATCTTTGTTTTCTGTAGTGTTACTTTTACTTTCTCATTCAGTATATCAAGGATTGTGATTATGAATTCAAAACTTGGCTTTTCTGCCATAGGGGAGTTTGTTACAGAAAATTTTACTCATTTTTTTCTATTTCTTTTCCTGCTCACTGTCCTCTTCATTTTATCCTTGTATGCCCTTATATGATCTCTCTTAAGTTGGGTCATTTGCCAAGTTTCTCAGATAAATATTATAACCTAATTAAATTTAGGGATTTTAAGTCCTGTCAGATTGGTATTTGCTTTCTAATCCTAGAGGAGGGCAGAGCTGATGCCTTTCAAAAACCAAATGAATATTACCTGACATTGGAAGGTGATATATTGTTTTACAATGGTTATGCAATAGTAGGCAGTTTGGTATAGTGGAAGAGGCACCACAATCTCAGTAGATGAGTTAGGTTAAAATTCTTTTCTATTTACTACCTAATCAATACCACCTTAAGGCAAGTCACTTACCTTTTTCTGAGGTTTAGTCTCCTTCTATGTAAAATAGCAAGACTAAAGTAGATAACTTTTAAGGTCCTTTCCAGCACTAAACTCTATGATGCTATGACCATTTTATACTGGTATTACATTTCATCTTCACTCTAAACTGTAAAGAACTTCAAGTGACAGATGCATGCCTTTAAATTAATTTGAATAAATTTATGGAATTTTAAGCAATGCTCTTACATTCAACATTCAAGTACTTTTAGCTAATGACCTAAAGTCTATTTTTTGACCTAAGATTTATTATTAAATCATATGTGTGTGTGTGTGTGTGTGTGTGTGTGTGTGTGTATATATATATATATATATACACACACATATATATATTTGTGTGTGTGTGTGTGTGTGTGTGTGTGTGTGTGTGTGTGTGTAGGGGGCAGAGACAGACAGAAAGACAACATGCTTTTGAGTATATATCTAACTAACATGCATTTTAAAAAAAGAAAGAGGTTTTCTAGCCCATTTAGGCAGAATTTTTTTAGTAGAGGTAAGAGAAAACATCATCATATAAGATAAAGAATAAGGAAATATATTGGAATCTTTAATTTGAAATGAAAACAGTGTCTACAGGAAAGAAATTAAACATCCAAAACATAAATTGTTATTCTATGTTGAATACAGTCTCTGTTTCCTTCAAGTCAGTTAATGAAACCACCAGATAGAAAGTGATTACTAGCAATCAAAAATATTTAGTTATCTTTGTCAGATAACTATTCTTGCCATGTTCCCTATTTTTGCTATCTTCTTTATCAGTCCTAGGTCCATGTATTTTGTACAGGAAGCTAGGACCACCATTCTAACTAATCTTTAAAGGCAACCTGATCTCCCTACTTAATGTTATATGGACAAATAAATCTTTATTTTTTTTTCCAGTACACAGAAAGAGAAAGACTTTGCTAAGTTGAAATTTCGGCAAAGAAACTTCAAGAGAAAACTTAGATAAGAAAAACTACAATCGAAATAAAATACAAAAGCACAAAAAAATCCCACTAGTTTAAAGAATACAGATCTATTATCTTACAGTAACTTAGTTCTACAGGCTGGCATAGCCTGTGGAAGGCACACAGTTCCTATTCCTAGTTCAAACCTGTCTATAAAGAAAACTACTAAAGAAAACCCTTTTAGTCCTTGAGTGTTTCCCCTAGAAGGAAAGGACTTGAACAGCCAAAGAACACAGGAGGTTGTTAGGTGGTCAACCCTAAGAGAGGCTATAGGCAGAAAGGATAAAGGAGATTCTGCAACAATATTACTATAGCAAATAATATTATAACAACAAAAATCTCAGAATTGTAAAATGGTAATAAAATCTCAGTTGAAAGGGATCTCAAAAGATTATATATGTCAACCAATATCTGAGCAGGAAAACTATTCATTATCTTATGTAAGTGATCATCCAACCTCTTTCTAATATCCAATAATGACCTGCAATCTGCCAAAGACAACTAACTATATCAACGAGTTAGAAAAGAGTTAAGAGATCAAGGAAACCTTTAAATAGACAGACAAACTTTAGGCTGACTCACTTCACAAAGCACGTCTACAGGACCCAAGCAGGGGTACAGTTCCAACACAATGAGAGGGAATCAGCTTACAGCTTGAGAAAAAAGGAACTGTCCCATGCCAGAGAATAAGGGGCAGGATAAGCAGTGCAGTTTGAATGGAGGAGGATGAGATTTTATTATGCCATCATGTCACAGAGGCTTCCTAAGAGTTATTAGATTCAGAAAGAGAGAGGAAACTGTCCTATTAGAGAACTCTCCCTGTGGCTGCTCCCAAATTTATAAACATAACAATTTAGCTTGGTTTTTTTTTCCAACCTCCACACCCCACATCTAAGTTATTTCATTCCTTCTTGTCTAAATCACCTGCCTTTCTATCTACCCTCCAGAGGCTGACCCAAAACCCTGCCTCCCTGTTCACCCTCCCTACTTTTTTGCTGCAACCTATCTGAACTCTGATTCTATTACCACTAAAGTTGCTACAGATATTTTAAAGTAAATTAGAAATAATTATCACTATTTTTAGGAACCAAAATAACGTGCTGAAAACAGTTTAGTAAAATTCAAACAAAAGAAACTATTCTCAAATTAACACCCTTCATTTACATCTAATAAAATGCAGAGAACAAAGAAAGTTATGTATTTAACAGCTGCAACTATGATGCTTTGTTTAAAGTAGAATAGACAAAGGACGCAAAAATAATTTTCAAATTTGCATTGACGCACATCGTACTCCTCGTTCAAGAAAAATGCATTTGTAATCATGCTGTACAAGGAAATTTTAAACTTAACTTAAACTCATCCATGACACACCAATTATACAAGCATTCCTCATTTAAGTAGAAATTCACTGCATTTTGTTTCAGATTCTTAACTTAAAATTTTACCTTAAGGAATTTCACTCTTCCTAAACAGAAATGATGGGTATTTGTCATCTTACTCTTCTCTGCCTTCATCTCCTGAACTTGACTCCTTGCTTCTCTAGAACTATAATAATTACTAGATCCTTCCTACAGGCTCTGTATTTTAATCAACATGTCCCAGTGCTGCCCACTTCAAGAGTCACTGACTTCAAGGAGCTTATAGTATTAATCAGATTTGTGGACAATAGAGAGCCAGAATATGTGACATAAATAGTAAGTGCAATGGAAAAAGTTAGTAATGGCTCACATTGAATAATGGCTCATATGTAATAGCCCCTTAAGGTTTACACAGCACTTCTCTCAATAATTCTGTCAGGTGAGGAATACAAGAATTATTAGCGCCATTTTACAGATGAGAAGACTAAAAATTAGAGAAGTTAAATAACTTGCCTATTATTATATTACTAGTCAGTATCAGAAGTAGAAATGAAATTCAAATCTTATGAAATCAACTGCCATATCCTTTCCCCCTATACCACACTGCTTCTTATGATGGGTGGCTGTAACTGTAAGTCAGAGTATAGGAAGTGGAATTAAACATGCATTTATAGGTAGATTTAGTCAAGTAGACAAGGCCAACATGCAGTGACGGGGAACTACTAAATGTTACAACTTACTTCATAAACAGCTTAAGGTTCAACAATAATCTTAATTTAAAATATTACTAGGCTGGGAACTGAATACTGGAACAAAGTGATTATTGTAATGGAATCCATTTAGTAGGTTAACAATGGCATAGGCTATTAACCACTGGAAAAAACTTTTAATGTGAAGGAGAATGTGTAAAGCTAAGGAATGAACTTAACTCTTGTTTGGTTCTGAAGGTAAAATTGTACAAGTGTTCTTCAATAAAAATGTCTGGAAAGAGGTCTTTAACTTCATGGTATATGAAAAGTACAAAAAAGAAAATTCTTGTGCATAAAGTTAGCTAAGTTAAGGTAATTTCAGAATTACAGAATTTAAGATGGAGCATTATATGAGGCAGACAATTATAGTCAGTTTCTTTGGCATCATATGGTTTCATTTTGGGTATTTTTTTTAAATCCTGTGACAGTCTCAATAAAATTACAGTATACATTTACATTTTGTGTCATGCTATTTAGCATGTAAAGTATGTACTATCTTGTATAGTTCTTCCATTGTTTATAAGCTTCTCTACAACAAGTACTATGGACTGTACTTTTATTTTTGGTTATTTTACATATAATGGGATTTCTGAGTTTTAATTGATTCCTAATATATTCAGTTCCCAAGTTTATCAAGACTTGAAAGACAGGAAGGGGCCAAATTATAGAGAGCTTGAAATGCCTAGCTCAGGAATTTATATTTGATCCTGGAGGTAATAGGGAGCTATGGGAGCTCATTAAGTAGAAAGGTGAAATGGTTAGACCTATGCTTTAGAATAATGACCTTGTCAGGGGAATGGAAGATGGACTGAAGAGGGGAAAGATTTGGGGTGGAGAAACCACTTAGAAGCCTACAGCAATAATCTACAGGAGAGGTGATGGAGATTTGAAGTAGGGTTATAGCTATGTGAGTGGAATAAGGATTATGGATCCAAGAAATACTGCAAAGGTAGAAATGACAAGACTTGAATATGAAGGGTGAGTGAGAATGAAGAACTGAGGATGATAGCAAGACTGCTAGCCTAGGTGACTGGGAGATGATGGTATCCTCTCCATAGTAATAGTGGGGGAGGTAGAGAGAGGAGAGACTATGGGTTATCCAATTCAAGATATTCAAGAGGCAGTTAGTAATGAGGTATGGTAACTTAGAAGAGAGACTAAAAATAAGTAGAGCTGAGAATCATTTGCACAGAGAAAACAACTGAACACATGCAAGCTGATGAGATCACCAAGTGAAACAGTATACAACAAAAAAGAGGCCCAGGACAGAATATTTTATTATAATCCTCCCCCCTACTCCAAAAGCAACCAAGAATCTATCAATACCTACTGACCCATCTCTATAAAACCTTTATAAGGAATAATCTTCACACAAATTAAAGGCTTTCCTGATAAAGGTCTGAGAAGAGAAAGGTAAGCTTTCACAAAAAAATAAGGCAGCCACATTTTATGGTCATACAACAGACTGAAAGGTACAGAGAACACAAAATTCCACTGTGCTAATTGTCTGGGGACTATAAAAAAAGCATTTGATTCAGTAAAGCATAATAAATCTTTAAAAGATTTCTATCCAATGTTTCCCATACATGTTAAAATCATAGAAGATTCTTTAAAAGATGAAAAATACAGATAATTATATTCAATGGCTCTTGATTATTCATAGCAAGGAAGACACAAATCGGGGACATATATGCTCCCCAAAGGTGTTTGCCACCATAATGGAGAATGTCCAAGACATAGCCCAAGTGAAAAAATGTTTCTCTAGCTAAGTCCTACAGCAACTTCTTTTTGTGTATGGCACTGTACTGACTACTTCAAGACCTAAAATTAGAGATTTCTAAATGAGATCCAAATTACTAAAAAGAGATCATGTTAATAACTTATATAGGAAAACCCTATGGGGTTTTAAGGGCAGCTTGATGGTACAGTGGATAGAATGGTGGGCCTAGAGTCAGTAAGATTTGAGTTGAAATCCAGTTGCAAACACTTACTAGCTATGAGACCCTGGGCAAGTCATTTAACCTCTCTTTGTGTCAGTTTCCTCATCTGTAAAATAGGGATAATAAGAGTATCTAGCTCCTGTAGCTGTTCTGAAGATCAAATGAGATAATAAAGTGCTTAGCACTACCATAAATGTTAGCTATTGCTACTATTGTTGTTATTAAAATCCAAGTAAATATATAAGTGCCAGTGGTATTCAGTTAGATGGAAAATTCATAGAACTGATCCATCAGTATGTAATCTCTTGGAAAGACATTGTGAATGGACAGTCAACCAGGCAAGAAATAAATAGGATATCAAAGAAATAATAGGATACTGAAGAAATAATTGAATGGAATTAAGGAACCAGTACTTTGAATAATCCCCAACTTCTTCCTAAAACACCCATTATTGTCACATCAATAGTACACTGCTTTTGGACTCCTTTGGAGTTTTCTGTCATGCCTTTCTGCCTCAGCAAACTCATCAGTGGGAAATCTCATCATCCAACTTAGTTTTGATACATCTCATCAGTTCTCTCGCCCCATCTGACTGGACCTTCTCCGCGGGAAGGAGAGAGAGTCGCGCTGACTCTGGGCGCCTCTAAGGAGTGGTACAGCACAGTCTTCTCCCCATCTGCCCCCAACTACGCTGCTTTTGGACTCCTTTGGGCTTTTTGATGATGCACCTGGCACATCTCCCTCTCAACTTCCCAGGTTCCTTTTGTGCGTCACATTCTCCCACTAGACTGCAGACTTCTTGAGGGCAGAGACTGTCTTTTTATTTGTGTTTGTGTCTCTGGTGTTAGCAAGTGCCTGCACACAGTCTGAAGGACACTTAGAGTCAGGCTCACAGCGGTCGTCATTAGGCTGTAACACACTCTAACACACTAGCAACAAAGACCAGACAAAATCTCTGCGGTTACCCATGAATGAATTACACAGTCTTCCCTGATGGACTCTTGAGTTTCTTTAGGGTAGGGACCCTTCCTCAGTGTCCCTATGGAAATGTAAGACACTGAATTCTCGAAGGCTATTTCAGCAGAGGACAGGCTCTACCAGATTCTAAAGTTTTCAGTTCTCCCTGAGAAAACCAAATCTACCTAAAGACAAGATATATCACTGTTGAGTTGGTCACTTAGATGACAAATTCTTTTGACCATAAATATCCACTTCTCCCAGTGCTCAGTACAATGCTGTGAACATAATAGGTATTTAAGAAATAATTACCGATTTGCCTAAGTTCAGGCTTTTGTGGATAGACATAATTATAACTGGTCAACCTAGCTCTTTCTTACCACTACACCACTCAGACTACCACCAGTTTTATAAAAGCTTTTATGATGGTAAAAAGAAAAGAACATCTGGGGTTGGAAGAAAAATAATGTAAATAAGAACAGTTTAATGCCCTACTTCTAAAGGCTTCAGTTTCCTCCTATCTCCAAAAAATGAAGTGATGCAATTTAATTCATAAAACCTTTACTTAACACTCACTATATGCTAGACCAGTGGTTCTCAACCTTCCTAATGCCACAACCCTTTAATACTAGGATGTGGGTGTATCTGCATGTGGGCGGACCCGCCTGGAGATGGATAGAGGAGCGGCATCTCGGTTCCTAAGACCATAGGAAATATGTGTTTTCTGATGGTCTTAGGCGACCCCTGTGAAAGGGTCGTCACGGCCCATAGGCTGAGAACCACTGTAGCTAGACGCTATACTAAGAACAAACCGTTCTTATCATTACAGAACTTACATTCACCATCATGGAACTTCTATTCTATTACAGGTAACATCTACACCCTTAAGTAAATACAAACCTATTCAAAGTCAATGGGGGAGAAGGGTGTGATCGACCAAAGCCTCCTGGTAAGAGCAGAGCTGTGAAGGGAGTGAGAAAGAACTGCGTTCTTGGAATGTGCAAAGACACATCACATAAATGGGAGATGCAATGTCATGTATAAGGAGCTAGATTCAATCCAATCCAAGATCCTTTTTCCAGTTTTATGTCTGATTAAATTTTTGAAAACTTTCTTTTCACTATTTTCTTGCCTGAGAGTCATATTTGGGTTAATAATTTTATTATTCCTATCAATAATAATACTGAATGGCTGAACAAGCTATGGTACA
>CM053580.1:374329031-374339975 GCA_028627135.1 Pseudochirops cupreus | reverse complement strand
AAAAAAAAAGAAATACTGAAAAAATAAAAGAGATGTAAGTTAACAAGGCATTTGTTATGTTTTATCATGTTCCAGGTACATATGCTCTGAGGATACAAACGTTTAATAAACAAATAAGAATCTGTGGCCAGGCTGTACAGTAGAGATTGGGGCCTTGCCAAAATAAGGAAAAACTACTTCTTACAAGGTTGGGTCAAGCAAATAATAATACTGCCCCAAACAAACTTACAGATTTAAAGCACTATCAATAAAAACACCAATAGGCAGCATTTCATGGAATTAGATAAAATAATAGCAAGCTGATTTCTAAATATACTACGAAAATTTTTTAAACTATTTAGTACTAGAAAAAGAACATAAAAATAAAATAGTGGAAGAGAAAAGAGAAATAAGAAACACAGTAAGTTGGTGGTTTAACAGAAACAGAATGGAATCAATATTAAGTGAAAACTTCTTTAGAAATAGATTTACAACATGAAAGAGAAAAAAAATTTAGGGATTCATACTCACACATTTGGTAGCTAGATGGCACAGTGCATAGAGTACCAGGCTTGGAATCAGGAAGGCTCATCTTCCTGAGTTGAAATTTGGCCTCAGACACTTACTAGCTGGGTGACTCTAGGCATGTCACTTAGTCCTGCTTGCCTTAGTTCCTCATCTGTAAAATGAGCTAGATAAGGAGATGAAAACCACTCCATTATCTCTGCCAAGAAAACACCAAATGGGGTCGGTCTCAAAGAGTCAGACATGACTCAAATAACTGAACAACTTACACATCATACTGCAATAAAGATTTATTAGATGAGTAATATAAGGAGGCTTTTTTTTTCAAAATAATATAAGGCCACATAACATGTTTGTCTTCAGTACAAAGAAGAGGGACATTTTTGTCAATAAAGAAAAAGAAATTACTGAAGATTTTAAAAATCAAACAGTTTGATCATACTTTGATACTTCATTGGAGCTATGAATTCATCACCATGGATGTTCCAATAACACAAGTCACAATTCACTAATGTTTTTGTTTTTTTTTTTAAATTCTAGGCTAACAAATCTTGTCCATGTTCCATTCTTGAGAATCTTCCAAAGGGTGAGGTTCACCCAGTGATACTGCAGGTTATCAATAGAGTATAGAGTCAAAGTTGTCATTTGACCCGGCTATGTGATCCTCCTTTTCCAGTCATACATTTTGATATCTTTTGTGCTATTTTTAATACAAATCATTCTTTGTAATATGCTACAACCTACTCAAATCCACCATAACTTTCTTTTGGTATCCTTCAAGTGACTTAGAACTTTTAAATTTTTGGAGCTAAGATATATAATGTTTGAAAGCTATCTAGCAACACCAGAAGAATACTAGTTTAAAAAAAATGGACCTCTATTAAAGGGATAAACTTCCAAAATCTTCCAAATACAACTTCTCAGATATACTCTCCTTCAATTCCTTGTGTGTCTAATTCACTGTTCATATGCCATCTATATTGTCTGTCATACATACACAGACACATCACACGAACAGAAATATGACTGCATATCAAAATACATTCAATAGGCAGTTTTTATCCAGTTGGTTTTTCCCCTATAGATTGTTAGGCTATCACTTGAGTGATCACAGATCTTAATAATAATAAATAGCTAGCATTTGTATAATGTCAACTAATGCGCCAGGCAGTGTGGTAAGCACTTAACAATAATTATCTCATTTGATTCTAATAACAACCCTGGGAGACAAATACTATTACTATCCTCATTTTATAGTTGAGGAAATTGAGGCAGACGAAAGTTAAGTGATTTGCCCAGGGTCACACAGCTAGTATCTGAGGTCCTACTCAGTTCTTGACTCCTGGCCCAGCACTTTCTCCATTGCACCACCCAGGTACATGCTCATCTTATTAGAGGGTTTGACATTTAGTGGGGCTTGAAGGTGTTAAGCACAATGTCACCCACAGACAGGACATATTGAGAACCTCAAGATCTATCTAATTTTCTATTCGGCTTATCCCCTAGGAATCTTCCATGACATGGTAAACTCCTTTGATAATTATACATATCTCCCTTTTTATGCCTAGTTCGACATTTATGATCTAAAGGTCATTTAAGTTTTCTGTTGCCACATCATCTTTGCATGACAGCCACCTTGTCAAGAACCTCTAAAGAGGCATTTTACTCTACCAAAACAAATGGTTTTTTGTACAGTACCTTTCAGTTAACTGTTTGACTATAAAGATGTGATTTGCTGCAGAAAAAAATCATTCAAAAAAGAGTGCTTGCTTTCTATTCATGTTTTCATAATAATACACTGTAGCAGCAAGCACCCTAGCGTACCCAATATGGCTGTTAGCACAGGTTCTTAGATCTGCTTTTCTAAAGGAAAGCAACTCAAAATGGGTTAACAATCTTACTTTAATCAAACATACATCATTTACCTAGTTCAGGGGAAAAAGTCAGCACCCTGAACTTCAGAGCATACAAACAGAAGTTACAAGCAGACAAAAAAAAACCCCAAAATACAGAGAAACAGACCAGCAGACAGGGCTTCCACTTGTCTGACCATTACATCCATACCTAATTAGCTGCCAGAGAGGGAAGCACCAACATCTGGGTTTTCAAAGCTGGGGGGGGGGGGGGGCGGTGCTCAACCACTGCCCAGAGTTTCATCTGGCCAAATCACACAACTCTTCCCAAGGGGAACCCCAAAGCAAAACCTCACATCAGGGTATATATAGCTTTCTCTTGGGTCAGAGAATGTCACAACTCTCTTGACCCACTGCCCAATCACAAAGTAACAAGGTGTGGGCATTCCTGGAAAAACGAGCTTCCCACCACAGGCTCCATGTGACCACATTCAGCCTATTAGATCACAGAGTATATTTTCAAATCAGGGAAGGTTCTCAGATTCACTTAAGCCTATCAAGGGGCCAAGGGGCAGGGAAGATCTTCAGATTCCCATTACCATTACATATGCCCTCAACACATGTAGATTATTCTCAAAAGATTTTGGAAAAATTGGAAAGTAATCTTAGGGGTCAGTAGTTATTGATAAAGTCATTTTTTTCTGGTACTAATAATGTCATTTTCCCCAACAATTATTATCTTCATCTTTCAAAACATTAAAAAATTAATCCTTCAGGCCCTTCTAAGTTGTGTTGCCTCCCACATAGACTTCTCTCATGGGGCTGGTATACAAAAATAAAAGGTTTTTTGTTTGCTTTGTTTTTTACAACAAAAAAGCAGTATTTTTTAATTGAAAATAAACAGGTTGGGGAAAAATATCTGTAGCAAATTATTTTAAACTATAACACACATTCCCTAATGAAGTCAAAGCATATGAACATAAAATTTAGAAGAAATACAAACTATTAACACCTCATGAAAAGATACTCAGATTTTTTCTCAATTTGAAATGTAAATCAAGACAATCTTAAGTTACCACTTTGGATTTAATATAATGGCAAAAAATAATAATAAAAAAAAAGATGAAAGAACTCAATTTGGTAGAAGAACAGGGAAACAGAAGCTCTGACACACTGCTGTTCAGTTGTAGACAAGCACCAAAAATTCAAAGAGCAATATTACAATATATAACATATGTCAAAAACTGATCATGTCTCTCATCACAGCAACATTATTTGGAAAGATCTTATCTCACAAACATCATATATGCACAAAAATATTTAAAGGCATTGTTTGAAATGGCAGAAAATTGCAAACAACCAGTTTATCCTATGGTTGAAAAAAATGGCTGAATAAATTATAATAAATTAATGTAATTGAGGATTAAAAAAAAAACCCCTAACTCAGTTTTATTGGTTTTCCTCCTACCTGACTGTCCCTTCTCAGTCTCCTTGGTTGGATCTTTATCCAGGTGAGGTTCATTAAAGGTTGATATACCCCAGGATACTATCTAGAGCCTTCTCTTCTCTCTCCATACTGTTTCACTTGGTGATCTTATCAGCTTCAATGAATTCAATTTTCTCTATACTAATGATTCTTACATCTACTTAACCAGCCCTAATTTCTCAGCCTCCATACTCACATCTCCAAGTATCTATTAGACATCCATCTCAACTGGATGGCCAGTATACATCTTAAATATCAACACATGCCAAAAACTGAACTCATCTTTCCCCCTAAATTCTCTTTATTTCCAAACTTCCCTATTACTGTTCAGGATACCACCATTCTCCCTAGTCACCCAGGGTAGAAACCTAGGTATCATCTTCAAATCCTCACTCTCTCACCCTCCATGTCCAATCTGTTACCAAGACCTATCAATATTGCCTTTGTAACCTCTCTCATATATGTTCCTTTCTCTCCTCTGACACTGCCATCTCCCTGGTGCAGGCTCTCATCACTACATGTCTAAACTATACCAACAGCTTGCTGGTTAGTCTTTCTGCCTCAAGTCTCTTGCCACTCCAGGTCATCCTTTTATTCAGCTGTCAGTGATCTTCCTAAAGTGTAAATCTGACTATGATACCCCTTAATCAATAAACTCCAATGGTTCCCTATTATCCCCAGGATCAAATACAAAACCCTCTATTTGACATTCAAAGTCCTTCACAACCTTGTCCCCTCCTACCTTTCTAATGCTCTTATCCCTTACTCCCTACCCAACCAACATACACATTCTGCAATCCAATGACACTGGCCATTTTGCACAAGACACTCCATTCCCTGACTCTTGATCACTGTTATTCCCTAAGTCTGGAATGGTCTTCCTCTGTATCTCCTCCTCCTGCCTTCCTTAAAGTCCCAACTAAAACCCCAACATCTACAAGAAGCTTTTTTGATTTCCCCTTAAAGCTAGTGCCTTCCGCTCTGCTGATTATCTCCAATTTATCATACACAGACACACACACACACATACACACACACTCACACACATCTTATTTGTAATTAGTTGTTTTTCATCTGTCTCCTCCATGAGACTGTAAAATCCTTGGACATAAGGATTGTTTTTTGCCTTTTTTTTGGTATACCATCACCAGTATTTAGCACCATGTGTGGAACACAATAGGCAACTAATAAATACTTAGTAACTGAATGACTGACAGGGAATTTGTACCTGTGAAATCCTAGGCCCAGTCATTATCTCTATTTTAGATGAAACAAAAAACAAATTTTCAGCAAAATAAAAAGGCATTTCACAGATTCTCCTCTGAGAGGTAAAAGGTAAAAAAAAATTGGGGGCATTAAATTCTATCCCATATCAAGAGAGTGCAAAACAAAAACAAAAATAAAACCTCAGACTTGGGGGGAATTAGTTCCATCCTGTGAGGGCAAAAAAGAAACATTTGATGGAATATTTTCACCTTTAGGTCTTTATGAAATGAATGTAATCAAAAAGAACACCAGGAAGATAACTGCAGCTTATATGTCAACATCTGTTCTAGAAGACAAACTAAAGAAATTCTAGAAAGAACTTGACAATTTTCTTGAAACCAAGCAAACATAACTTGATACTTGGAGACTTAAAGGCAAAGGTGGGCACATAAAATAATGAATAAGAAAAATATAGTTTAGGTTTAAAAAAGCAATCATTAGCTTAGAGACTACTCATAAGTCTAATGCTGATATATAAATGAAGGCTTTCTTCAAAAAAAGTGAAAAGCTATGGAAAACTGAAAAATCACACCAAAAAATATAAAATTGAATATATCTTAACAAACAGAAAATAAATGGTTACAACACAAGATTTGTTTCAGAATCAGTAGTTTGCAGATTAGTTTTAAGAACAAGAAAATATCAAATTAGAAGAAAAACCAATGGCAAGACAATACGGTAGGCAATTAAAGTAGTTTTTTAAAAAACGAACTAGGACAGAGCTGTTGATTCTGAAAATGAGAAATGGATAAAAGAAAAGAGCATTGATAAATATTATCTTTTCTTAGAGAAGTTGAGATGCCACAAAGAATATAGACAAAAAAAGCACTGAAACTGCCTTGGAAAACAAACATTTCATTTACTTATCAATAGAAAGAATTCGTAAAGGCAACACAAGTTTAAAAGTACGAGCTCTTTTTCTTTTCACAAACCATTAGAGGGAAATAACACAAAAATTACAAGCAACAGTAACACCTTTAAAATGGTAATTAGTAGGAAGAAAAATAAGACTATGGAAAGGCTATCATAAAACTCATTTTATCCAGATCATCCCACGAGCTGACGAAGAATGGAAATTAGACTTGAAGGAAAACACCAAAGAAGTACAAAATGGAACAATTCTGCCATTGTTTTTGCAGTGATCCAGTCTCATCATTGATAATGGAATTATTCAATTGTAACTCAATTATAATTCAACTTGACTATACAAGTAAGATAAAGTCAAGAATTGTGGCTAGACCTCTCTAAAAGCTTGCAGATAAAGTCTATGCTGAAAGCAACACAACTTTAAAGGCACAAACACATATGTCTGCTTTCCCCATTTCTATAAAGCTGTTATGAGAACCATCTAATTATGCAGGGTTTATCCTTGATGAAAACATGAGAAGGGAACTGGCAGTCTCTTTCAAAGTCTATTTTCTATAGCATCTTTACAGTCATTATCTAAGGGAGATAGAGAATACTACGTCTGGCTTTGTTTATTATTTCACAGAAGCACAGAATTTTAAGAGTTGGAAGGTACAATCAATGGTCATAGAATTTAATCCATTCCTAATAGATAATTCTTAAATAACATTCCCAATAAGTGGTTATCCAGCCTTTGTCTTCAAGGCCACCAATGAAAGTTATCTCACAAAGCACCACCTAAGACTACCAATTGTTGATTACAAACAACAGTCAGTATGGCAACAATCTTAAAAGCTCTCCTCAAATAAAATGTGTCCTATTTGACAAATACAGTATTTCATAATTTGTAAGCAAGTTAAAATGATATTTCATCTTAATTTCTTAACAGATACAATAAAGAAGATAACACAATTTAATAATTCTCTGGAACAGGGGTGTCATATTCAAATAAAAATGGAGGCCACTAATCATAAGAATCCATTCCGCCTTTATATTGACATAGTTTTAAACTAAATGTAAAAGAGTGCTAGGTAACTGCAAAGAAGCTCTATTGAGAGCTTCTATATAATTTAGCCAAAAAGACTTAAGAACTAGAGTATTAGAGTAACTAGTATCTATAAATAGAGTATGAAGACTCTACAGCTGCAAACAAAATGCAGGCACATTTTAAGTATATAGCATACTTACAGAGTTCAGTTTTGTCCTGGTCCAATTTACCACAATTATGAATTTTCTCCTCTTGCTTTACCCAAGTTAACTTCCTGGTATCCTAAATATTCTCTTAGTCCTTATCTTTAAGGGGACAAAAAAAAAGTCTTTTCTTGCTATTTATTCAGTCAATCCCAAGAGTCAGGCTAAAATTGTCCTCCTTATAGCATTCTGACAACCCAAGCTTGCTATCCTATTTTCACCACACACTACAGCCAGAATTACCATAATTAGACACTCTTCATATCTTTGTCTCTGTATTCTTAGTGTCTAATAAATACTTGTTAAACGAATGGAAAATATTTAAGATACCTTTATAATATGCTTTTCGTTAATAGCAGCACCTTTTCTTTTTCTAAATACTGCCATCTTTTTCTATCACTTACATTTCCTTCTCTATCTTTCCTCTCCTCACCTCCCACGGAGCCATCCTTTATAATAAGGAATAAGAGGGGGAAAAAAGTTCAGCAGAATAAATCAGCACATTGAAAAAGTTCAACATCATATGCAATGTTCCAATTGTTTTGTTGCTTTTGTTCAAATTATAATAGTGTGGTCATTGTGTATATTGTTTTCCTGGCTCTGCTTACTTCATTTTTATCACTTCATGTAAGTTTTTCCATGTTTTGTCTTCATGTTCATCATTTCTTAGAGTAATACAATTTCTTTAGGTATATACATAGCTTTTCTTTTTTTGTCAATGATATCCTTGGCATATGTACCTAACAGTAGATTACCTAAGTAAAAGGGTATGGATAGTTTAGGCACTTAATCTGCATAACCCACAATTACTTTCCAGAATGGTTGTACCATTTCAGAGCCCCATCAACCATGAAAACTGTACCTTTTATCCATATCCCCTTCCTAAACTGATTATTCCCTTATTTTTTCATCTTCACAGTTTGCTGAGTGTGAAGTGAAACTTCATGGATATTCTGACTTGCATTTCTCTTTCAATTTGAAACTTCTTTTCATAGGAATACACTTCTATAGTTAAAAATGCACAATTCTGTTTTGATAATTGCTTTTTCATATTCTTTTGACCATTTATCTGAGGGAATGTCTTCTGGTCTTATATTTTTAGATGTGTATATATCTTTGTTATCAGACCTTTAAAGAGATATTTGATAGTGATTTTTCCCCAGCTGACTACTTCCCTCCTCATCCTATATGCATTTTTTCAGACGAAAACAAAAAAACAAAACAAAAAACGGGAAGGGGAGTCCAATTTCATCAAGTAATCAAAATGATCTATTTTGTTTTTAAATTATTTTTATCTTTTTAAAAATTAATTTATTTTTAGTTTTCAACATTCACTTCTGTAAGTTTTAAATTTTCTCTGCCTCCCTCCTCAAGACAGTGTGCAATCTGATATAGGTTCTACTTATACATTCTTATTAAACATATTTTCACATTAGTCAGGTTTGTATAGAAGAATGAGAACAAATGGGAGGAACCACGAGAAAGAAAAAACAGAACAAAAAAGAGAGCAAATAATATGCTTAATCTGCACTCAGATCCCATGTATCATTTATCTTGTTAAAAAATTCACTATCTTACTCACAGCTAGGAAATGTATGTGATCTACCTCTCTTCTACTTTTTTCATGGAATGATCTTTAATTCAAGTCATAAATCCATTTTGAATCTGTAGATTATGGTACAAGATATTGCCTAAGTTTAATTTCTTCTAGACTGCTTTCCATTTTTCCAAGTAATTTTTATCAAATGGAGAATTCTTTCCCAGGTAATTTAAGTTTTAGGGTTTACTCACTGGGATACCAGGTTCAATTATTTCTGATTTTTCCTCCAGCTTTTTAAGTTGTTCTTTATTTCCTTGAAGAGCATTCTGTGATTGAATAGTCACATACTGAGTGGTAAATTTTAGTAAATGGACTCCCAAGAATTTTATGCATTTGGTAGTTATTTTGATTGGGACTTCTCTTTCTATTACTGCCTCCTGGATTTTGTTATATGAATGATTTATTAAGGATCTACTGCGCCAAGAACTAGAGAGACAAACAGAAAAGGTCCTATTCTCAAGGAGTTCACATTCTAATAGGAGTGGGGAGGTTAGGGGGAGGGAGGTGGGGAAACATATATAGAAGGTTTCAGCTGCAAGTCAGATGGAAAAATCCCATGGCCTTTGGGGTTCTACAGCAAAGCTGCTGTTAATGCCTCTTTTCTGATATTATTTAATGTTACTACTCTCAGTGATCCTGAGTTCAGGATCTAGGGTCATTCACTATTCCCACCAGGGTCTGAGTTTGTGAAGGTAACGGTGGTGGTTCAACTTGCATGGCACACATAGCTTCCCATTTATATAAAAATGCTGTTTATTTCTGTGGGTTTATTTTGTAGTCTGAAACTCTGCTGAAGCTATTCTCACAATTAGATTCTTTGTTGCTTTCCCCAGAACTTTCTAATTAAAACATTATGTCATCAGCAAGTACAGTCAACTCTTCTGGCTGATCATTATGAATTTAATTTCTTTCATTTACTACTAACATTCTAGAACTACGTCCAAGAAAAGTGGGGAAAGGGGGAATTCTTGGTTTTACTCCCATATTTATAAGAAAAGGTTCTAATGTCTTCCTGTTTTAATGATTGTTTTTTAGCACAGGATATTTTTATTTTTTATTATATTAAAAAATTTTTATTAAAACTTTTTTATTATTTTAATATATATTTTTATTTTTAATATATTTTTATTATATTTTAAAAAGATCCTTCTACAGTTACACTTTGTCAGGTACAAATGAGTGTTAAACTTTGCCAAAGGCTTTTCTGCTTCTATTAAGATAATAATATAGTTTTTTCATGTTTTTGTTGAAAGTAATGTTGCTTGCTTTCTGAATGCTGAACCATCCTTGCATACATAAACACAACTTGATAATGATGTTTTTAACGGCTGTATTCTTCTTCATAGGATTTTATTTTTAACTTTTCAATCAATATTCAGTCTATAGTTCTCTATTATCTTTCTGTGGTTTAGGTTTATTAAGGGCTTTATTTTTCAAAGGAGCATGGTAATATAAGAATTGTCCATTCTTAAAGTTTGATAGAATCCTCATGAAAATTCACCTTAGTGAATTTCCTTTAGCAGTTCCTTCACAATCAAGTCTTTTCTTTTTCTAAGATTAGACTGTAAGATCTCTATTTGTTGTTGTTAGTTTGTATAGCTTGTAATTTTTAGAGTAATCAGTTTTGTTGGTACATAACTTGTCTATATTAAGATTCTAATCATTAAAAAAATTTTCTGGTTTTGTTGTGATTTAACCCTTTTCATTTATTTTGTGAACCTGGGTTGTTTTTTGGTTTTTTTGCCTTCTCTTTTTTAATTAGCTAGGCTAAAGATTTATCAATTTTGTTAGTCTTTTCAAAAAATTAGATTTTTAGTTTGTTTTTATCAGCTCCATAACTTGCTTGGTTTTCAACTAATAAATGATTTTCATCTAATTTTCAAAATGTCCTCTTGTGTGCTCAATTAAGATTTTATGACATTTTAATTGTTAAATGCATATTTGATACATTCTCCTCTTTTTAAATTTTTGTTAGTTTGTTGTAATAGTAATCAGTTTAGCAAGATACTTAGCACTTAGTACCTTGGGGCTAAGTGTGGAAGGTGCAAACTCTGTCCCACTGTTGAGAAGGCATGAACTCCCCTGTTGATGGCTGAGGTGTGTATATAAGCAAGAATTCCAGAGACAGAGAGACAGAA
>CM053580.1:374290625-374322840 GCA_028627135.1 Pseudochirops cupreus | reverse complement strand
GTAGCCGAGCTGACTTTAGTGGGAAGTATCCTTGTGTGCGTTTTGGAGTTCTAGGATTGGTTTAGAGTCCTATTTTATGGGTATTTTGGAGTGGCTATGTGAGAGCTGCGATATGTTGCTGTTGCTACGCTGCCATCTTGGCTCTGCCCCCCAATTAACAACTTTGTAACAAAGTGGCAGGATATGAAATAAACCCACATAAATAATAAGCTTTTTTGTATATCATCAACAAAATGCAGCAGAAAGAAATTCTGTAGAAAATAACTATAGAAAATATAAACTATTTGGGATTCTACTTGTAAGATAAACACAAGAATCATAAAAATACAAGTTCAAAACACTCTTTTCCACAAATCAAGAAAGAAGTTATTGGAAAAACATTAATTGCTCATGGGCAGGCCAAGTCAATTTAATAAAAATGATAGTACTCCCTAAATTAATTTACTTATTCCTTGCAATACCAAACTAAATTACTTTATACAATTAGACGAAATAACAAAGATAAAAAAATCTCAAGAGAATTAATGAAAAAAAAAGTGGGGAGGAAGGGGATCTAACAGTACCAAATCTCAAACTATGCTACAAAGGTGTAATCATCAAAATACTTTGGCAAGGATTAAGAACTACAAAAGGAAAAATCAGTAGAAGGGTAGATGCTAAAAGTATATAGCATTTGATTAACTCAAAGATTCCAGTTATTAGGGTGAGAACTCACTATAGTCAGCTTTGCTGACTTGTTTGAAAACTTGAATGGGGGGGGGAGGCAGAGAATCAAGACAAAGAGAAGCAGGGACTTGCCTGAGCTCTCCCCTAAAACTCTCCAAATACCTGTAAAAAATTAATCTAAATATATTCTAACACAGCAGAACCCACAAAATGGAGAATGAAACAAATGTCCAGTCCAAGACAACTAGGAAGGTCAACAGGAAAGATCTATTGCACTAGCCTGGGAGAGGAGTATAGTCAGTCCAGCAGCAAAACTATCACCACATGTGATGACCATGCCCCAGCAAATCCAGAGCAGGCCTCAGGGGAATGAATCACTGGCAGCTGTGGTGCTTCCCAGACTTCTCAACACATAAACGTCAAAGACAACTTAGAAGGTCAGTAAGAAAGATCTGTCAGAGCTGGGCAAGAGAGGAGCACAGTCTGGTCCCAGGACAATGGCTGTGATAGGGGCAGCAGCAGCTTAGCTTTCAGTTCACAGACAGTGGGCGGATCGTGCAACTGACTGAAAAGGGATTAGAAAAACTGGGAAGAGAAATGAGATGCAAGAAAATCATGAAAAACAAGTCAACAGTATACTAAAGGAGACCCAAAAAAATAGTGAAGAAAATAACACCTTATAAAATAGACTAACCCAAATGGCAAAAAAGGTCCAAAAAGCCAACGAGGAGAAAAGTGCCTTAAAAAAACAGAATTGGCCAAATGGAAAAGGAGGTCCAAAAGCTCACCTAAAACCATGATCAAAAAAAGAACCTACACATCATCTTTCAAGAAATTATCAAGGAAAACTGTCCTGATATTCTAGAATCAGGGAGTAAAACAGAAATGGAAAGAATACACTGACCACCTCCCAAGTTCCCAAAATGAAAACTCCCAGGAATATTATAGTCAAATTCCAGAGTTCCCAGGTCAAGGAGAAAATACTGCAAGCAGGCGGAAAGAAACAATTCAAGTACAGTGGAACCACAAAGAGGATAACACAATATTTAGGAGCATTTACATAAAGGGATGAGAGGACTTGGAATATGATATTCCAGAGGGCAAAGGAGCTAGGATTAAAACCAAGAATCACCTACCCAGCAAAACTAAGTATAAGCTTTCAGGGGGAAAAATGGACCTTCAATAAGATAAAGGATTTTCAAATATTCCTGATGAAAAGACCACCACAAATGGCGGTCTTTTTAGAGGTAAAATATCATTTTGATATCTTTTAGTATCATAGGAACTGTAAACAGAGGAGCTGGTCTTCTTCATACCTTACTCCTCCACTCCCACCATGTGGGGTCCCAGCTTCTAATGCTAACCCTCGGGCAGCAGAGAAGCAGGCTAACTACCACTAAATATTATAGTATTTATGTATTTCTTCACATGACTATTTACCATGTATTACCATTTTTTATTTAGTCCTTATCTTTTTTGTGTGTCACCAATGAAGTTTTTGAGCACTGTCTCAACCCTGTCCGCATAAGTCCTATGGTTTATATTTCTTGATTTTGCATAGCACAGTAGTCCAATATCCCATTACAGTAGAACTGACAGTATCTGACAAAAACTGTTGGAAAACTAGAAAAAAGACTGGCAAATAAGCTCCAAATGGGTATAGTAATAGACATAAAAGGTGGTACCACAAATTACAGAGGGAAGAAATTATCTGTCAGATCTATGGATAGGGGAAGAATGCATGACCCAATGGAATGGAGAGAATTATATTAAGTAAAAGCGAAAATTTTGATCACATAAAATACAAGTGTTCACACAAAACCAAGGTAGCTAAAATTAGAAAAGCTAAGTAGGGAAAAAATTCTTTGCAGAAGTTTCTCTGACAAAGACATCGTTTCTAAGATATATAGGGACCTGAGTCAAATTTAAAAGGAGAGTCATTTTCCAACTGATAATGCGGTCCAAAGGAAATGAAAAGGAAGTTTTCAAAGAAAGAAATTCAAGCTACTAATATTTTAATAAAAATTCTCCAAATCTCTAATAAATAAAAGTAAATAAATCAACTCTGAGGTTCTATCTTACACCCATCAGATTCGCAAATCTGACGCAAAATGAAAAAGGCAAATGATGAAGGAGCTAATAGGAAAACAGGTACATTATTGCTCTGTTTGTAGAGCTGTGAATTAATCCAGCCAATTAGGAAAACAATTTGAAACTGTACTCTATATGCTATTAAACAATGGCCCTTTCACCCAGTGATACCAGTAGTAAATTTATATCTCAAAGAAATAAAAGACTCATATGTGCAAAAAATATTTATAGCAATTACTTTTTGTGGTGGCAAAAAACAACTGAATAAGCTATGGTACATCAATGTGATCGAATATTATTGTTCTTTAAGATACAGAGAAAGGGAAGAAGTATTTATATATAGCACATACGGTGTGCCAGGAGCTGTGCTAAATGCTTTGTAAATATTATCTCATGTGAACTGATGAAGGGTATGGTTCAGAGAAACCTGGGAAGACTTGTAGAAACAGACGCAGAGTGAAGTGAGAAGAACCAGGAGAATAATTTAAACAAAAATAACTTTGTAAAGATACATTACTTTGAAAGAGTTATGAACTCTGATCAACACAATTACTAACCACAACTCCAGAGGATTCATGATAAAACATGCTACTCACCTCTTGAAAGAGATGTGATGGACTTAGAATGCAGATTGAGCCGTATTTTTTTGTACATAGTCAATGCAAAAATTTGTTTTGCTTGACTATACATGTTTGTAATAGGAGTTTTATTTTTCTTTCTTTCTCAATATGTGCAAGGAGGTGAAGGGAGAAAAGGTGGTTATTAATTTAAAAAATAAAATTTAATTTAATAAAAATATGGGTCTTTGTTTCACAGAGAAGCTTGAACTTTGCAATTTGCCAAAGCCAATTTAGCTTGGCTAAATTAAATCTCCCTCCCTCCCCGACTCCTACATGCCCCCTACACATTTACTTTTTTTTTGTCTTGTTTTTTCCATCAAATTTTTCTATATGTAGAATCCTGAACTGACCAGCTTCCTTTCAACAAAGATTTAAAAATGGAAAAAAAAATTCAGCAAAACTAACACATCACCCATATCTGACAGTATATGCAACATTCTACACCCATAGATCCCCCTTCTCCCCATCTCTACAATAAAGGAATAGAGAATTAACCAACAAGTATTTATTAAGCACCTAATATATGTCAGGTACTTACAATACAAATATAATATTGCAAAAATCAAAGAACTCAAACTTCTCCCTAAAACAAAGAAATTTTAATTTTAAAGCAATTCAAAACAATTTTAATTTTTTTTTTGTTATTTGTTGGTTCTTTTTGGAGGGGAGGGGAGGCAATGGGATTAAATGACTTGTCAAGGTCACAGAGCTAGTGTCTGAGACCACATTTGAACTCAGGTCCTCCTGACTCTAGGATCCTATGCTCTATCCATTGTGCCACCTAGCTGCCACTATTTTTAAAAAATTAAATTTTTCATTGTTTTTTAAACAACTATCCACTTTCTTTTTTTACATACCTCTCCACACACTGAGAAAGTAAGAAAATTAAAACCCCTATAACAAACATATAGTCAAAACAAATTTCTGCATTGGCCATGTTCAAAACCACATCTCAATCTGCAACTGAGTCCATCACATCTCTGTCAAGAGGTAGTTAGCACTGTTTCATCAAGAGTGTTCTAGAATTGTGGTTGAT
Organism: Pseudochirops cupreus; assembly: GCA_028627135.1. NCBI lineage: Eukaryota > Metazoa > Chordata > Mammalia > Diprotodontia > Pseudocheiridae > Pseudochirops > Pseudochirops cupreus. The sequence continues at coordinate 374,318,427 of CM053580.1, read as the reverse complement.
CACTGTGTCGATGAAAGAGAATGCATGTACACAAAAGTGGAGATTTTTATACACACACAAGCATGTGCATATACACATGTATCGAATGAATATAAAAAATAAAGAACAATGAGAATAGAAAGTATGATATAGGAAGATGGACACTTATAGCTGACAGTCAAGAAAGTCTTCACTTAAAAGGTGATATAAAGTGATTCTTGAATTTCGTCTTGAAAGAAGACAAGAGTTCTGTAAGATAGAACAAAAAGTTCTATAAGATGGGGGAAAATACATTCTAGGTATAGGAAAGTCAACACAAAAGCACAAGGAATATTATACATAAGGAACAGAAAGACAGCCAGTTTGGTTAGATCACAGAGCTGGAAGTGGGATGGGGTAATAATATAAAAAAAAGTTAGAAAGCATTTTTTTAAAAACTATTCCCTGGGCCTAAGTTTGGCACAGGGAATATGATTTACAGGGTTTAATTTCACTGTATTGTTTTGTTTACAAAGTTACTCACTGTGCATATTGTTTTCCTAGTGCCATTTATTTTACTGAGCATCAGTTCATAAAGTCTTCCCACAATTCTCTGAATTATTCATATTCATCATTTCTTATGGTATAGTAATATGCATATAGTGTAATTTACTTAACTGTTCATCAAATTCACTGATATATACTTTGTTTCCAGTTCTTTGCTATAATAAAAAGTCTAGCTGCTGGATAATTTAACCAATTTATGAGAACTGCCTAATGAACTGAGAGGATAAGTGACTTGCCCAAGGTCATATAATAACTACTAAGTGTAAGGAATAGGAACTTATTGACAGTAGGTCTTCCTGACTCCAAGACTGGTCATAATCAAATAGGTGATGATCTAAAAGCACACAAAAAATACTAGTAAACTATGCTATTTAAAGAAATATTGTGACTTCAAAGAACTTCAAAATAATCTTTTTGTGAAATTAAAATTCCCTTTTAAAGAGAATAATAACCCCAATACCTACAATAAAGTCCTTCTTCAATGCTTCATTGTGATGTGGATCATCCAAGTTTTTCTAAGGCTGTGCCAGTAGAGTGAAAGCTTTATCAAATCCTATAAAGCTATCAAAGTTTTGAGTATGGTCTGGCAATTTTGTTATCTGAGGACTTTTACAATTAGCTAAGAACCTGGATGATAGCAAAGTGATACATTCTAATCTCAAGCAAAATTCTTAAAGAAAGACCAACTACCAACCTACTGAAGGATTTCAATCTATCTCAAATGCCAGAGTATGGCCACCAATAAAACCATGGATCCAATCCTTTCAGTACTAATCATACTATAATTTACATATTTTATAAGTTCATTCTTTTCTAATAAAAACACTTTACATATAGATACTGCTTTAAACTTTACTGAAAACCCTTCCTTATGGACAGTACTATTTTAACATTTCCTCTGACCCAAACCTCTGAATTTCTTAAATCTTCTGACTTCAGAGGATCAAGGAAAATTTTCCCCACCACCAGATGGAAGCAGGGAGCAACAATCAAACAGATAGGACCCAGTAAAACTGAAATTAACAGCAGAACACCTGACTCACAATTGTGAGAGATTAGCCAGGTTCTATATATATATCCAATTAACAGAGACTATCTAGAGACAGGAAGGAAAAAAATAAAATTAAAAAAAAAACTTTGCTTGCTTTGACAGATGTAAGCCTCCCCAATCTGTTTAATTTTACTTTATTTAAATCCTAAAACTTTTATTTATACTCAAATTCAAAATTTTTGTTAAAAAGGTATCACTTAAACATGTAAAAAGCTTTTTTGAAAAGCATTTTTGTGAAAACTGCGTAAGAAAAAGTAAAATCTTTCAATTCAATTCTAAAATTCAAATTTTCTTGTCAAGGTCGGATTATTCAAGTTTAAGTACTATATGACAAAATATCCCAAATCAATGGGGGAAGCTTTAAAAGTAAAAACCAGTAGCTTCCATTGTTTCTCATTTTATTGTATATCTAACATTCTGGACCTTTATCAAATAATAAGTTTCAAAATGATTATCATTTATGTCTGATTTTAAACTGAACTTCACTAATGTTTCTCCAATACAAATAACGCTAATTTTTGGTTTTAGAAAGATACTATTTATCATATTACGGAAAAATCCATTTATTCCCATGCTTTTTTCACACTTAATAATGGAGTGCTGTACTTTGGTAAAGACTTTTCTATCAACTATTACTATCAACTATTACAATGATCAAGCAATAATCCTATTGTTTTTGTTATTAATGAGGTCCCTTTTGTTTACAGGATTCCTACTATTACACTATACTTTCTAGTAATCTTTAAAATACATTGCTGTAGCACCTTTGCTAATATTTTATTCAGTATTTCTGAACAGCAGGAGTTCTTAACTTTTTTGGGGTGTCATGGACCCCTGTGGCAGTCTCATGAAACCTACAGAACCCTTCTCTGAATAATATAAAGAGATACCTGGAGGAGGCAACCAAGTAAGATTAACATGTTGTAATTTCTGGCATCAACCATTTAAATGAAGAACATAAAATACATAGGAATACAAAGGAAACCAATTATATTGATAGTTATAAAAAAAACTAAGTACACAGACTGCAGATAAGAACTCCTGGAATACAGTTTTCTTTGTTTCATCTCTCCCCAAACAGAGGAAGACTTGGTAAGTGACCAAGAAGCAAATAAAGTAGCCTTTGATAAATCCAAGACACTGCTACATCATCACTGCAACTACAAGTGTACTAGATAAGGTGTTGAGACTTGGGAGTTGGGAAGACTGGGGTTCAAATCCCAACTCTGACACAGTTCCTTCATCTGTAATACAGGTATTACTTCTGGTACTAATCCTCACTGGGCAGTTACAAAGCCCCAATGAGATTGATAACAAATGTAAATTACTTTGCACACTTTAAAGTGTTTATAATAATGTCAGTTATTGTTATCAGTGGCTGAGCACACAAAGCTAAAATTAGATTCAATCACACCTTAGAGAAACTTTCAGACCTGTCATCTCTATGCCATAACTGGTTCACATAGAAAAGTCATCTCTAGCAATTTCCTCCAAACACTAGGTGGCTAACTCTTTGGCTCAAATGTTTTATCTCTCTAGGGCTCCTGAAGTTTTAAAAGGGATATCAGGAGAGGGCAATACAAGTAATATATCAGCATGGTAATCTCAGGCATCAGCAACTTCACTGAATAATGAAGAGTTTGAATGTTTGGGGTTGGTTTTTGTTTTGGGGGTGGGTGCTATGGTTCCTTCCTAGAAAACCTTAAATCATAACCACAAAGGCTGTTTAAAATATTCTTTTTTTTTGGACAGGATCTGTGATTCATTGGTGGATACCAGTGAGGAAATGCTCTCTATCAATGTAGCAGGATACTTGCTTTGCAATTTGAAGTCTTAACAGAGTTTTTATGGGGAGCAGTCACATTAAATGACTCCCTCAGAGTCACAAGGCCAATGTGTCAAAGGTGGCATATTTTAAACTAGATCTTCTGTCTTTCTAAGAAAGGGGGGAGAGATGGACTCTACCACTATGCCCAACAACATCTAACTCAAACCAATAAATTTAAAAAGACACCACACAACCAGAACTATACTGAAAACTCACTGAAAATTTATTTTACTACTTTTTAACATGTATCTGAAAGAAAACTAAAAGCAGGCTCAAAAGCAGTGATTGAAAAACTGTTTGAATTTGAAAATTTAAGGAATTTTTGCAAATGATCCAAAAACTGAGGAACAAGAGTACTGAAAAGAAACGTGTCTGTTTGCACACATACATGCAAGATGGGAACAGTTCTCATTCCCAAGTCCTTATAATTCAGAATGATTTTAGAAACAGGCTCTTCCTAATGGTACCCTAGAGGAAAAAGAGAAAAAAATTGGACAACCACAGATGAAGGAATGCAAAATGTGGCATATAAGAGGCAGCTAGGGGGCACAATGGATAGAGCAGCAGCCCTGGAATCAGGAGGATCTGAGTTCAAATACAGCCTCAGACACTTGACACTAGCTGTGTGACCCAGGGTAAGTCACTTAGCCATGATTGCCTCACCACCACCAACAAAATCCTGTGGTATATAAATGGAATGGTTTATTATTACACCCAAGAAACAACAGATATGAGTAATTTAGGGAAGCCTAGGAAGATTTACATATACATATATGGTATGAAATAAACAAAACCAGAAGAAACAGTGCAACTACAATAGTTAAGATGAAAAGAACATTCTAATCACTGAGAATCCAGCTTCCTTTTAATGAACAACTTTGATCTCAGATAATGAAACACACTTTCCTCCCTTCACAACACGGAGATCTGGAATGTCCCATGAACTGTAAAATATGGATGTTCTCTATACCTGCTTGACTCCCTCTCTTTGAGGGACAGCATATGCAGAAATGACTAATATATGAAACAGAAGACATCACTAAAAGAGATGGAGGGAAAAGGAAGGAAGAAGAACTCAAAACTGAATTTTTAGGTTTCTCTATAGAAAGTGTACAAGCCAAATCTGAAGACTTATAGAAAATTTTGTGAAAGAAAAGTAGAATGTAAATTTGATGGAGTATATAATTAATTCATTGTAACTTTCAACTTCCCAACTCAAATAACTAAACCAAAAAGTTACAGTGTTCCAAAGTTGTACTTGCTGAATGGAATAATACTAAGTAAGAATAATATACATTTAAGACTTCTTACCTGTTAATGCTGAACTTATGAATCAGAAAATAGTATTATGTTAAAATTTCCCATACAGACTAAAGTTCCTACCATAAGTAAAATTTCATTTCTGATTCTACCAGGAAGAATTTTGATATGAATTAAAACTCACCAAGAAAAACTATTTCCTACTCCAATGCAAATAATTCTTCAAACCCACTACTCTTGTAATGATCTAAATGTTTATCTAATAATAAATATATGCTTCTTTCATTTATTTCATAAACTCAAATTAGCTTAAAATTAATCATCTGAAAAAAGCAGCATGTTATCTGATAACAAAAATCAAATACAGTTTAAATGTCATTTATCTGATATATCTGAATAAGTATTCAACACAAACGAATTTTCCAGATCACGTGGGATGAGCCAGAAGACTTGGGTTCAAATGTGGTCTTTGCCAATTAATTACCTGTGTGACCTTTGGCAGATCACTTAACCTCTCTAGTTCTCAGTTTCTTAACCTGTAAAATGAGGGGCCTGGTCTAGATGACATTCAAAGTCATTTCTAACTCTAAGTCAACAAACTGAAAATCTCTCCTCATGCACCATGAATGAAATCTAAACACCCTGGCCATTTTGTATGAAAATCTTTCAAAAATACTGCACATTCTTCTATTAGAGCATAGCCCCCTTAACTACCTGTTCTTGTTGGGTACGAGTCATCATTATGGCCATCTATTACTACGTTTTAACGGAGGGAGGAAGTTCTCTTACTTAAGTCTTCCCTCTCTCTCCCACTCAGAGTTTTTATAAAAACTCTCTACTGACTGCCTGGGGGTTGGGAGTGAGGTGAAGCTTTCATCTAGTTGGTTTCAAAAAGCTGAAAGTGACAAATAAGCAATGGGTTTGTGAAGTGCCTTAATTTTGACACTGTTGCAACATTTTGAAGTTGATGTCTAACAATGACATCATTAATATGATTAAAATGATAAAACAGCTGCCCAATGAATAAGATAACATTTCAAATTCTGGGCAATAGAAAGATGCTAGTTACAAAAATTTACACTGGTTCAAAAAAGTGAGGTTTATAAACACTTCAAAAGTGCAACCAAATCTAAATAGAAATTATGTCTACAGTTTATTAATACTATAATTAGAAAAAACTTTTAAGCAACCATATTTTCAGTCTCTACAGCTCTGAACAAGAGCAAAGAAATCATTTAATTTCCTTTTTGCATTATTAATGCTTGCAATGACTTTAATAAGGCCTTGTCATACTATCCCTTTCAATCGCACTCTTCTCTCCAAAAGACAGCAAAAAATGTATTCAGTACTCAAGTAACTCAGTAAACACAGAGCAAAGAACTTGGAAAAGTAGTAGTTTTAGTTAGGAGAGTTTATATCTAGATTTGCAAAAGTTCCAATCCGCTCGCTTCAGTTTTAGAAAGATGAAAAAAGTCTTTGAAGTTAGAAGACGGTATCTCCATCATGTTTATTATTTGTTCCTTGTTTGTCACAGATCATTCTTTTAAAATTCCATTATACATTTAAAATGAATACCAGGAAATGAGTTAAGAAAGCAGTGAGACTTAAAATTGGTCTCTCTGGATTAATTAAAACATAAAGTAAAAACCTCTGAGATCACCTTTACTTACTTTAATCCCTTTGGGATTTCCCTTCTCATACCTTTTCTTCATAAGGAGCACAAATGATTTAACCCTCTTATTTTATAAGTAGTGATTATTTTCTTGATTATACCTTGAAATGAAAATCAGTTTTGAAAGTCAACATGTACCTGCTGGTTTGTGAAAGCAAAATATTATTTTAGAAGTAGGGAAAAGTTAACAGACTTCTAATTGCTATATATTTTAGTGGCATTTTAAATTCAACACTTTACAACCTGGGAATGCTTTAAGCAAATCAAGAAAAACAAGTCACTGATTTTCAGCAGCTATTTCTGAATAAGAATAGCTGATATTCACATAACATTAAGTTTTTACATATATTAACTCCCTCCCAATAACCCTGTGAAGCATAACCATCATCATCCCCATACTAGGGTTGTGGAAACAGACTCTGAGCAGCGATGGTTTGTCAAGTACACTCCAGTACTACACCACAACTGACTCTTTAATGAAATGATTTATTTAAAGTGACATTTATTGTTACAGTAACTTTCACTCAATCCCCATTAGCACAGTACCATCCTATAGTGAACAAGATTAGGAGTTAGGAACTTAAGTACTTTCTCTGTAAAGATCTTTCCATGAAACAATGCATTTAACTTATTAATTCAAGAAATTTTTATGGACCACCTGAGATAAGCAAAGAGACATAAATGTTTAATTCCTCCCCTCAAAGAGCTTACAAAGGATGTAAGGAGTAAAGATACAGATACACTTTTTTTAAAGGGGGGAGGGGGAGAGACAGAAGAAAATAGGCTTGATCACAAAAAATAAATAAATAACCAAACTTGCTCTGTCGGAGTGACCATCTGACCACTGGTAACTAAATTCACGACAACTGGCACTGGGACATTCATTTACCACAATTCTGTCCTATATGAAGTCTCATCAGTTGCTCCTGTCTTCTAAATGAGAAGTTTTAAAGCAAAAAGCGGGAACTGTGCTTAAAATTCTTGGTCACCATAGATAGTGTGTGTCTGTCTGTCTGTCTGTGTACATATATTTAAATTTTTTTGCCTTTCTCTAAGCTTCATTTTTTTTTCTTTGTAATCAAGGTACAAAGGAGTTGAGGGGCTAAAGGGAGCTGAGAGAAAATGAGGAACTTTTGTCCAGGGTTGATTTTTTTTTAAAGGTAAAAAAAGGAAACAGTCTAAAGTGACACAGTACAGGGGTCCATCCCACTTAAAAGGGGAGAAGATTAATTTCAGAACTTCGACGGTGGAGAGAAAACCTAGGCGGGGAGGGGGGTATACTAGGGGAATGAGTGGGGAAGGGTCGAGAGGTAATGAAACAGGTGTTTTTCGTGGCTGTTACCTAGGGGGCAGGAACGGGGAGGGGGGCGGGGGGAGGATGGAAAGACAGACCAGAGGATCAACACCGTGGGGCTTTATTTAGTAGGCTGAAAATAGTGGGGAAGAAGGAAGGGAAAGAGGTATGTATTTTCGGGTGTGGGGGTCGCAGGCGGGTATGTATGTTGATATGGGTGAGGGCAGGCGTGTGTATGTGTGTGTGGTTGGTGTGAACTGGGGTTTGGGGGGAAATAGGGTGTGTATGTGGTTGGGGAGGAGGGAGGCGTGTGTGTGTTGCTGGGGTACGTTGGGGGTGCGCGGTTGGGGGCCGGCAGGCTCCCCCGGGCCGCCCCTGCAGATGGAGGGGGCCAGGACATCACCAACAGGCTGGTTATGGGGGGTGGGGCGCTCAGGGAAGGGGTTCCTGAGCCGAGCTCCCCAAACAATGAAGGGGGCGGAGGCCGGGGCCGCCGCGGGACGGCGGGCGGGGAAGGGTTGGCCGGGCGCGCGGGCTGCGGCGGTTACCTGCGAGAGCTGCCGGGGGTTGGGGCAGCCGAAGAGCGCCGAGCTGGAGCTGAAGCTGATGGCTCCTCGGCGGCTGAGGACGTGCTGAGGGACCGGCCTGTCCAGAGGCAGCACCGGCAGCTGGTAACATACTTCCATTGAATACAGCCGCTCTGCTCCCCGGCCGGGCCCCGGACCGCCGCAGCCCCGCAGCCGCCGGACGGGGGTACCCGGGCAGCGCCGGAGAGGAGGAGGAGATGAAGGCGGCGGCGGAGGCGCAGAGCCCGGCGAGGGAAGCCGCACTCACGCCTCCCCGGGATGGGGGCCGGCCCTCCGTCCCACCCCAGCCCCACCGCCCCCTTCTTTCCCCCCCCGGGAAGACGCAGCGGCGGCGGCGACTGTTAACGACGCGCGCCCCGCTATTGTCAGGAGGGAAGTGGGGAGTGAGGCTGAGAGGGACCGGCAAAGTCCGGGAGGTGCCCCGGAGTCCTCGGCTGGCCAGGGAGAAAAAACCAGGGCAGGCAGGATCTTTAAGGGGGGGGGCGAGCTTAGCACAGGGGGAGCCAAGAAACCGTTGCTGCCGGCGGCGAGACCCAGGGGCGCGCTAAGCTCTGGGACAGGCGACTGGCTTGCTCTACCGCCGCCGCCGCCGCCGCCGCCGTCCTTCTCCTCCTCCCCCCTCCTCTTCGGTCTTCCCCTCCCCCTCGTCCTGACTTCACTCCGCCGCCAGCGCGAGCCCGGCGTAATTCACACTTTGCAGCCCCAGACCCTGCGCCAACCACCGCCGCCGCTGCCGCTGTGACGTCACGACGCCGCGCCGGCGCGCGCTGTTGGATCGCGCTGCCGTCGCCCCTCTCGGTGGAGGCTGAAGAACGGGCCCGGGATAGTTAACTACCGTCTCTTCCCTGTAACTCTCAAGCCTTTGACCATCCCTTCCAACCACATTCCAAGCAGACGTCCCACTCCTTAGGTTCTTTTCCATTCTCCTTTCTCGCTCATGCACCCGATCTCCAGAGCGCCTGCGCTCTCTTTTCCCACACCCTGGGTATATTCCCTTGGTGACCCCCACTCTCCCTCGCGCTCTTCTTTGGGGCGTAGGGTGCACCGCTCCCTAGGGACACCAGACTAGCTGCCCGAATCGGCCTTCTCCTTCCTTTCCTCCAGGCGCGGAAGTCCAAACTAACCTTGAAACCTTCCCTGGCTTCCAGCCCCGACCATTGGGTCAAGGCTGCAGTCCACTAGCCCTTTATCCTTTCATCTCCCTTAAGAACCAGTGCGCCAAGTGACGTCAACATGCCATCATACTAGTGACGTCATTCTACGCTAGCTGTACTAGCAGGTGCAATTCGTTGAAACAGCTGCAGCTGGTGCTGGAAAAGTGGCAAAAGGAAACGGAGGCACAAGGACTTCGAAGGGAGCTCGAGGGGGAGGGAAAGAAGTAGAAAACTAGTGGGAGAAATAAGGGATAAAAATCAGGCACTTTGTGGTGGGGGAGTAAAGGAATTAGATGGGGTTAGATGAAGGAGAAGTCGAATTGAAGCGGCCGTTGCACCCTCACTATCAAGGATTTTGCATTCCTTTGGGTATTGGACATATGTTTTATATGTTATTTAATTGTCGTTCACATTTTTCCTGTAAGTTCTTAAGTCCGTCCCTATATTTCCCCCTTAGCCTCAGCTGCATCAGACTAAGCAAACCTTTCCGATATTGGCAGGACTGCTGATATAGCTCTGCTTTAACTGCATCCACCCTCCACTCCTTTATTTCTGATATGCAGCTGGCTCACTGCCAAGCACCTCTGCACATTCAATAGATTCATAGAGGATGAAAGTAGGTTCTAAATTCACATGGCCCAAACAATTCCAGGTTATATTCAAGAATTTTCATAATTCTGTTTACATGTTCTAAGTCAACAAAGACTTAAGTACCTACTGTGTGCTAAGTACTGTTAGCCACTAGGGGAGTATACAACACTTAAATAAGATACAATTCTTGCTCTCTTGGAGAGCAAAGAGGGGTGAGTGACATAAATTCATGGAACCAGAATATAAGATAACAAAAAAAATTAAGAAGATAAAGAGAAGTGGTATAAGAAGTGGTTGAGTTGGACTTTAAAGAATCATAGAATTTCTGATGACAAGAGATAGTCACAGTACGATATCGGGGAACATAAAAGTGTGCCATAACAGGTAAAACGTGCCTGACACCATCTGAGGTTCAGCTGTATTAATCAGTAAAATTGTCTCCTACACTAGCAACTCAACAATGGACTTGAAAACTTTATACAAATAACAACTTAAAAGTTCTTTAAGGGAAGGATCCTTCTACTGATCTGTGACTTCATCTGTATGAGTATTCCCTCCACCTTGTGTACATTGTCATCCACAGAGAAGGGAAACCGTGTGTGTTCATTGCAACCTCTCTGAACCCTAGTCACCCCAAAATCAATAATTTGGTAATGAGACTAGTCCCAGGCTGAGATAGTCTGTTCCCTTTCCAGGCATTGTAAAACTTGTCAAAGTTTGCACAATGTTAGGATCTTTTTTGAGTACCCAGAGTCACTTTCACTCTCCCATGAGGCTTCAGAGTAGGGCTTTTTAGAAGAAAATGACAGGAAAAACAAACTTTTTGAGAAATAGAAGTAATTGAAAGAAAAATTTGAATTGATCAAAGAAGATTGATAGAAACTGTAAGAACAACAGCAGCACCTTAACTGGTAGCTCTGTCAGTGGTTCTCAACCTTCCTAATGCTGCGACCCTTGAATACAATTCCTCATGTTGTGGTGACCCCCATCCATAAAATTATTTTCGTTGCTACTTCATAACTGTAATTTTGCTACTGTTATGAATCATAATGTAAATATCTGATATGCAGGATGTATTTTCATTGTTACAAATTGAACATGACCCACAGGTTGAGAACCGCTGCCTAGGTGAAAGCAAGGTTACCCTAAAGACCACTCCTCTCCATCACACAGAAATTGAGCTTGGTTTAAGTACTCCAGATCAGTTAGCAATTTACCTAAATATGTATTACAGGCACAGCATTCTCAGAAAAGTTGATTTTCATACTGGAGTTTTCTTTAAACCACAGTAATCAAGTTAGATGGTTTTTAGGGCACAGTGCAAAGCCCATCTGTTCAATTAAGCAATGTGGGAGGATTGGCAAGGTTGAAATCACAAATTTGAGTTTCTAGTTATAAATATTTAAGTGTATGCCCGACTGAGGTTTACATTTAGTTTTTTAAAAATATTGTCACCCAAAACTATCTCTAACAGTCTGGTGGTAGTATGAAAACTCTCCCTTCCCCTCCCCCAACAATGCACTCAACACAATAATAATTTACAAGGGTTTGAATAATGAATATTTTTAGTGACATAGTATCTTAAGGTAGATCTGATATCTAAATACCCTGGTACCCTAAATATCCTTTTCCCCTCATAAACAATAATTCTGGATTTCCTTATTTTCTTATTAATATAAAACAAGTCATGAAATTTTATTTTGAAAAAAACTTTATAACTGAAGTGTTTATAGTATAAAATTTTTTCTGATCTTATGTACATACATACTTCCTTAATTAGACTCACAGGAACGTTCCTTTAAAATCGATTATTTTAGAAATAAATCGTTAGAGCATAAGTAATTTTCTACAGAGATGCTAACAAAATTCTAGTGTTTAAGTACTTAAAGCTCTAATCATCATTGCAAAAAGTTGTTTGAACATATTTGCATAGCACTCTTCTAAGGGCTTAAAAAATAAAGGAAAAACAATTTTAATTCCTTTAGGAACTTATACTTTAATAAAGAGAGAACAATTGGATAGGAAACAACTTATATTTTATAAATCGAGATTTCTCAGTTAAGCAATGTTTCAAAAACTATCCTTTATTCCACATTACCTGAACTCCCTCAGATTAAGAATAGGAGTAAAAGTCACTGAAGCAACCACATGCCTTCCTTTTGAACATATTAACCATGTCATCTAAGATTGCTCAAAGATCCTTGGAAGATTTTATTTTTTATGTAAAAGTAGTAAGTCTAGTTCAGTATCCCAGATCCAGGCTAGCTTTATCTCCCCCCTAAGAGTTCTAGGGATACCCTGAGAAGTTTGACTATGTCTTTACTGGTTTGAGTCCCAACCAAGGATTGTTCTCCCCTTTTAGGTGCCAGTGACTAGCACCTCAGTTTCACCTAATATCAGTAAGGTTTTATAAAAGGATATTTATTTTAAAGATAGAGCAATAACAAAAGTACCAACATATTTCTCCCCTGACTCCTTTGGAATGAACATATGCTAGCTCACCTCAGTTTCTGGGGAGAGTGGGCTCACACTTAGCTCATTTTCTGTGTATCATTGGTCTCACCAAGTTCACATTCAAATGTAGCATTGCTAATTAAATGAGGCATTGTCTTAGCTACCAGTGGACTATATCTCAAAAGTCATTCCTTGCTCCTTGGGGCATCAGTGCTGAGATGGCTGCAAAACCCAGACCTTAGGACACAATGACACAGCTCTCCCTTCCACATAGAATGGAACAGAAGGAACAGACAGGCCCGGATTTGTAGGGTCACATGACCTCTGAGGGGAAAAGACTAAGCAGTGGAACAGAGTGAATAGAAGAACGATGAGACAAAGACCCAGCCTTCTTGAATGCCTCCAGAGCCTATCAAAGAGCCCCTGTTTACCACATACCCAACCAGAGCCAGCATGTCTATGCATGCTCTGTCATCTCTCCAAGACATCATCTCCCATTATGCGTAATCATGACTAGAAAGCAGGCTGCCTACCCTAGCCTCACCAGGTGAGGAGATACCATCAGACGTGCTCTGTGCGTGTGCCAGATCTCTATTGCACAAACAGTCTACATAACACCATCCAAAGCTACAACTGGCATTTTTAAAAATAAGCGTTTTGCAGACTATGCCAACAATCCCAAATAGCCTCTCATTTTTATTTTCATCTGTAAACCCCTTCACCCATTTGTATTAAGGAACTGTATTGAAGAGTCATATGATAAAACTTAACCATACTAACAGTCTACCCTGAATCAGAATTGTTGCTCAATCATGTCTGACTCTTCCAGACCCCATGTGGGGTTTTCTTGGCAAAGATACTGGAGTGGTGGGGCAGCTAGGTGGTACAGTGAATAGAGCACTGGCGTCAGGAGGACCTGAGTTCAAATTTGACCTCAGACACTTAACACTTACTAGCTGTGTGACCTTGAGCAAGTCACTTAACCCCAATTGCCCTGCCTTCCCCCCTCCAAAAAGCAAAAAAAAAAAGGATACTGGAGTGGTTTGCCATTTCCTTCTCCAGTAGATTAAGGCAAACGGATTAAGTAATTTGCCCAGGGTCACACAACTAGCAAATGTCTGAGGCCAGATTTGAATTCTAGACACCAGGCCCAGCACTCTATCCACTGGGCCACCTAGCTATCTCTGTCTGAATCAGAGTATTAAACCTTAAAAACACTTGAGAAGGTTGCAGGATTTCACTTGAACTCAGAAATTCTGAGTTGCAGCAGGACTAAAACCAGTCAAGTATTTGTACTAAGTTTAGCACCAGTATGATGGACTCCAGGCTGCTGAGGGAGGGGCAAAGTGGCTCTGACCTATAGCAGGTCAGATCTTCCATGTACAGTGAGATTGGATCATACATAATATTATTTTATTAATAGTAACAGTAATAATAATCTCCCCCACCCAAGAAAAACAAAACAGCCGAAAAACAAAGGGATATGAAATAGTAGTTTGTTAATAGAATTCACTATTCCTGCAGTTACAAGGATCTATATACAATATTTAGTTTGCAATAGCACAGTATAAAAAGAAAAGAGATACATATAAGCTAAAGGGCATATAATTAAATTATATGTTACCAGCAATGATATGGATGAGGTAGAATAAAAGACAATATTGATCACCCTTGTGATTGGAAAAAGGAATTCGTTGGTCATGTAGAGTACATGAATGACAACACATGGGCAGTACAAATGGTACAATGGTACCCTTTTATAATAAGAGAATGAAAGGATGCCTCTATTGTTTTGAAAGCATTTCCTATCATGGATCCTAGATTTAGAACTGGATCTTTCATGAACAATTTATGGGAAAATATGGATGAGAATTGTATAGAATAAGGCATAGAGGAGTTTTGATTGGCTTCAAAATATTCCACCCACCCAAATAAAACCATTAATAAACTCTATATCTATTAAAAATTAAAAAACAATTTTAAACCCATGAACTATAAAATAAATATCTGTACTGGAGACAGTATAACATAATAAACAGAGAGCCGTCTTTTGGAGTCTGGAAAGTCTGATTCAAGTTCTACCTCTGACGCTTACTATGAAACTGGGTAAGCAACCTCACCTCTTGGTGGCCCAGTCAACTCTCTAAGACAATAAATTGCAGACAGTAAAGAAAGTTTCCTCACAGGGGAGGTCTCTACACCAAAGAAATCACGGCTCCAGGTAAAATATCTATGTTCTTACCACTTTCTTTAATTAAAGTGTAATGTGAAATTGGTCATTGAACTGATGTGGCTCAATGGAAAGTAAGATGACTAGTATTTGCCTGTTAGTAGAGGATCTTAATTTTTTTTAAATCTAGACCCTTTGGGCAGTCTGGTGTAACCTGAGATATTTTTCTCAGAATTATGTTTTTAAATGCATAAAATAAGGTAGGTAGGATTACAAAGAAAACCAATTATATTGAAATACAATGATGAATATATATACGTATAATATATACATATTTTTTTAATGCTCTTGGACCCCACCATATATATGTGTGATGTGGGGGGGGAGGGGGAGAGAGACAGAGACAGAGATAGAGAAAGAGAGAGAGAATACATCTTAGGCAGGCTCCAGGTGTAATCCTGGTTTCCAGGCCCTCAGCTCCAAAGTTCTACTACCTTGATCAAAAGCCAAGGATGTAGAGTCACCACCACTACAATGAACTGTAACAAGCATTTAAGAAATAAAATTCATTGAAGGGTGGAGAAATCACTACAGTGTCTCTGTACTATACAGTGAGATATACATACAAACATTCCAAAATAATAAAAAGACTTAACATTTACCTTGCACTTAAAGGTTTATAATTGCTTTTTTTTTTTCACTTAAATGCTGTGATTTGGCTACTAAAGGCAAAAGAAATGTTACAGATGAGGAAACTGGTGAAAAGACGTAAATTGGCTTAACTATGGTCGCAGCTAATGGAATCCAGTCAGGAATCAAACCTAGGTCTCCTGATACCAAGTCTAGTCCTCTTTCCATTATTACTAGACTATCCCTCCAAAAACAAGGTGTGTATTCAGCCACATAACTGTAATCTTTGATATTTAGAGGCACAATAGCCTCTTATGTAATTGATGTTGGTTCCTGTCTGAAATATTTTTTTCTCCATCTCATCCACTCCTGACATAATGTAGAATCATGGAAAAAGGGCTAGACTTGGAATCTAAAAAGACCTGGGGTTTAATTCCTTCTCTTTAAAGTGGCACTTGCTGTGTGTGCCCATGGATGTCACATTCTCATTTGTAAAATGAAGATATTCATACCAGTACTTCCCTCATAGGATTGTTGTGCTATTCAAATAAGTTAATAAATGTAAATTTATATGTAACTGTTAACTAGCATTATTTTTCAAGATCTTCTGTGGCATTCATTTTCTCTTTCTACTCTTAAGGACCTTCAAGAAATAATCTTGACTGAGAAAGTTTAATAGTCACTATCCCAGATTGACTTAATATGTGATTGATTTCAAGGCTTTTACCACCAATGTTTTTGCCTGAGTGTTGGCCCTTTATTTTCCTCACCTCTCTTAAAATTCAGATTGAGTCTTCTGTATGGCATTTGTTGTCTATAGTGCCTAACACACACTGTTAGTGCTTAAATGTCAAATAACATTGTCACTACGACTTGACAACTTGGTTCTTTTAGGTATTTCCGCAGTTTGCTCCAACTATCCAACATCAGCAGGCAAAATACTATAATTCCAATGTACCTGCTGGCAGTTATCATAAACAACAAAGTCTACATGCCAGCCACAGCAAGGAAAATTATAGGACACACATGGAAACACAATGGAATAAATCACAAACCTAAGACAAACTTAAAAAAAAATCACTGATGAAAGGCTTAAGTTAAACATTTGCAAGTAGAAGATTTCTGGGGAATAACTGTCTTTTTAAAACAACAAAAACAGCAAAGAGTATGACAAAAGCCACAGGAAGTAAGTTGCTTTCACTATGCATGATTTTCAGTCATGAAAGGGGGAAATGCTTATAAAAAGAAATCTACAGTGAGCTTTGATCTGCCAAATAATTGTCAGGACAGTTTCCCTTTCTTTGCTTCTTTTAATTTGAATCAAGAGGCTAATGTATAATTCATCTGTAACTTAGAGGGAAGTTTGGATAGAACTTGGGGGAGGGGATGGGGAAGAGATGTTAATATAATCTTGTGCAGATGGGTGATAAAAGAGATTAAAAGAAAAATAAACCAATTAATCTGAAGGCGTACCAGACTATACTGTTAGAGTAGCTAGCTTCTGAGTGAGTCACCAGGACTATGTGCTTCCTTTTTCTAACTTTTCTTTCCTTTGTAGGTATATAATAATTGATGGAGCTCATTGTGATTTTTGAAGTCTTGCATGACATAAAGTTGTCTGTGATAGTAACTTTCTCTATATTTGTTACAATGGTAGTTATTATCTTTTAATATATTATGGCTAGTTAGGATCATTATGCTATTTTAAAGTGTTTATACAAACATAATGAAAATATTCTTAGCTTATATTGGACTTCTTTTTTTTCCCATGGAAGAGATTCAAGTGCTTCATGTGTTATTTATCTCACTTATACTCATCAGGCTTTTGTTTTGTTTTCTTGTTTCTTTTATTATGGAAAACCTCATAGATTCTTGAGGTTAACTGTTTCCTAAGCCTTAAAGCACCATATAAATATGAGGTGTTATTATTTTCATTTATTAAGATGACATTTAAAATGAATATCATATACAACTTGTGTTCTTAAGAAACGATTTCTGATCTTTATCTGGGTATACATCTTTTTTTACTCTTTTCTCTCAACTTATAATTCAATTTTTAAAAGTGTGTCATTTCCACTGGAAAAAAATAGCATTAAAGTTCACATCAGTACTTGTCTTTGTTTTTTAGCCATAATGAGCTTCATTTAAATGACTACTTTCTATTATGCAGCATTTTTCCACATTCAGGATTTTCATTTTACTTTTCTGATTATTTTAGAATATCCATGTTGTTTTTATTTTCTTATTATAACTATTCTGGAATACTTATGCTTGTCGCTTTTATTATTCTCAAATCTTCTTTTCATAATATCAGAGTTGAAAAAGACTCATGACGCCATCTAGACTAAGGATGGGGAACTTGCGGCCTGGAGGCCATATGTGACCCTCTAGGTCCTCAAGTGCAGCCCTTTGACTGAATCCAAAGTTCACGACTGTACTTGAGAACCTAGAGGGCCATATGGGGCCTCGAGGCCATAGGTTCCCCATCCAATAGACCAATCTATACATGAACAACATATAAGACAATATTACTTAACTACTATTATAGTAGCTATAGAAGAATTATATAAAGTTAACATTTATATAACGATTTAAGGTTTACAAATTGATTTCCATCCATTATCTCATTTGATCTTCACAACAACCCTGTGAGGTAAGTGCTATTATTATCTTACTTAACAGATGGGGAAATTGAAGCTGAGGTCACATAGCAGAGTATCTGAGCCAAAATTTAGATGTAAGCCCTAAATCTCAAAACACTACACTTTGCTACATCTCTGATAAGTGGTCTTTAAAGTGTTGAAGACTTCAATCGAGGGCTAGTGGCATACTTAATTATATTAGCATCATACAATTGATTCATATAGAGTTTGTGACCTACACCACCCCTTCCCGCCTCCTTGGCAAAAGCAATAATTTAGCCCTTCCTCCCCTGCAAGTTTTTCCTTGAAAGGTAGTGAAACTATGATCAATAATTGATTGGTTCAAGGGCAAAATAGAAATTGAAAGAATCCACCGATAACTTCCTGAAAGACATCCAAAAAGGAAAATTACTAGGATTATTGTAGCCAAATTCCAGAGTCAAGGAGAAAATACTGAAAGCAGTCAGGAAGAAACAATTTGAGTATTGTGGAAACACAATCAGGATAACAGAGGACCTAGAAGCTTCTACATTAAGGGATCAAAGGGCTTGGAATGTGAAATTCTGGAGGTCAAAGGAGCTAGGATTAAAACCAAGAATCATCTGCCCAGCAAAACTGAGCATAATGCTTCAGAGGAAAATATGGTCATTTAATGAAATAGAGGACTTTCAAGCATTCTTGATGAAAAAACCAGAGCTGAACGGAAAATTTGACTTTCAAATACAAGAAGCATGAGAAGGTAAACAGGAAAAAGAAATCATAAGGAACTTATTAAAGTTGAACTATTTACATTCCTATATGGAATCCAGGGATGACAGTTGAATGTGAAGGGATGATATCTAAAAAATAAAATTAAGAAGTGAGAGAGGAATATATTGGGAGAAGGAATAAGGGAGAGATAGAATAGGGTAAATTATCTCATAAAAGAAGCAAGAGAAAACTGTTACAGTGGAGGAGAAGAGCAGGAAGGTGAAAGGGAATGGGTAAACCTTACTCTCATTGAATTTAGCTTAAGGAGAGAATAACATACACACTCAAGTGGGTATCTTACCTTACAGGAAAGTATCAGGGGAAAGGGATAAGAGGGGGGATGATAGAAGGGAGGGCAGATTGGGGAGAAGGTAGTTAGAAGCAAACACTTTTGAATAGGGACAGGGTCAAAGCAAAAAATAGAATAAGCGAGGGGTGGGATAGGATGAAGGGAAATAAAGTTAATCTTTCACAGTATAACTACTATGGAAACATTTTGCATAACTACTCATGTACAACCTATATTGAACTGCATGTCCTCCCAGTGAAGAAAAAGAAACTGGAAATCAAAGTTTTAAAAACAAATGTTTAAAAAAAATTTGTCTTTTACATGCAACTGGGAAATAAGATATACAGGCACTGGAATATAGAAATCCATCTTGCCCTACTAGAAAGTTAGGGGGGCATGGGAAAGGATATAAGAGAGAACAGATTGGGGGAAGGGGTATTCAGAAGGCTCGCTGTCTTGGGGTGGGGGGTAAGAGAAAGATGGAGAGAAAATTCACAACTCAAAATCTTATGGAAATGAACGTTGAAAACTAAAAATAAATAATATAAATTGAGGGAAAAACAAAAAAATAAAAAATAAGAATTGATTGGTTCAAGGGGCTGAAAACTCAGGGTGTTGTCATCACTTCTTGGTCACCTGAGCTCCAAGTACTCTCTAATGTTTGATTCTGGACTATGATGGTCAACTCAGACAAGAGAACTTCACTCAACTGAATCAACTTGAGGTGTCTCAATGCCAATCTTCACTGAATATCCTTCCCCTTTTCTGGCTAAGTAAATCTTTTATCAACTGTTGAATTATGAATGCCTAATCTTGTTCCAAAATTGAACATAAACTACTAAGACTAGTCTGAGTCAGGCCTAACCTAGAAAAATTGGCTTGGTTCTTTAGGATTGGAATTGAGTGATATCCTTGAAAAAGGGGATGATAATGCAGAGGAAGGTAAGCCTAGTCTAGCCTTCATATACTTCTTGTGACAAATTGCCCCCCGCCCCCGGAAATGAGAGAATAAGCTACCTATGGCAATTCAGCAAAAACGGAGGTACATTTATATTCTTTGTGTCTGTGAGAACAATACCTTTAAGATAATTGTCATAAACTAGTGTTTAGGCCCACCAGCTGTGTCATCCCTGGATTTTTCTGACTGAAAATGTAAGTCTTTACCAAGTTTTACTAGGTAATTTCCTCAGATTTCGAAAGCAGCCAGGATGAATTAAACTTTTGAGGAATGAAGACAATTTTCCTCTCACTAAAAAGGAAAAATTTGGAAGCATGAGTTGTACTGTTCCTTGTTTAGACTAGGTAGCTTTGTATTGCAAATGGTTATTACCAACCAATTGCCTCAGGAAAAAGCCTGCTGAAAGAAGGCCCTTGATGCAACATCCTTTGCCTATCCTCAGCACATTAACTGGGCTGCAGTTGGCACATTTGTCCCTATCCCCAATTACAGAAATGTGTCTGGGTTCCTGGGAAGCATTAAGCATTGCCCTTTCTAGTACCTCCCTCAGTAACTTGCACCATCCCAATGGTGATGGCAGCCATGTATCAGAAAAGTGGGCATTGGTAGCAGCAAAAGGCAAACCCACCATAGCCCATTGTTTACTGTAATATAGAACTGATTGGCTCTTCCACTTTGCTTCCAGCATAACACTTCATGAGCACTGTGCAACTCCTCTTTAAGGAAGCCCTCTAGCAAAGGATAGAGTAGAGTAGGAGCAATATCCTAACTCATTTCCCCATGCAAATTAGGCTAAAATATATTGAGACTATCCTCAAGACTTGATTGACACAATAGACTCAAAGTTCCAGATAGTGACATCACCTCAGTAGAGAATAGCCACAAGAAGCTCTGTCTGGCTTCTGATGCTTGGTTCTGGATCATAATGGGCAACTCAGTTTAGGAGATTTTTGCTCAGCTGGCTCAACCTATCCTCAGTGCATATCCTTGTTAATTATCCTTCTGCCAACACTAAATAAATCTCCTTTTGTTAACTATTGAAACGACCTACAAGTGTCTAATTGTGTTACAAAATTGAACATAAATTATCAAAAGATAATATCAAAATTCCAGTCCACATTATGCCTCTTTTAAAAAATTTCCATCTATTATTATTTTTTATTTTCTTATAAACCTTATATTCTTATAAATCTATAGCCACAAATTAAGATTGCTAATGACACAATTGATCAGACATTCTCAATCTATGACTATTTTAAAAAATATTTTGACGATACTACTGCAAAGTTGACCTTGAATGCATCCTTTCCATTTTATCTCTGAAGTTGGTATTCCTTCTAATTAAGAATTTCCAGTTATTTCATGACCATCAAATCCTGTTTATCCATACTTCTAGAAGTTATATATTGCCAAAGTTTATTTTTCCCCATCCTTTCCATCCTACAATCAACACCATCAGCATACTTTTCTTTTAAAATAGCCTCGCACATCAATGTTCTGTTTGTCTTGATGCAGAAAGTAATAGAAGTGGGAAAAGGAATAATGAGACAATTAGGGTGGGAAAGTCTGTATTTTTTAAAGCACTAGGTTCTTTGGGCATATGCTTCAATATTTTAATGGATCCATGATCTCATTTGATTGAGATCTCCCTCTGCCAATGCAGATCACAACCAACCCATACCCTCTTATTCCATGAGATTCTCTGGATGACTTTTTGTAAAATGTCCATAGAGAATCTACATAAATAGTGGAAATCTTGCACTATTAAAAAAAAAACAACCCAATATTTCAAAGGTGTTAGATTACATATAGAGCCTATCCATCTATTATTCCTCATTCTTATTGTATGGCTAGCCCACTCTTCCAACACTATTACCCAAATATAATCACCTCTTCAAATCTGGACCTAGTTTATTTCCCATCTTTTAAAATTTACATGGTGTATATACTGATGAACCAGATCAATGAATTACTACGCATCATAGTGTTGGAAATGTACCTTCTTCATAAACTTAATTCTTCTGTTACAGAAGCCTATGTTTATCTATTTTGAGTGACCATGGACCTATGCTCAGTGGAGTATTAAGTGATCCCATGCCCAATGCAGTCAGTACAAAGTATTCCACAAACAGGAGCATCTTTAGAATCTTTCCATCAATAGACAGGAAACAAAGGAAAAATGAACAGCTACTGACTTTAGGAGCTTTCAGTTTAGTTAAAGAGAAAAACATACACAGAAAATGGAAGAATAGATTTAGAGTTAGAAGGGAGCAGTCCAACCCCTTATTTTACCCAGAGAAGTTAAATGGTTTTCTCAATATCACCTAGCTACAAAGCAAAAGAGGATCAGAGTTAATAATTTATTAATAACCTACTATGTGCCAAGCACTGTGCTAAGTGTTAGGGATACAAAACAAAGCAAAAGACAGTCCCTACCCTCAAGGAGCTCACAGTCTTAATGGAGCGGAACAACATATAAAAAGGTGAAAGGGTCAAGGGAGAGAAGGGAATGGAACTACTTAGTGCAGGGTCATGATGAAGTCCTGTAGACAGGATAAGAAATGATCTGAAGAGGTGTGATTTCTAAGTTGATTTCATCTGTCAGAATGATGAGTTTCTAAAATGGTCTATATATACATTAGAAAATCCTTGAGAAAAAAGAAAACAAAAGAATGGGTAAATAGGCAGGTATTTCTTAAGAATTTTTTTTCTTCTTCAGGAGACCACACCATTATGGTAACTGGGAGGTTGAAGCCAACTCTAACCGTTCTCCAGAGCTGATAGTATATGCTAATTTTCTTTGTGAATATTTATAGTAATTATCAATTGCTACAAAGCAGAGCTTGATTTATTGTTTTATTAATTGTCTAAATTTCAGAAAATGTACTAATTAAAGTTGTACTTCGAAGTAAAAAAAAATGATAAATTTGTGGAGATGGTGAATCCTAGGAAAATAGCCAGGTAGGAAATAAAGACAATTCATTGAATGTCATTCTTAAATTGTCAAATCCTTACAGAGTTAGGATTTGAACCCAGATTCTCCAACTTGAGAACCATTAGCTCTTTCCACTATTCCACACTTGAGAATGGTAAAGTGGTGTACTGTATTAGTAGTGCAAAGTACCATGTTAGACGCAGCTTCTTAAAGTGCTGATTGGATACAGAATAAAAAGGTGAACTGAGTGAATTTTTCTTAGCAGCAAAGGTTTCCTGAGGCTGGTGAGGCTGAGGCTTAAAGCAGGTAATCAAGGTGAATTTGCAGCCAAGGTTGGAATGGCATTCTGAGTGCTGAAAGAATTTGATAGAACAGTAGCATTTAATCCTTGTTAATCCGTATTGTTTCTTTAGCTCTAAATAGTCTTCTTCTGACTTTGAAGATGGACCCAATTTATCCCCCTTTAGCTGGACTTTCTGCTTGGTCCTATTTAGCCTGTAAATACTGTTTCTAAATTATTTTCTTTACTCCTGATACGAGCAGGATCTTGGCAAGTAGAATAACTCTATTCTTACTTTCCTAACTTTGTTTTGAAGTTTCATAGTTTTTTGTTTCTGCATAATTTGTATGTCCTTCCCAAGTTATAAGCATTCCAACAAATATCAAGTTTCTAGTATGTTTAAACTATATATTTGACAGGTGTATGACTATTGAACACACACAGTTTATAATACCTGTAGTCTCTATACCATATTTCTCCTTGGATCAGGTAAGCTACAACAGTAGAAAGAGTATTGAATTTGGAGTCAAAGGATCAGGATTAAAATTTTGATTCTACCATTAATTACTGTTGTGACTTTGGGCAAGTCACTTAACCTCTCTGGGCCTCAGCTTCCTAATCTGCAAAATGAAGAAGTTGGTCTAGATGGCCTCTAAGGTCATTTCTGACTGTAGATTTATGATATTATGATTACCTTTTCACCTTCCAAATATTGCTTTGCTAACTTATCATTTCACATTTTCTACACAGTAAAATATTTCATTATTCTATTTCTTGTATTCCATTACCAGAATATGGGGAGAGAGAGAGAGAGAGAGAGAGAGAGAGAGAGAGAGAGAGAGAGAGAGAGAGAGTATGTGTGTGTGTTGGAATATATATTCTATTGCATTGTTTCTCCTGGAGCTGTTTCCTCATCTATAAAGTGGAGGCATTGGACAAAATTATCTAATAATCCTTTCAGCTCTATAATTCTTTGAAATTCGCAATAAAAATTCAGGTCATCTTAGCAACTTTTCCTCTTCCCCGGCAAAGAAAACAACTTCAGGCTCTGTAAAAATCTATTGCTGCTCTTCATTACTCTTCATTCTCCTTTTCTGAAATCCACTGATTTTACTACTTTACTCTCTTCTGCCTTTCCCCTTCCTGCTGGCATTTTCTAGCTTTTCTCTCTGATCTCCTTGAATTATTGCAGTCACCTTCACACTACTCAGTCATCCTTAAAGAATGTATTGTAGATCAGATTTTATTATTTTCTTCCTCAGAGAAACTGAGGAAGAAACAATTTAAGGCCAGGCTCACTTTACATATTCTAATATGGTGTCATGACTATTTATTGCCTATGTTTGTTCCTTTGGAAATACCTAACCTAATACACCGTTTGAAGATCCCTCAGAGTCTTCAGCTGATGCCGAAGCTGAATTTGGCAGCTAATGCCAAATAGTACTGGTTACAAAACCAGTTAATGTATAATACCCATTTATTGAAAAGGTTATTCTAACAAACCCTCCAAATTTTCTCAATATTTTAGGAAATTGAATAGACAGCAGTCACCTCAATTCTCCTGAAATGTTCAGGCACAGTAGGATCTGGTCAATTTTGGCAGTAACATTTTTTAAGAACAAGCTGTTAAGGTATTCAGTTGCTCTAGTAAATTCAGGAAGCCACCCTAAGAACACAGAATTTCAGGTCCTTTCTTCATACCCCTAGCAACTGACATAAGGAAAATTAACTGGAAAATGGAAAAGACAAAATACCTCTTTTATTTATAAGCCACATGCTGGTCATTATGCCTATGATTTCTGTCCTGAGATTAGAGGTGAAGTCCTGTAAGAATTTTGTACTCAGACAAAAAATGGAAGAAGATCTTGCTCTTGCCATCAGTTTAGACTCTTATAAAGACAGCCTTCTTAGAGTGATATGAAGAAGGGTTTTTGCAGGTCATACCACCATAATGTGGCAATGGAGATCTGCCTGATTAGCCCGGGAAGAGCAACCTTTTACATGTGCACAGGACTTGTGCTGCAAACTCAACTGGTTCCCTTTCGCTTTAGGGAACAAGCTACAAATGTTCCTGATAATAATCTGTAAGCCTCTGAGTAACATAGGACCTGTTTATGTGGACTAGACCCCCTTTTCCCTTTAAAATTTTACAGCATCTCTAAGAATTGAACTAGTTTAGCTATTGTCTTCCAAGACAACTCTACAGAAATGGACCAACGGAGGGTAGACCCCAATAAAAGTGATCTCTTTCTCTGAATTTTCATAGATCACTTAGTCTGGATCTCTCCTTTGCCCCAGCACACTATATATTAAATCACACTATCTTGTTTCTCCACTCCCACTCTTGAACACTGTCTCAAAGGAAGTTGCTCAACCAGGTGACTGAACTATCAATTCATGGTATCTAATCTCAAATAGACCCTTGCTGTTTCAAGGAGCCTTTAAAATTGTTGTTTTTACAGATTTTCTCTTTATCACTATAATACAGAAGCTATTCCAAGCCATATCCATTCTCTTTCCTCAAGCCCTCTGTCATTCTCACTTTCCTTTCTCTTTCCACATGACCTTGCTTCTGCTCTTAAGTGTCTTCTTTTCTCCTACTCCACACATCAAAAACCCTCTACATAACTGATCTTTTCCTCCTTTGGTTGTACAGTCACTTCAGTCATGTCCAGCTCTTTATTATCACATTGAGGTTTTCTTGGCAAAGATACTGGAGAGGTTTGCCATTTCCTTCTCCAGCTCATTTTACACATGAGGAACTGAGGCAAACAAGGCTAAGTGATTTGCACAGGGTCACATAACTAGTAAGTGTCTGTGGCCAAATTTGAAATCAGGAAGATCCAGACCCAGTAGAGTTTCTACTGTATCAACCAACTGCAATCCCATCTAGAGGACTTGAGTTCAAATTCCACTTCTGTCATTTACTATCTGTGTGACTTTGGGTGAGTCACCTAAATTCTCTGGGCTTCATTTTCTACATCTTGTAAAATGAGAGGCAATGCTAGATTATTCTGAGTTCCTTTTCACTTAATGTCTCCTCTGGAAGCTTGTCCTTTCTTTCCTTATCCCTCTCTTTGAGGGATGAGAGATATAGCAGATAGAGTGCTGGGCCTGTTTTTGAATCCTGACTCAGTCATGTCAAGGGGAGGGGGGAGAAAAGAGAGTGTAAAACGTTAGGGTTGGACTCAATGATCCCTAAGGTCCCTTCCAGATGTTATTATAGCCGCAAATTCCTGAGACCCAGGACGTTTCAGGATAACGTTCCTGAAGACTTTAGAGGACCTCTCCAAGACCACAGAGGTTTTGGAGGAGATAATGAATCCTTGGGTCAAATGGTTGTCAGGCATTCAGGAGAATTTTGTTTTGGTGTTTCATCACCTTGAGGAAGGGACTTCCACTCAAGCTTGAGAAATCAAACAGGATAGGTATTTCTAAGTGAAAAATGAACATAGAAGCATAAGAACTGGAGAGCAAGAGGACAGAAGACAGGTGTGTGACTGGAGTCAAGAGGAACTAAGATCAGGCTGAACTCAGAGTTGGTGGTTGGTAAGTTTGAAGTTCAGTCAGCAC
Source organism: Pseudochirops cupreus (assembly GCA_028627135.1). Classification (NCBI taxonomy): domain Eukaryota; kingdom Metazoa; phylum Chordata; class Mammalia; order Diprotodontia; family Pseudocheiridae; genus Pseudochirops; species Pseudochirops cupreus. Next base: position 374,291,784 of record CM053580.1, on the reverse strand, counting down.
TTCTTTTCTTCCCCTTGATTTTTTTTCCCAGAGCACAGTGGTGGTATAATTTTGACCCAGAGTTTAAATCTCAATCAGACCAGCTGGGAGTACAGTGGAGAAGATAAATAGGTAACCCTTGTTGCAAGGCCCATCCCAGAGTTCTATACCTTGTATGAATGTTTATCTACATTCTTACTTAAATTTGTTACTTCATACAGACAATAAATTGTATAGCCATGAAGTCAGTTCTGTCTAAGCCTATGAGACTGAGAAAGGGAAAGAGTAAAGACTAGAGAGATTTCCCCCTCAGAAAATCTCTATCCCTATGAGATTGGAAATAAGCCAATTAGAGCATTTATACAATTTTTGGTAATTTACTGAGTATATTCCAGAGTATATCTACTAGACTGCCTAGAGAGACACAGAATTCATAGGATGATCCAGTAGCATAAAGATGTTGAGGTTGTTGTGATTGTCCCAAAGTGCATCTAAAATGCAAGGCTCACACCCTGCATCACACATCTATGTCCCACATTTATACATCTCTATGTATAAATCTTATGATCTCTAATCTTCAGTCCACTACTGTGTACTGTCTCTTTTCTCAGTGCCTACAACCATGCTTGATGTTCCCAGTTTTAAAAAAGCTTTTTACTTGTTCTGGACATCCCTTTAAGCAGCCATCCTATGTGTCTCTTCCCACTGCCATACCAATGAAAAGAATTTGTCTGTATTCACTGCCTCTACTTACAGCTCACTTCTCAACCCCTTGCAATTCGACTTCCTTCCTCAATACTCTACACAAGTAAGATGTGTAAAGCACTATATAAATGAAAGGTGGGCTGATAAGGGAGGTACTTGATCAATTTGAAAACTTCCCTTAGCCAACCTAGTGAGATTATGGAACATAGATTATGCACATAATCAGTCAAAAAGCATTTATTAAGTCCCTACTGCCTACAATGTGTCAGGCACTTTGCTCAGCACTAGGGACACAAAGAAAGGCAAAAGAGTAGAGTTCATGCCCTCAAGGAGGGACATTGTAACAGCAAGCACCCCAGCACACCCAGGGCGGCCACTAGCACAGGTTCTTAGATCTGCTTTTCTAAAGGAAAGCAACTCAAAATGGGTTAACAATCTTACTTTAATCAATCAAATATCATTTACCTAGTTCAGG
>CM053580.1:374238499-374290125 GCA_028627135.1 Pseudochirops cupreus | reverse complement strand
TAATTCCCTGTAAATTTTGGAAATGAGGCCTTTATCAGAGACACTGGTTGTAAATATTCTTTCCCAATTTCCCACTTCCCTCTTAATCTTGGTTACATTGGCTTTGTTTGTACAGAAACTTTTCAATTTAATGTACTCAAGGTTATCCATTTTGCATTTTATAATGCTCTCCAATTCTTCTTTGGTCATAAAGTCCTTCCTGTTCCATAAATCTGACAAGTATTCCTTGCTTCCCCAGATTATTTACAGTATCAGCCTTTATACTAGATCGTGCACCCATTTAGACTTGACTTTGGTGTATGGCGTTAGATGATGGTCTATACCCAGTTTCTGCCATGCTATGTTCCAATTTTCTCAGTAATTTTTGTCAAATAATGAGTTCTTATCCCAGAAACTAGGGTCTTTGGGCTTATCAAATCACGTATTACTATAATCATTGATGATTGAGTCTTTTGTACCCAATCTATTCCATTGATCCACTACTCTATCCCTTAGCCAGTACCAAGCAGTTTTGATGACTGCTGCTTTGTAATACAGATTAAAATCTGGTACAGCCAGGCCACCTTCCCTAGCATTTCTTTTCATTAATTGCCTTGATATTCTGGACTTTTTGTTCTTCCAAATGAATTTTGTTACTATTTTTTCTAGTTCTATAAAATAATTTCTGGGTAGATTGATTGGTAAAGGAAAGCTTTTTAAATGGAGGGAGAAGGTGACCAGACCTACCCCAGAATATATTATTTTTAGCAACAGAGTGAAGAATATAGTGTAGCAAGAAAAGAGTGGAAGCAGGAATACATATTAGGAAACTGTTGCAATAGCTTATGTAAGTGGTAATAAGGTCCTGTATTAGGCACTAGAAATAAGAGAATAGAGATGGCAAGGGATACTGTGAAGATTAAATTTATAGGACTAGGTAACTGTTTGGATAGTCAAGTCAATTCAACAGAACATGCATTAAATGGCTTCTGTGTGCTAGATATTATACTTAGCACTAAGGACTTTTTTCCTTGTTTGAACCTGTGATTTCATCAGTGTAGGGAACTTCTGGTGTGCCAGTTGCCTCCACTGCTGCAAATAAGCAACTTGTATTGTAACTTATTTGTAACTTAATTAGAGAGTTGCTTAGGACCTAGGAGGTTAAAGTACTTTCCCAGGATGGCACAGTTAGAATATGCCAGAAGCATGGCTTGAATCCTAGTCTTAATGACATCAAGGCCAGCTGTCTGTTCACTATGCCACATGTAACCCAAATCCCAAATCCCCCAGTCTTGCTTACTCTTCTCTGCGCCTCCTGCAGGCATGAGGCATTGATCTTACCAATGAGGACAGAGTAATTTCTTCTCTCTCTCTCTCTGCATCTGTATCTACATCTATATATCTGTATATCTATTTATTTCTACATGTGTGTGTGTGTATATACACATACACACACACCTACTTTGGGACTTGTGTTGTACCCACACTCTGAGGATTTGAAGATTTTGTTTTGCTTAGTTTTGTTTTTAAATAACCCTTGCTCTCAATGATAATTATGTGTGGCAGAATAAGCGCTAGTTCTGAAATCAGAAGGCTTGGATTTGAATCCTGACTTTGTCACTGAATACTTGAGTGTTCTTGGCCTAATCATTTAACTTCCCTGCATCTCAGTTTCCTCATCCGTAAAATGGTGGTGAGGTGGGAGTCGTTGGTGTGCTCCAAAATCTCTTCCAGATCTAAATTTATGATCCTATGAGTCTCCTGTGGGGTTGAGGGTTGGAGTGGGAGGAGGTTACAAGATGGTCGCATGTAGCTGCCATCCCGTGCTATGACCATTACCTTTGTTAAGGAAGCACTTATACTCGTGGGCAATATTAAACACCAGAAAACATTCTCAAGGTAGGTGCTAAGCTCTCTCAGAGAATTAATACTACCTGTGTGTCTGTGGGCAGGTTACTTAATCTCTGTCAGCCTCAATTTCTTTATGTGTAAAATTAAGGAGTTCAATCTGATGGCCTCCAAGGTCTCTCTCACCTCCACATCTAGTGTTAGGAATCACTAGATTCCTAAGCACTAGATCACATTTGGGAAATTGTGGCACACTTTCCTCTTTAAAAAATTGATTTTTTTTTGTTCAATATGAATGTATATGTATAACCTATATCAGATTGCACACTATCTTGGGAAGGGGGGAGAGAAAATTTAGAACTCAAAATATTGTGGAAGTAAATATTGAAAACTAAAAATAAATTAATTAAATTTTTAAAAGAATATTTAAAAATTGATATTTTTTGTTTGAATATCCCATTCACTTCTGAAAATACCCTTCCCCCATCAAGACTTCCTTTAGCAAGACTTCTCTTTGTGATAAATATTTCAAAACTTTAGAAATATTTTAATGTTAAATATTATGTTCCTATTTAATTTTTTAAAAGAAGAAAAAAGTTCAATACAACCAACCCAAAACATTGACCATATCTGCTGGATCATGTGATATCCTTTGCTTATACTCACTGGCCACTGCAATGAGGGGAAGCATTTTCTCAACACTTCTCCAAAGCCATGCAGAGTCATTATACAGTTATCCCTTCCACATTGTGACTTTATCTATTGCAATTTTGCTATATCACAGGTCAAGCATAAGAAATTATCTCTTCTACATCATGAGGGTTAGGGGTATGGCACTCCCACAATCTGGAAAATCTGTGTAAAATTTTTTGCCTTCCCTTCATATCAGAGAAGTCTGATTTTTTTCTTTTTCTTTTATGGGATATTTATACTACCTTATTGTAAAATTTGGGTTGATATTATGTACTACAATGCATATATTTTAATGTATTTCTGAGTTTCTAAACTTTGTCTGTGTCATCTGTTGGCCAAGTGTCATCTGTGGCTTCTGCAAAACTCCCCCCAAATTTCCATTTAATTTTGTATTCCAACCTCCAATATACAGAAACCACAATGGGGAAAGTTGTGGTGTGGAAGGGGCAACTGTAAATGGGAATTTTGGGGGAGTTTTATGGAACCTTCAAATGACATGCAAAGGCCAGCTGATGATAGAAGAAAAAGTTTAGAAATTTAGAAATGCATAAAATATATGCATAGCATTAGATAATATCAACCCAAATTTTATGGTAAGGTAATGTAAATACTCCATAAAAGAAAAGGAAAAGATGCAGATTTCCTTTCCAGTATGAAGAGAGGACCAAAAAAATTTTACACAGATTTTCCAGATTTTAGGGGTATACCACCCCTAACTCTTGAGATGTTGAAGGAGTAATTATAATTATATGGTGTTTACTTGCTTTCATTGTTCTTTCTTTTATGTTGTAAATGTTGTGTATGATGTTTCCCCAGTTCTACTAATTTCACTCTATACCAGTTTGTATAAATCTTCCCATTTTTCTTAATTTTTTGATTCATTATTTCTTACAGTAGATTAATATCCCAATACATCATTGAACTATAATTTATTTAGTCATTTCCTAATCAATGAACTAAAATTTTCTTTTCAGTTCTTTGATATAAAAGAAAGCATCATGATTAATATTTTGGTATATATAGAACCTTTTTTGTCTTCAGCCTTCTTGGGATATATGTCTAATAGTAGACCAAAGGGTATGAGCATTTTAATCACCTTTTTAAAAAATAATAAAACCAAATTACTTTCTCGACTGGTTGGATTAATTACTAGTTTCACCAACAATATAAGTGCTGATATTATTTCCATCTTTTATTATCTTTACTGATTTGCTGGGTATGAGGTGAAACCTCAGAGTTATTTGAATGATCATTTCTATTATAATGAGTAATTTGGAGAAATCTTTCATATGGTTGTAAATTTGCATTTTTAAAAACTATTTATTCATAACCTCTGACCACTTATCCATTGGGGAATGACTTTTGGTGTTATATATTTGTGTTGATTTTCCTGTATTTCTTGAATAATAGACCTTTATTGAGATATTTGCTACAAAAATTTTTTCCCCAAACTAACAATTACATTTCTAATCCAAGTTGCATTGATTTTGTTTGGGTAAAAGTTTTTCAGTTTCCTGTCATCTGTTGGGAGCTACTTAGTGACCAGTACTAAGCATGATTGGAGACGTGAGAGAGAAGGGACCAGGCCATATGGGTAGTTCAGGGAAGAGCTCCATTTAAGGATGATTTGAACAAGATTTTTAAAGATCCAAAATACAAAGTTTCAAGTATTCTCATCAATAAGCTCAGTTTGTCACATCCTGGATATTATCATAGTTTTATCATTACAATAATCTGCTACATCCTGGAAGTAACTCAGATAAAAATCAAACTGCAGAATTCTAGGCACCAAAAGTCTTGTGAAAGCCAACAAGTCTTTGGAAGTCAGTTAACATTTTAAAGGCATTCCAAAGAGGATGCAAGAGCAGGTTTCCAAAGCATCTGGGTTTGTCTAGGGCAAACCCAGGCCAAAACCACTTCTCAAAGACATCATAAGAACTGACCCCCAAAGTCAAATACTTTGTCTTTCTACAATAAGGGACATGTCTTTTTAGGTGTCAGAAGTTTTGGGGGCAAAAGCCTTGCTTGATGTCAGGATCTCAAACAAAAGTCCTTTAAAGTGTATCCTCAGGGCACCAGCCTTTTCAAGGCACAGTCGCCTGGAGAGGTGCACCTCAAGATCTTTGTCTGAGTCCTGGAATTGGCTTCTGTGGCTTCCCACAGTCCTCAAAATGATCTGTTTTATCTTTTGTGATTTTCTTTATCCCTTGTTTGAATACAGATTCTCCCCTAGACATAATTATAAAAGAGATCTCATTGCATTTTTCTTCCCTTTTGATGATCTCATGTTTCTAATTGCTATAAAAACCTACCTTCTCAATCCCGATATATTTCTGGTGATTATGTGATGGTGAATCATGGAATATCATTATCTCAGATGAATCAAAATTGCAGATGATTCAAAAGGCAATGGAAAGAAAAATGGAGGTTGTAAGTAGGCAGCATGTATTTCTAACACTGATCTATACTTAAAATGTGGTGTAAATGAAACTGTTAATGACGTGTGGCTGAAGAAGATGTTCTGGTCAAAAGCAAGAGTAAGGAATTATAGCTTAGTAGCTCATGTACTGTACTGGTACATACGAAATATTAACAAAAGCAGAAGAAAACCTCCAGTATATTAAGTGGGTCCTTTATGGCAGAGATGTCAAACACACAGTCCACAACACTCCAGAGTAAAGTCTGAACCAGATTAAAATGTACCTGGGAAATATTTAACAAAATAGATAAAAATGCAATAAAACATAGATAATGTTACATTTTCAAACTCAGTCAATATGCAACTTGCCGGGATGCTTATGTGTAAATTTATAGCCTTTGCTTCTCTATGGAATATTTAATAGAAATCAGTAGAAAAGAATTGTATAAGATAAAGCACCAAAGGGTTGTGATCTTTACTAGTGGAGGGAATGCTCACAATGACAGATCCCTTGAAAAATTAAAATAGCTTTGTGATTCCAGTAAATGTATGCTTTCAGTTTTTATATTTGTCAGAATCTTAGAATCAATACCTTGTTGTTGTTATTGTTAAGTGTAGCCTGCAGAAAAGGCAGTCTTTAGTATCTAAAGTGCTAAAGTCCTCGATATAGATATATGGAGACTTTAGAGTAAGTGAGGAGAAGAGAAGACAATGAGAACTAGGAAACAAGGTTATTCTAACGATCAGAGCTCTCTACCAAAGGATCAGGCTGCCTTGTAAGGTAATAAGTTCTGTCTCGTTGGAAATATTCAACCAGAGGCCTGTAGGAAGTTTCTTGTACTGATGAAGAAGTTGGTCTAGATAACTTTTAAGGCCACTTTAGGTTCTAAGATATTGTGTTTATCAATTTGGTCTCTTGTTTTCAGCTGCTCCATGAAATGATGCAATGAGAAATTATTAACATCTGTCAATCAAAATGGAATTTCTAGGAATCTGAAAGTCTCATCATATACTTGCCATTTCTTCTGTTCCTTCAATTTTCTCTAAGGTTGAACTGAATAAATTAAAGGGCATTGTGAACTTGAGTCTTTCCATCAACTTTTCCATTATCTTGGACTGCAGAGAGCAGCATTTTGAAGCTCTAAAACAGCCTTCTGTCATTAACCTGTTTCTAACCCTCCTGACTAGAAGGGGCTCTTTGAAAATCCCTTCTTCAGAAAAAAAAATGGAGGAGGGAATTTTGGTAGGATCTTATGGCTTTCAGAGATTTACAACCAACAGACCAACTCTCAGATCCCTTGATTCTAATCTGAGCCACAAATGGGTACTCTATTCATGGAGGGGATTACCTTCTCACAATAGCATCTTTTCTGAAAGTGACTACTACAAATCCTCCCTTTCCTTCTCTCTCAAGCAAGAGGGGACTGCCAAATTGGGTTCCTTGAATGACAGGTTCAGGGCTAGTTGCCAGGTGCTGTGTTCACTCCGCTAGTGCTTGGGGAGTCATGTAGGCTTTTACTTTTTTCTTGACAATACATATACTTTCTGCTCCTTTTGGGGAGAGAGATGCCAGATCTATGATTTCATTGGAAAATGGGTCTGTCAGTGAGAAAACTCCTACCAGTTCAGACCAGCATCTGCTCTGCGATTTATAACCTTAGAAAGTTGCCCAGGGCACCGAAAGGGTAAGATACTTACAAAGGGTTATATAGCCAGTTTGCATCAGAGATGGGACTTGAATTTAGGTTTCACTACCTTTTGTTCTTATCCTCCTTTAATTTTTCTCAATATCTTTGAATAAATCATTCACAAAATATATTTAGCATCATTCCCACTTAGAGGACTATCTTCCCTGACTTGCGATAGGGAAACATGTTCAGACCAGAAAAGTCCTAGGTGTTGTCTTCATCTCCCAGGAAACATGAAGATGATAATAAATCCTCTAATTTTTTTTGATAGTTTCTGTGTCATTTGGAAAGCAGGGACAAACAGATTAATTTCATTATTAAAGCTAGCTAGAACAGCTAAACTAATTATCTAAAGGCATGAAATAGAAAGGCAGATGTTTTCCCCACTCTGAAATGTAAGAGAGAGAAAGGAAGTCAGACAAGTTATAACACTTCTAAAAATGTAAGATCTTTGAGTATACACATGATTTCAAAATTTCCTAACAAAATATTACTTAATTAAAAACCATAAAGTAAGCATTGTGTAGTTGCAAACTTATCTGTAATCTACACAAAAACCAGGTCAATCAGTATTTCTAATTGGAAATAAACCTTCCCATTCCTTCCTTCTTCTCCCTCTCCCTCCCATCTCAGTCATACTGCAACAAGTCAATAGTGAAATTGAGATTAGGATTCCTAATTTCTGGTGGTTATTGATATAACTAGTCCTTTCTCTAAAATTACTTTGGAGTTTGGAGAATTAAGACAACTTTTTCTTTTCTCCCATCATATTGTAAGCAATCTGACTCTTGCTCCTGATGCCAAATTGCTGGCCAGATGTTTATTCCCTTCCACGTGCACTTTCAAACTCCCAGCAATAAAGGTGCCATAGTAGGTAGAAGATTATATGCATGGTCCAGATAGGTTTTTTTAAAAAAGAAAGTGAAAGTATTCCATTGGTTCAAATCATTCTAAAAAATTGTCCTGCTTAAATTTTTAAGAACCTCATAAAGTCTAAATAATGTGTTATAGGAGTTGGGCAGGGTTGTTTGTCAGGGAGTGATTACCACATCAAAACAAAATATAATAGCAAACATGAAAAAGAAAAAGAATGTTTGGTAGTCAGTTCAAGCACAAGTAGATTGTGGAACACAATGATTTTTGCTATAATCAGTTAAGCCGAACTGTGTAACCATGGGCAGTTGGTTTAACTTCTATGAATCCCAGCTTCCTCATAGGTAAAATGGGAATGCTAAGCCTCACAGAGTTGTTGTGAGAATATAATGATACCAATAAAGTATTTTTCAAACCTTTAAGTGCTATATAAATGTCAGTTGATATGATTCTAAGCTTACTATTGTAACTTGGCAGTCATATGGTATAAAATGTCTACCTAGACTAGAATCTGAGTTCTCTAATGCAGACACAATGATCCTGCCCAATTAATGGATGTGTCTCTGTGTGTGTGTGTGTGTGTGTGTGTGTGTGTGTGTGTGTGTGTGTGTGTGTAGATCTGAGGGAGTGAGCATATATTAATGATGCTATATGCCCATGTAATTTTTGTTATTGTTATCATTGTAGCTTATAGCTACCCTCAGGAGGAAAAACCGAAGTAGCATCAGTTGCTGATGATGCTGAGATAGGGAAAAGATTAGACTGGATCTCCAGTTGAGTCTAAGAAAAAGGTGTTCAGCTTCTATTTTTCATCCCTCAAGTCTAATCATGAGTTTAATTCTGTGAATAATGGGGAGATTGGTTCAATATTAGAGAGCAAAAGAGTCTGGGGATAAGCAACCATGAGGTGACAAAGCATAGTCTTAGAGGAGTTTGAATGAGCATAGCCACATATGCTATAACCCTAGTGACATAAATACTAATTATACTGATGCTGCCTTAGATGCCTACTGTCCTTGATAATATCACAGGTAACAGCAACTCCTAATGCTTTGGGGAAGGGATATCACTTAGTTCTGACCAGTACAGAAATGTTCCCCTGACTAAAGGGATGACTTTTTATCCTGAATAGTGCAGGACCCCCTTAGTCTAGAACCATGGTCTCCAATGAATCATTCAAACTGACCTGAAGAGGTGGCTTTCTATTGGGAATGGAGTCAGATCTTCTTTATTCATATATTACCGCTTTGTTGACAGAACCTGAGATACTGTCTTGTCTTTGGGGAAGGGGAGAATAGCCTTGGATATAACAGGAAGCATGTGTTGATCAAAGCATGGCTTGATTGAAAGGATGCAAGTCTCTGACTTCTCTCTTCCTTCCAGTTAGCACTGAAAGCACCAGTCTCTTGACACTCCTTTGACCTTTCCTCTCTGCTTAGCCATGAGTCAACACGTCAGCATCAATCTGAACTGGCTCTCTTTTCTGGGCTCCTCCTTATCCTAAGGACAGAGCAGTAGGGGAGCTGAGGAGCCCTGTCCCTCTCTCCTGCCCTCAACTTCCCTGTGGGCAAAAGTGAACTTAGTAAGTGAAAGAATGATGAGAACTAATTCTTCCTCTCCCCCCCCGCCCCCTCCCCCCCTTTCCCCCTTCCCTCTTTCATCTCTCAGGAGCTAAAAAATTCTATACAGTCAGTTGTCTAGTCAGGCTCTATTGGGCTAAGAACAAGTATTAATCCATTAATTAATTCTGTATTTTCTATGTTGTCATAGTCTTAAAGCCTCTATTTTCATCATATATAAGTGATTTTCATTTGTATGTTAACAGTTCTCATAATAGTCCATATGGTTGGTAAGTCAACTTTTACTGGATTTTCTTATTTCTGTATAGTCTAGGAGCTGATAGTGCCCATTAAATCTCTCTCTTTCTCAAGCAAAATTATGTATGCATTTTTTTGAAGTTCAGTTTCCAGGCACTTTATCCCTGGATTGCCTGTCTGCTTCACAGGTCCCACAGGTCTATGTGTCTTGGAGTGATCTAAGATGTAAAATGCATTTTAAGGTGGCAGGTCAATGATGACCCTGTCAGGTTCTATCCATGACCTTATTTGGATATTGCTGACTCTAGGATATAAAGGGGAAAGTTATCTTGTCTTCATGGGTCCCTCTGGGTGGGGCATAAGCTTTTACCTTCCAGTAGTTTGTGTTCTACTGGAGAAATGATTGAACAGGAGCAGGATCTTAGACAGTGATTGTCCTCAGGGACCTCACCCAAGTCCAACAGTCTTTGGCACCACTTCCCTGTAATCATTTGCCATTTGAGTGGTGATAAATATAAGAAATGTGTTTGTGTTACGCAGCACACTGGGACAACTTCCTTTCTTTGTCAAGGAGAATCTAGAACTTCTGTGAAAATGACCAAAGACTAAAGATCCCAGGAGTCATGACCCCCAGGATATTAGAAATAGAATAGGCTCAATGATAGCTGGTGGCAATTTGGAGTTACCTCTCTTTCAGCATGTTTATTAATTCATTCACTAAAGGCTGAACTGGTCAAAACTTCTAGCTTGTTTGACTTGTTTCAAGGAGTCAGCTAAGATAGAAATAGACTATGGGAGAAGAGGAATGCCTTAGTATATTAAGAGAATATTAAGATTTTACCTTAGTATATCAAAACAAAATAAACAAATAACTTATGTTGCCCAGGTTTTGATATGAAGCTGGATAGAAAGACCAGTGATTTAGCACATTAATAGATCTGTTTCAAACAACCACTGTAGATTGATAACAGCTAAACCTAGGCTGAGCAGGAGGACAAGATATATGTTAATACTTTTGGAAAACTGTATGGTGCTTTCAATGATCCTAAACTATTTCTATCCATAAAAGGTCAACAATTTAACGTACATTGAGAGAATGGATATAGAGTTGAAAGGGACCCAGAGGTCATCTGATCCATTCCATTCATTTTACAGATGAGGAAGCTGAGCTTCAGAAAGGTTAAGAGATTTGCCGTAGGGCTAGGCCATATGAATAATACTCAGTGGAGCCAGAATTCAAGCCTAGATCTTCTGATGGCAAAACCATCATTTTGTCCATGGTTCCACGTGCTCCAAAAGGGGCAGCATGCAGTCTTCCAGGAAAAGGTGAGGAAGAACATAAGGTTAGACCCCAGAAAATAGTAACTTTGGGATCCAGATGGAGAAGAATTTTTTTCACTCAGTAATAAAGAGATAGAATGAGTTTTCCCATATATTTGTGATTGGGTTGAAGATAAAGTGCACGAAGATAACCAGATTGAATGGGGAACCTCTGAATAGGCCTTGATTTCCTGTACATGATATTGAAAATGGGGGGGAAATGATTCCAGAATTCCGGCTGTCACAGGACTAGAACTGGGTTAATGACGTGGTTCAGATTAAAAAGAAAAGCTAAGATGAGCGACACAGGCCCTGCAGTGGGACCAGAGTTCAACTCTTCAAAGCTTTGCAGGGAGTGAACAACAAACACTTTCATCCCATTACTTGAGTTATTTGCCCATCTTTGCATTATCTATGCAGGACTTCAGAAGTAGGAGAGAATTAGGAGAATTCAGAATTAGGAAGTAGGAGAAGGGATGAGGCAAAAAAAAACCCCAAAACAAACCCAAGCTCTTTTCTCTTTATACATAACTTACGGTATTAAAGTAAGGCGTCCTGATGGTAGTTTAGAAGGCAAAAAAGACACCAGTGAACCAAGAGATTCTCATCCCTCTCTCTACCACTTTGAGTGGGTTGCAGCTTTGACACTAGCTGGTATGGGTCAACTCCACAAACCCAAAGTAAGAATGCTCTACCTTTGTACCCAGTTTTAGTTAATAATGAAACCAAATTCTTGCCTCTGGGATGAGTAAAAACAAGAACCAAGAACCAAGTCTCTCACTATTCCAGGCCACCCTACCCAACTGTAGCCAAAGTAATTTTTCCTTAAGCACATATTTGACCATGTGGCTTCCCTACTTAACTCTAGTGGCTTCCTATTTCCTCTAAGATCAACTAGAAACTCTTCTGTTAAGCTTTGACATTTCTATACAAACTACCCCTAACCTATTTTTCCAGGCGCACTAAATGTTACAGCTTCTCCCTGTACTCTGTGATCTAGCTAAACTGGCCTTTTCTGGTTCTCAGAGAGATTTCCCCTTCTCCTGTCTCTTTGCCTTTGCCCTGGCTGGACCGCACTCTTTCCTTTTCTCTGCTTTTCATCTCTTTAAGATGTAACTCAAGTACCATCTTCTCTAACAAGTGTTCTAACTGCTCGCATCCACCCTTTCAAACTATTTGGATTTAACTGCTTGTATATATCTGCATATATTCAATATACACATATATGCTGTGTATATTTTTATACATACTCGTCTCTTCCATTAGAATGTAAGCTCACTGAGTTTGTTTCATTCTTTATACTTGCTTTTTCAGTTCTCAGCACAGTCCCTGGTATGTAGTAGGCACTTAATAAATATTTGTGGATTGTTTGATTAAGGAAAAGGGAGTACCGATGGAAGCCCATATTCTTTTGTCAGGAATAGCCACAGGAGGGTTCTTAGGATGTCAGCTGATCAAGTGAAAGAAGAGGCCACATCATATCTAGAGATCTGCCCCAAGGGGTCACAGGAGTGGGGGGGAGACCCAAGGAAAGACAGTGGAATGGGAGCCAAGAATCCACACATTGAGGAGTGAGTGAGTTGCTACAAGAATCAGGACATGGACATGCTTCCTACAAGTGGCTATACTTGCCTGCTCGGATTCTGTGGATTCTAGGCAGTTGTGTTTGAATGTGGCCTCTGACAGCCAGTTTTCACTCTCCTAAGGATTAGTGCTGGAGGAAGGGGCTAGACACTCAAATGTGGGCAAATGGGACATATCCCAGGGCTGGGTTAATTTTAAAAGGACACTGTTCTCCATTACCTGCCAACTTCCTCCTTGCAACCCCCCAAAAGGACCTGTTTGTTTTCAGTAAAATATCTGAGTATCATTGGAGAGGCTGAGTCCTAACTTCCTTGCCTAATCTTTTCCCCTTGGGAAATGCGAATAGGTGCCAAGAGATTTCCACCCAAACCAAGAGAATTGACGTTTTTAATGGTCCCACTTGTTCCAAATGGGAAAAAAAGTTTGTCTCTGAGGAGGAGGTTGTTTGCTTTCTTTTGTCAGGAAATGCAAAGTATGTAACCCAATGTGTTTCTCTTTTTGTCTAAACTGACAGGAAATTTAGAGTCAAATTCTGTTCCCAATTGTAGTAACTCGCTTATCTACTGTGACTGGTAACATTTATTCTCTTTATCTAGCCTCTGGTTTTGTTTTGTTTTATCCTTAATTGCCTTGTTTTGCATTAAGATTAATCCATATAATCTGTCTCCAAACCTTTTGGAGTACAAATATTAAATAAGTAAATAATCAAATTAAAAATGAATAAAAAAGAAAAAGAAGAAAGGTAGGGAAGGGAGAAAGAAAGGAGGAAAGAGAAAAAGAGGAAAAATGAAGGAAAAAATAAAGGAAGAAAAGAGAACGAGAAAGAGGGAAAGAAAGGGAGACAAGGAAAGGATAAAAGAGAGAAAGTAAACAATGTGGTCACGTAGCCTGAGCCTCTTATGAATTCAGAGATATTATTGTACTAAGAATGACCAAATTTATGGCTTAACATCCAGGGCATAATGGCTAGAAAGCTTGATTTAGAATTAGCCAGGTTTAGAGGTTTGAATCCTTCATATATACTAAGTGTCTAACTTCTCACAGTACTAAACTTTCACAACCTGAGGTGCCTCATTTGTAAAAATAGGGATGATAGTAGCATTTAGCTCATAGGATCTTTAAGGATCAAGCAAAACAATGTCTATAGAGAGATTTGCAAACTTTACATTTACATATGACTTCTTATTATCCATATCATTAGAAGCTTTACAGGCAGGTAGTGCAGTGGAGAGAGGACTTGACGTCAAGAATACCAGAGTTCGAATCCTGCCTGAGCCACTTAATAGCTGAGTGACCCTGGGCAAATCATTTAACTTCTGTCTCAGTTTTCCCATATGTAAAATGGGGATAATAATAGCACCTCTCTTTGTAAAAGTCTTTGCAAACCTAAAAGCCCCATATAAATGCCATCTTAGACATTTGTCAGCCATAGAGCAAGGTGTTCACGAAGTTTCCACTGAATGGTGCTCACCTGTTTCAGAAGGAGATGTTATACACAAGGTTCAAAATTATACAAGCTATGAAAACTAACTTTAGCTGTTAAATCATTTAGACCAAATAAACCTGGTAAACAAATATAATTATGTGAATTACTGTTATTGATGTTTCAGCATAACTGTTTTCCTAATGAAAGTCGAAGGTGTTTCCTAATTAAAGCCTTTTTTCATTTATGCTGATATTTGTACAGCTGAAATGCTATAATTATGTTAAATAAAATCGTGGTGCTGTGGGCAACATATGGCTTGCGTGAAAAGATAGTCACATTGCTAAGATTGTTTTTTAGCATTTCTTTCATGATGTAATGGTTTGTGCAATGTTAGTGTGCAGATGCAAAGGGTTGTTAATGATATGATTGTTGAAAATAGTAAGCCGAGTTCTGGCAAAAATCCTCCATCTGCTACTAGATAATTTATGGCTTATTGCATACACTAATGCAATATTTTTGAGGTATAGGATGATAAATAGTGCATAATACTTCAGTAAATAGATAACCATCTAAACACATATACTCTGAAGAAAATTTTCTAGTAGGTTTCACTGACTCTGCATTTGGAATCTGCCTACTTGGAATCCTACACATAGACATCACTCATTTCTGGATATTGCCAGCACACTGATGTACAGGTAAATGGAGTAACAGGAAAAAGGAATATGGGTGAATAAAAACAGAAGATTGAGATAATATCTCATCTCCCAGTGACCATGGTCTTTTCTCTCCTTAAACTGGCTGAAAGCCTTGACATATCCAGTCAACCCACAGAATTTTTTTTTTAAAGGCCTGACAGGTGTATCCTATTTACTGCAATTGCTAAGCAAGATAGTTTTCCTTGAATAACTAAGGCATAAGTCATCTGGAATTGATCATTTGCATTTTCAAAATACAAGAGGGTAAAGAGGTCATAATTTGGTTGTGTTAGGGCACGTCGGCCTGGGAATGTATTGTGTTTTTTCATGTCACATGATATTTCATGTGCTTTAAGGAGAGATTGGCTCACTGAGAATTTATCTGAAAAGTTTGTTAATGAGGCTTCACCACAAACCTCTTCAGACTGGGTGTTGAGAATGCTAAGCTGTATTCTGGTTGGTGCTGACATCTTCCAGTTGAAAAACTGATCATGACATTAATCTTAAAAAAAAGAAACAACAAGATTTAATAAAAGATAGACTAATAATTTAACTGGAACACATTTCAACCTAAGAGAATATGTCTGCTCCGTTCTTAATGCAGTAAGCAGCTTTGTGGATTCTTGCTTTGGACCCAAATAGTAACTAGAGTGACCTGACCTGGAGCAGGCCTGCCACAATCCCCATTGACATCAAACGGAAGCAAAGGGTCATTAGCTTAGTTTAAGGGGTGCAAAGTTTGCTGTGTACCAACCGTACCTTCCAAAGAAGTCTATCCTTTCCTTGGGGCTAGTGACACTTCTCCACCCTTCTGCCAACCTTCCTGCTATTATCTTGGATTCTTGTTTGGTTCTTTTACCTGGTTCCAGGTAGTTAGTAGCATTTTCCCCAGCCCATTTGGTCCAACTTCCCATCTTTGCTATTACTACCTCTGTTTTAAGAGAGAAGGCTCTCTAAAGATTTTAACTGCCTTTTACAATTATAATGGCATTCATCCTTGTAGGTGATGAATACATCCACTTGAAGAACCAAATTTCTGATTTATTCTTAGACACCCTCTACCACAGTCCTCCTCTGGTTCCTCATTATGGCTTAATTTAAGGATAGCAGCACTGAATTTGGAGTGGGAAGACCTAGGTCCAAATCCTATTTCATAATAACAACTCATTCTCTGTGTAACCTGAAGCAAGTCACTCTACTTTTTTGTGGCAACAGATCCCTGTAATGTTAATGGGATTTCAGATCTCCCCCAGCGCCCTCCCCCCCCCCCCCCTTAATAGGCCTCACATGGAGTACATTAAGGGAGGCTTGCTTGTAGGAAGGCTTTCACACCTTTTGCTAATTTCTGATTAGGCACTGAGTCCTGAGAGTAGTGATGGCTTCTGGCTCTGAGAAGTATATACATATGCATATGCATATACATACACATACACACACACACACACACATACACACACATACACACACATACACACACTTTATAGAAAAGGAACTGTAGTGGCAACCTCACTGGCATACCCAGGATGGTTGCTAGCACAGGTTCTTAGATCTGTTTTGCTAGGAAAGATAGCTGTTCAAGGTGTCAACAACCTTTTTAAAATTACATTCATTAATTCAGGGGAAATTGTATATGTATGTAATGTAACATGTTTATGCATATACAAACTCTGAGTTGGTATTTTGCTTTGGGGGCTTGCTTATGAGAAGGTTCTTGTGATTCCCTGGTTGAGATTCTGAGTGGTTGTATGTTCAGAGCTTCTTGACTGCTCAGATGTAAAGTCTCTCTTCATCCAGGGATGTATGTAAAGTGTATAGTTGATTCAGGCAGTCAGAACACTGTCTGTAGGTCTTTATTTCTCTGCTTGTATTTTCTCTGGAGTTCAGGGTGCTCACTTTTCCCCTGAATTAATGAATGGGTATGCCAGCATGGTTGGCACTACAGTCCCTTATCTATAAAGTGAGTGTGTTGGATTTGATGGTCTTCCATTGCTACAACTCTGATTATATGACGCTAGCATCTAGAAGGATACATCAGTAAAACTGAAGATCTGGCAGATCTTATCAAGCTAGAAAGTATTATCTCAGAAACAGACTCTCGGCTGTCTGAATACTGCCCCTGCAAAATTCAAAGGAGCTGGACAATGGGTGATGAATTCTCTTTTTTATGACAATCCACGGAATAGACAAAGATACAAGATGGCCACAAGCTTTGTGCAATGCACAGCTTTTTATGCAATGATGGTAGTAAAGTGGCATTTCATTCAATTCAATAAACATTTATTAATTGCTTATTATGTGCCAGGAAGTATACTAAGCTCTTGGGATACAAATAAGAAAGACAGTCTCTGTGCTCAGGGAACTTGGCTATCTAATAGGATGAAGAAAGTACATAAGAAGGTGAAAGGGAATGGGTGGGTGCCAATGGGTATGATGTTCCTTGGAATCTAAACCAAGGGGAGCTGCTGATAGAAAATGGAGTGTTACCTGGAAAGTTCTGAAATTTTAGAGCCTTCTAAAAGGAAGACTTTGGGAGAAGTTTACTGTTCCATCCTCCAAACCTCTAATCAGAGGCAACTGAGGGAGTTGAGAAGGTGTTGGATGCCAGAAACTGAGCCAGTTTCATGGTCGTTTCTGGTGATAAGCTTATCCTGGGAAAGGCAGAAACCAAGCAGTGCTGCTGATGGAAAATGGAAAGACAGAAGAGGAGAGAGAAAATACTAAAAATCATAAAGGTTTTAGAATATCTACAAACTTTCATTTAACCATTGGTTCTCTTAATGAGGTTTTTGTCCTGTGACCACAAGTTAATACACTGCAGGAAGTCCTGAGCTCTATCTGTGTTGACTTTTTTTTTAAACTACGCATATGTAATCAGGCTTTGGACATTTTGCCTGGGGCTGCATATGTACAAGGAGATTCTGGATTGCTGAAGAGTATGCTACATATATTGATAAGAAATGGAGTTGGGGGCCAGAGCTCCCTGGAAAAGAGGACAAATGTGCTCCCAGAGCATTTTGGGAAAGCAACCAAGAAATCAGGAATATGTTGAAGAGCTGACTTCTCTACATGTTTTCAACTTCCAAAGTCCTTTCCTTCTTCCTTAGACACTCTGGCATCATTTCTCTCTCTCTCTCTCTCTCTCTCTCTCTCTCTCTCTCCCTCTCTCTCTCTTCCAAAAGTCTCTCTCCTCACACGTATGTCTCTCAAAAAAAGCCCTGATTCCAAATCAGTGCCTTAGGCAGGCCTGCAGAATCACCTCAGCATTTCTTCCACTAGTGGGGAGCAATGTCTCCTTGCAAATATAACAACAGCATGCAAAAAGTCTCAAGCTCTACTGGAAGCCTGATATAACCAAAAGATATAAAGAAGTTGTAGCTACTTATAATGGTTCTCAATTGGTTTTCCTATTTATCCAAAGCCAGCAAGAAGCATATGAAGAAAGATGCTATCTGCATCTAGAGAAATAACTAATAGAAGTATGTATAGAATAATTTTACATATATTTATATATATGTATGTGTGTGTATATATACATATATGTACACACACCTATTTGTGTCTAATAGTAACCATCTCTAAGGTGAGGGGGTGGGAAGGGAAGAAAGTAAATGTATATAATTGTGTTGTATATTTGAAAGGAATAGCAAGTTGTGCACAGTAGATTTTCAGTTTCATGTACAATCATCTTTTTATTGTATTATGTTATAGAAATACTTGTTTTATTCCATAAATTAAAAAAAAGAAGCATCATTTCATTAAATACTTGGTCTAGAAAACTTCCAGTACTCAAAAAGAGTATAAAAAGAGGTCCTCTGTGAAGATAGTGTCACCTTATGTGTGAAAAATTTGTTTCAAAGGATGTAGAAATAGAAAAATTCTATGAAGAACTTCACAAAATCCTCTAAACCATAGGTTCTCAAAGTAGATACTGCCCCTGGGGGGTTCTGGAATTGGGGGGGGGGATGTAATAGCTTTGAGTACAATTGGGGGATGTTGAATAAAAATAAGGGAGCGGTGAAAGCATAAGGAAAGAAGAGAAGAGAAGAAAATTTTGAAAAACCATTTGTACATGTTTTATCTGTTGTGTAACAGAATTAAAGTCCTAGTAATCACATTATTTTCCAAATAAATACAAAATGCAACTTATAACCCGATCAGTGGTTATATGACAGGTCTTAACAAGCAAGTGTTGGCAGGTAAGCATGTTGCCCATTGTCAGGAAATTGTGCATGCATGGGCAGGAATATGTGTGTGTAATGATTTGTGTTATTGTGTCATCAACATTTCAATGCAGGAAAATGTCTACAAATTTACAATAAATTATTAAATTTAAGATACGTCATTCAAAAAATGTTTTTTTAAAAATGATCAATTAAAAAACAAAACATTAACGGGTTAAAGAAAGGAGATTTTCAGGGGGGCATTGAGATTTTTTTTTAATGGGGCAGTAGGCTAAATAAGTTTGGGAACCTCTGCTCTAAACCAAGCCAATGTACATCTTGATAATTGGTGACTTCAGTGAAGAGGAAGAAAATATAATAAGTAAAAAAAAATCTAAAAAATACAAATCTGAACTAAGCAAGAAAAATTCTAAAAAGTCTTGTAGATTATTAACAAATGTGTGTGTGTGGGGGGGTGAGGGTAATTGTTACGTTCCTCCAAAATGAATGGTCTTAATTGTTAGGAAGTGGCAAATTTGAGACAGAGGTTCAGGCATAGGATCCTGGGAGGCTACTAGGTTGTTTAAAAGGTAAATGGGTCATGGATTTAGACTCAAGGACAAAAGACTGAGAAGGGAATGTGATCACGTGAGGAGGGCCAATACCACACATTAGGCATGATGGGATAGGCACGATGCATTGCTCTTAGACGTTTAAAGGGATGTTTATAATCAAACAGTCTAGAATCAGTTACATAGAAACATTAAGTGGTCAGCTAGCAACAGTTACAGAATGAGACATAAATTTTTGACTCTGGTCAGTTTGGGAATTTAATTTGCTTAACAATGCATAGTGATTGCATGCATTTCTTCTTGTCCTTTCTTCGCAGATGAAGGTAAGCAGAAGAGGCCTAGACAAGTCGTCAAGTCAAATCAATAAGCATTTACTATATACCCCGTGCTGCGGTAAGTGCTAGACATATAAATGTAAGCAGAAACAAAGTCCCTGCCCTCGGGAGCTTACATTCTAGTGTGGTAAGAGCAGTTAAGGGGGAAACGGAGGAGTGGAAGGGTGGGGTAGACTGGAGAGTCAGGAATATAGTTTATAAAAGAATAAAGACACGGCTGACTTGGGCATCCTCCTTTAAAACAGAGGCTCTGGAAAGAATCAGCTTATCAGAGGAAAAGGCTGCAGTTGTGAAAAATACTTCTAGTGTGAAAAGCATTAGGGTTACAGTGAGCTTCCAGGTTGAAGAAGTATCTCGGGGATGGTAGAGAATGTCCAGAAAGTCAAGAGTGCCGCCTAAAGAAGAATGAAGGCCCAAGGATAAAGTTCCCCTACCCCCTCCAAAAAGATGAGTACAGAAGCAAAAGCAGAAGGAATAGATGGAACATGTATATCCTCTAGGGTTTTTTGTCCAGAGGTAGCAAGAGTGGAGGAAAGGGTCCCCTGAAAAAGCAACTGAGTGGTCAGAAAGCCATAGAGTCAACTCTCTGGAAGCCCTAGGAAATGGCACCAAATGGGGACACAGCATTCAAGTCTCAGACCTTGACAGCCCTCTGAGGTCCTTCATATTCTGTCTCTATGTGTCAGAGAAGGCCCTAAAGATCCAGCACACAGCAACCCAAAGATCCAGGGGGTCCTAACTCCAAGAGGTGGAGATCAGCACAGGAATCAAGAGGACCCAAGCAGGGCTTAGCACCCCACCTAAAAGTGTAGCAGGGTGAGGGGCCTGATCTTGGCATAAAGCCCCAATTCAAGAGATAAATGGAACAGATGGGTAAATTAACAAACAATTCTGACCAATATAAAAAAAAATCTCATAATCCCTCAAAAGAAGAAGTGAGTAATTTGATAACAATTGCAAAGCAAAGACTCAAAGGAGAAAAATTAATTTCCATGAGGATTACTTGAATAGCTAGGATAAATAAAACAAGAGATTAAAACATAAAAGAAAAACTCTAGAGCGAAGAATTAAAAGAGAATAAGTAGCTTAGAAAGGAAAATAGTAAACCTTACCCAAGAAATAGACTCCATGAAAACTAGAATAGAGCAAACAGAAATCAATGACATTACAAGACAGCAAGAAATATTAGAACAAAATCAAAAGATTGATAAACTAGGAGAAAATGCAAGATGTAGAAAAGTTAAGTACAAAAAATACCTGACCGGGAAAATATATTAAAGAAAGGTCATTTAAAAATCATTGAATTCCATGCAAACCATTGTGGAAACCATATTTCAAGAAATTCTAGATGAAGACTTTGCCCTGCAGACCCCTTTGGGAACATTGAAAGGTTGTAGGTTCCCTGCTTGAGATACTGGAATAACACGATATTTAATACCTCAAGAAAGTAGCAACAAGACGAACCCAGACTTTCCCTCCAAAAGTATAGAGAGACCAACCTTAACATAAAATCTGAAGTCAGGTAGTAGTCTGGAAAAATAAACAACAACAAAAAGAGTACCACTATAAAAAGCTATTACAGCAACAGGGACATTTTTAAGGTGCAAATCCAGAAGAAGAGAATGATTCCAGAATAACTTAGAAAAGCCTAAAAAAAAAACCCCCCAAAAACACAACTTAGGCCACAGATTTAACTAGAGCTCCTGGAAGAGATGATATAAGAGTTAAAAAAGAATTTAACATGTTTTTTTTTCCTAAACGAAATGAAAGCAATGAAGGAAAAAATTGGAAAAGAAATGAGAGATGTGGAATAGAAAATTGGAAAGGGAATTAACAACTTGGCACAAGATGTAAGAAACCTTGGCCAAGTATTTAACTTGCTGAAAATGAGAATGGGTCAAAAAGAAGCCAATAACTATAAGCAATAACAAGAAAGATTTAAAGTCAAAAGGTTGGAAAAATAACATATAAAGTATCTCATAGCAAAAATGATTGACTTGTAAAAGCAGATTGAGGAGAAAAAATTTAAAATCATTGAATTACTTGAATATCATAATCAATCCCCCTAAACTCCCAGTTTCAAGAAATCTGAAAACTATTCAGATCTCTTAGAACTAAAAGGCAGAGTAGAAACAGAAAGGATCCACTAGTTACCCCCTGAAAGAAGCTCCAAATTGAAAACTCTTAGAAACAAAGACAATATCCAGAGCTTCCAGGTCAAAGGAAAAATACTGAAAACAGCCAAAAAGAAACAATTCTAATACTGAGGATCCACAGTCAGGATCGCACACAATTTAGCAGCCATGACTACAAAGGAATGGAACACTTAGAATATGATATTTCAAAACGCAAAGGTTGTAGGCTTGCAGCCAAGTATAACTTTTCCAGCAAAACTGAATATAATCTTATGAGGTGGTGGTGGGGGTGGATCTTTAATGAAATAGAGGACTTTCAAGCATTCCTAGTGAAAAGACCAGCACTGTATAGAAACTTTGACATTGAAACACAAGAGTTAAAGGAAACAAAAGGTAACTACAAATAATTATAAGGGACTAAACAAGGACAAACTGCTTACATTCCAACATGGGGAGATGAAACGCATGTCCCCTCTGAGTCCTAGATATCGTCAGGAGTCATAGAGGCAGTTTAATTAGACAATGCCTAAGAATGGTTCTCTTATACCTGAATCATCTTAAAGAGAAGAACGGAGAGGGGAAGAGGAGTACATTGGGGAGAAGGGAAAGGAAGGTTAGTGAAAATTGTAACATATTATCAGGCCGTACAGGTAGACATTTTATACAGACTAGGAAGAGAGGGTAGGGGGAACAGCTGACACTTGATCCTTACTTTCATCTGAACAGGTCAAAGGAGAGAAGGTTACGCACACACACACACACACACACACACAGAAAGAGATAGAGAGAGAAAGAGAGAGAGAGAGGGAGAGAATGAATTGGGTACAGAAGTACATTTCACTTAACAGGGTAACAGTAAGAAAAGGGGAGAAGGGAGGAGAGTAGATTGAGGACGGGATTATTCCTAAGCAAAACCAACTTTCACTAAGGATGTGCAAAATGATTTATAGCTCTTTTTGAGGTGGCAAAAATTGGGGATCAGAGGGGGTGCCCATAAATTGGGGAATGACTGAACAAATTATGGTATACAAATGTGACGGAATAGTATTGTATTGTAAAAAATGATGAAGGGTATGGTTTCTGAGAAATCTAGAAAGATTTATATGAACTGATGCAGAGTAAAGTGAACAGAACCAGAAACAATTTATACAATGACTACAATATGGTAAAGACAGCTGTGAAAGAGTTAGGGACTCAGATCAACATAAGAACCAACCAGGATTCCAAGGGCTTACAATGAAAAATGCTACTCATCTCCTGATAGAGATGTAAAGGACTCAGTTCAGAATGAAATGTAATTTTTTGGACACAAATGTGAAAAATTGTTTTGTTTGACTATGCATGTTTGTAACAGAGATTTTGTTCTTTCATTCTCGACAGGGGAAAAGTGATTTGGGTTTGGAGGGAGAGAAGTTGTTTTTTTGCTGATTGAAAAAAAAACAATTTTAAAAAACTTACTCTAAAAGCTAAGTATAATCCTACAGGTAAAAAAAAAAGTATCTTTAATGGATTCAAGTATTTCTGATGAAAAGGCCAGTGCTGAGTAGGAATTTTGAAATACAAACAGAAGAGTCCAGAGAAACCTAGACAGCTAAATTTATTTAGTTAATCTTAAAAGGAGAAAAAAATATTCCTTCAGAAACTTAATGTCTTTAAAGGGTATCAAGCATCTAAACAAACAAACAAAAAACAGAAGAACCAAGTTGGGGAAGGATATTGATTGTTGTGTTCTGAGGCTTTTAAGAGGAGAAAGAGATAGTAGGGTAAAAGGAAGAATTCACTAATACAGAATAGAGAAAGAAGGAGCTGGAACTGGCTATTTCTCATAATTAGGGTATGTGAGAAGAATCTACAAGCATGGAGGAAGTAGTGGAGGGGAGTAGGCAGCAGATGAACCTCTAATCTAAAGTGGATGAAGGAGGATGGGACATATACATGTACACCATACACAAACTGATGGGAAAATACTTCAAAGTCAACAAGAAAACAAATGAGGGGTGGAGGTGGGGGGTTAATACTGGGGAGGAAATAGTCACAAACAAAACTTTCCATTTTTGAAGATTGAATTAAAAAGATGGAGGAAGAAAAGCAAAGAACTAGAATCTATGTAAGTGCCTTAGACTGACTCTTAAACAGCTGGGGAGTGACTGAACAAATTGTGGTAAATGAAATGTAATAGAATGTTATTTCACTGTAAAAAATTATGAAAGACAATTTCAGAGAATCCTGGGTACTATGAACTGATTCAGAGTGAAGTGAGAGAAACCAGTAAAAAAGTTTATATATGGATATGTCATTGCAAACAATTTTTTTTTTAACTTAAGAACTCTGGTCAATAAAATGACCAACCATGGCTCCAGGGTGCTGTGATGAAACATATTACCCACCTCCTGGCAGAAAAGTGATGGATGCAAAGTGTAGCCACGTGAATTTTTGGACTTAGCTACTATGTGGATTAGTTTTGTTTGACTATGCTTATCTGTTACAAAGGTTTTATTCTCCCTCTTGGTAGTTACTTTAAGTGAGGTGGGAGTGTTTGATGGATTGCTTCAAGTGATCCCTACCCTGACTTAATTTACAAAGAAAACCAAGCCCTATGTAATAGAACATTTTAGTTTCCTGTATAATCGTTTCCAGTTATTCTACAATATATATGGAACTGCTCATTTCATTTGGTGTTTAAGTTCAGAATAAAAATAAAATTAAATGAAAATTTTAATAAAGAAAATTATTTTAAGAAGGCTTAGGTTTGGGTAACGTTCAGGTATCTTCAAAAGGGAGTAGAAAAGTAGTCAATGTATAAGATAGATGACACATATGAAAACTATTTATTTTCCCTACTACAAAAGAAATACATAAAACATAGAAGATTCATAAAGTACACATTGATAATTAAAACATGATACAATAAAGTCTAACTTCTACTATACTCTCCCAGGAAATTAATACTTAAAACATTAAAGTTTGTACTATTTGTTTGAATTGCTGGTTAGGTATTTTACCTTCTTTTCTACTATTCACTACCTGAAAATGTCTTTCAGGGTGTGTGTCTTCTAGCAAGTTACACCAGGGTTTGGGATCATCCTCCTGCCAACAGTCATCTACAAGAAGCATTATAGCAACTGCAGTGGTCACTACTTGCAGTACACATATCCTTCACTGAGGAACCCAGGAATCCCCAAACTCCAGAGGTAGCCATTCCAGAAAAATCCACCTCTTATTTTTGCTGCTTAATCACCTATATTCAGAGAAACACAAAACAAAAAAGATAACCAGAGTTCAAAGTTCCAGGTTCAGATTCACATAGCTAGCATAAGCTCTAATTGTCATATGTGAGCAGTGAACATGTAGGGGAAGAGGTATCTTTCCCCTATTCCCATGGGAAGCCGGGGGGTAGGGGGGAGACACAGAGACAGAGACAGAGAGAGAGAGAGACAGAGAGAGAGTTCTATTCTACACATTCTTGAGGGAGGAATGACAAAAATGTTGGGTTTAGAAAACTGCTATCCCCCTCCAGAGAGAGAACTGATGAACTCTGTTAAGAGTTTTGAGGACCTTAGAGTCTGAGGACCTAGGTTTGAGTTCTGTCTTTGCTATTTAATAACTTTGTCACCTTGAGCAGATAATTTTATCTCTCTGAGCCTCAGCTTCCCATCTGTAAAATGGGAATAATGATTCTCTCTTTATCTTGATTTATATATAGACATACATACACACACACAAATATATCCCTATAGAGATGTTGGCTGTTACTATTTTCATAACACCTCCATGTCTTCATACATTGTTCCAAGATTGGATCTGGTAGAAGAAAAAGGAAAAAAAAAATCATCCCAGAGAGGTCAAATTTCTTTTGGTGAGCCTTTCCAACTTCTCTAGGTAGACTTAGGCTTGACCAGTTTTCCAATACATCTGCCATTGGGCCTTTATCCAACACCTGAAAGCCTGGTGGTCCTGAGTTTGAGCTCTGCTGTCATCATCTTTGAGATCTCAAGGTTACATTCACAGTCCACACCATGATGAGGACTTTAACAAAGACACAGCATCATTAAACACTAAGATGATGTGATAATAATTTTCACAAAGATACCACAATGGGTGAAATACTCCTCAAGCATTCAGGGTTTGATTAGGTATTAGAGGAATGAAAGTAGTTCTTGTAAGTCTTTATTCATTGTTCCGCCAGTGATGGCGGAGGTGGTAGTGGAAGTGGGGGAAGGAGAACAGAAGCCTACTTTTTCACCCTCCTATTCTTCTAGCAGCAAGATAGATCTGGGTGATGACGCAAATGTAAATGTGGCTATAAAAAGTTACAATTATGAGTAATTGGTACTGTCAGTTACTGATCCTGATAAATTGCTGATATGTAGAGTTATTAAAGTAATTGGCAGAGGAATACAGTCAATCAGATACTGCTCCACTGTGAGATTACTGGGGGAGAATGTCATTAGAACAGAGAAAATGAGGCTAATTTTATTTGGACTTTACTGACTTCTTCCAAGCATGTATTATGCATAGGACTGTATGATGTGTGTCACTAACAGGTTTAGCTTGAGGGGAGAAAAGAGAAGGAACTCTGGGAAGAAACATGTGAACCTAATGCCACAAAGGGTCATCACATTTTACATGGTTGTTTTCCCTGTGTTATGTCACTGAGGCATAAAGAATAAATAGAGTCTCAGAGAAGAGTAAGATCCAAACTGATCTGATTTCAGTCAGTGGGCATCTGATATGTTGGTTATTGCTACTTCTAATCATTTGAGTCAAAGTGCAGCAATGTCTCACTCTAGCTATATATATGAGAGGAAAAGCAAAGAAAGGCAAGTTAATTTTAAGCAATTCTTAAGCTACCCCAAGGTAGGGTCTAGCTACTTCTTTCCCTAAGTGATTGGGTTGATTTGAATTGGGTAAAAGTGAATACAGTAGGTTCTAACTATCGTGTATTTTTTTCAGGTTGGCTTCCAGAAGAAAGCTGGTCTGCAGAATAATATAGGCAGGAGAATAAGAGGGTTACTGTGAAAACAGAGACATAAAATTTGATGTAGAAAGATCTTTGGCACCCTTCCACTCCCTTTCCCTCCACCCTTCCACCCTTCCCTTCCCCAGACTCCATAGCATGATTCCATCATCACTGTGACAGCTGGCAGTTGGGCTTACAATCTTTTACACAAGTACTATTTTCTTTGTGACTCCAAGGAAGGAGGAGAGCTCTGATTGTATTATCCTGTATGAATGCCAGAGCTGATCTTATAAGGTAAAGGCAAGATTTTCAAACCTGGGCCAGGATCTACACTTAGAAAACTGGGGACACACATACTTCCAAGATTGGTTTCTCTTCTTAGTTGCCATAAGTAATGTTAACCAAATTTACCTGAGAACATTTAGAATTTTAATATTCTAGTATTCTGTAATCATTATGAAAACCATGGTCTGGGAGGGCATATAGGCCCTAAAAGAAGAGAAAGCGAACCAAATTGCCTCCAGTCCCTTACCTTTCAATCCATTCTACAGTCACCAAACTAATCTTCCTAAAACACATGTAACTTCTGCTCAAAAAGCCTTTAGGGGTTACCCATTGCCTACCAAGTAAAGTCTGAACTCCTTAGCCATAAATTTAAGGCCTTCTATGATCTGGTTCCATTTTATCTATCCATTCATATCTTTCACTAGTGCCCACTGCCCTCCACCTCCCCCCCCCCGCCCATGTATAGTCAACCCTTCAGTCATTGTATAATACTTGCTGTTTCTTGAATATGCTCTTTTCTTTCCTTCCTTCCTTCCTTCCTTCCTTCCTTCCTTCTTTCCTTCCTTTCTTCCTTCTTCTACTATTGAGGATACATGGTATTTATGGAGATGAAGCTTAGGACCACAGATGAAGAAGTCAGTCATTAGCAAGGGGTAAAATCAGTCTTAACAACTGACTAAAGAATGTGTTTCAAGTTGAATAAACTCAGGTATCTCTTAGGAAATGGAGAATATTTTCAGAGGTCCAGAGCCCTTGGAATAGAGACCTCTGGAAGTGAGATGAATATGGAATTGGCAAAGCTAATGAATATAGGATGATCTGAAGCATAAAATAGGAAATTTAGGAGTTCAGATGCAGAATTGCCCTCCTTATTCCCAAGGACAAGAAGCTACAGAGCAGAAGTACAGTGAGTGTAGCCTGGCATCAGAAAGAACAATCTGGAAGTCCCACACCATACATGAAGGTAACCCTGGACACCAATTTGGAAAGGGATTGAGAAATCCCAAAAGGCTTCCAAGTGATACCATCTTGCTTCTTCCTCTGACTTTATTATTATTTTACCATCCATCCCAGTCAGAATTAAGACTGGGGAAAGGAAATGAGTTCTAGATGTTCTCATAAACTATGCCCGGTGAGCTGATCTTTAGCAAGATAGTAGTTAAAGTTAGGATCAGAATGTTCATTTCTAAGCTTTGCACTTTTAATTTGTTTTCCCTTGGTTCCCTAGTAAAAAATTTCTTTTGAATAATTCCACCTCAGGTGAATTAAGGAGAAAACAGATTTTTTTCCACTGCTTTGTCAAGGATAAGATATCCTTGGTGGTCAGATGAGATGCTGCCTATAAGACCAGAGGAGCTCAGAAGTCCATAAGAAACTGGTGGATTTGAAGAAGAAAGACTGGTTAAGGCCTCCGTTTCCTTATCTGTAATATGAGAGTTTGGGACTAGAAGATCTCTAAAGTTTCTTCCAGCTCTTCCAGGCTGTGATTCTGCAAGTGTGGAGAACCCAGGAGAAAAAGTGCTGCTCAGGGCAAATGGGGGTCACTGTCCCCTTCCCACTTGGATTGTTTCTTCATAGGAGTCAAGGCTGGCTTCTTCCTTCATTTAGCTATTAGCAAAGTTGTTCCAGTTATATTTTAATAAAACATATTATTTTTTAACAGCATCATGCAGTAGAAAGAACACTAGGCTTGGATTAGGAAGACAAGAAGTCAGTTCTTGGCTCTAGACCTTCCTCGATGTTTGACTTTACCTTTTGGGTCTGTTTCCTCATCTATAAAGTAGAAATAACATTTGCACTACTTTCCTCATAGCTGAGTTAAGTCAATAAACATTTATTAAATGCTTATGATGTGCCAGGCATTGTGCTAAGCACTGGGAATACAAAATATAAACAAAAAGAAAACAGTCATTGCTTCCAAGACCTTTACATTCTGATAGGGGGAGACAGCACATAAAAACAAGCTGAAAGGGGTATAGGGTTATGTGTGGGTGTGTGGGAGTGGAAAAGGTGGAGTTAGGAATAGAACTTAGAGAAAGAAGCCATAAATCTGACCAGCCTGGGCACTTCTTTAAAATGGAGGTTCCCCAAAGAACTGAGGAATCAGAGGAAGGGACCAAAGGAAATGTGATCTTCCAGGCTGCTAAGGCTGGAAGAAAGAGGTGGAGAAAGAGGTTTGAAGAGATGGGTTATTATTGTAGTTACTGACTAGTTTCAGTCCTGTCCAACTCTCTGTGGCCCCATCTGGGTTTTTCTTGGCAAAAATACTGGACTGGTTTTTCCATTTCCTTCTCCAGCTCATTTTACAGATGAGGAAACCAAGGCAAATAGGGTTAAGTGACTTGCCCAGGGTCACACAATCGGTAAGTGTCTGAGGCCAGATTTGAACTTCTCCTCACTCCAGGGCCAGTGCTCTATCTGCTGTGCCCTTTAGCAGCCAAGGAGTCGGGAGCAGAGCCCAAAAAGGAACGAAGGAGTGAGGATCATTGTCAAGGAAGTAAGCCCTTTGTAAGCCATGAGCTACAAAAATAGGAGCTATAAGTATTTTTATCTAATATATTTATATAAATATATATATATATATATATATACATATACATATACATACACATATGTACATACATATATATCTTTATAGTATATCTTATATCTATATAAGTATATATATCTTATATAGTATAAAGATATACCTATATAGTTTAAAGATACTTATCTATATACTATCTAGATATAGATATATCACTTTGGTTGGTTAGCACTCCACAGCTAATCATATATATTATATATAGCTATATATAATAGATGTAATATTATATATAATATAATATTAACATATAATCAATATAAGTAGAAAAACTAACATACTTAACTGTCAGTTTAGATGAAAGAATGTATTTCCTCAAGCAAATGCACAGTGTCCTACACCAAGGATCTATAAATTTCCCTAAAATAAATTAAGCTTGAGGAAAGTGACAACTTTCATGAAAACTGAAAAACACAACCAATGATAACAGAAATATAGTTCCTTAGTCTATTGATGTTGGTGATTAAAGCTAGCCAGAAACATAAATGGAGCAAGTAATTTGACAATACTAGGTAGCCATCCTCACTCTTAAGGAATGGCTTCCTCAACCTGATGGTGCTTAAAATTCCACCATTAAAGCTTTATTCCTTTGGGTTAAGACATGCTTCCCTATTAAAAATGCAAATATTGCCGGACAGAACTTCTTAAATCGTTTTCCCCCATGTAAACCCTAAAGTGAATTAGGCTATTAGTTCCTTTATGGGATAGCTAGATGACAACATGAGGATACTAGGTATGTCCTTGGGAGTTGGGGAATGGGCAAAGAAAAGAAGACAAGAAGGAGTGGTTGCCTCGTGAAGGAGGAGAAAGGTGAAAAAAGCTTAATGGGGGGGGGCATGGCAGATAAACTTGGCCTACTTTACAATATTGCCCAAGGCTGGCCCTACTTGCAATCAGAAATGTCACTTATCTGACAATAATAAACAAAAAAAGAACTGGAAAACCTTCTGCAAAAATGTTTATGACTTGGTACTTTTTTTTGTATTTTTTTTAACATGTGCCTGGAGTAGAGGCCAACTTCTTTTCCGTTGTACTTTGCCACCTTCTTTTCCATTGTTTTGAGATAAATAAGTAGTGGGTGATGTGCCAGACATTGTGCTAAACACTGGGAATACAAAATAAGCATTTATTAAATATTGTTTCAGGTACTGGTGATACAAGGATAAAAATTAGATAGTCCTTGCCCTCAAGGAACTTACATTCTTTTGGGCCAGCTAAGTGGTGTGGAGGATAGAGCACCAGGGTCTGGAGTCATGGACACTTGAGTTTAAATTCAGCCTCAGACACTTATGTCTGTGTGACCCTGGATCAGTCACTTAACTTCTGTTTGCCTCAATTTCTTCATATGTAAAATGGGGATTTAGCACCTACTTTCCAAGGCTGATGTGAACATCAAATGAGATAATAATTATAAAGCACTTATCATAGCGCCTGGCACATAATAAGCATTATGTAAATATTTGCTGTTATTACTATTGTTAAACAACAAAGATGCATATGGTGAGACTTTCAACCATACATACATATGGACCAGAGGAAGGCTGAATACATCTACCACCAGAGGGTTCTAGGGGGAACTGCTGAGGGGTTGAA
The DNA here is from genome assembly GCA_028627135.1 of Pseudochirops cupreus. Lineage (NCBI taxonomy): Eukaryota > Metazoa > Chordata > Mammalia > Diprotodontia > Pseudocheiridae > Pseudochirops > Pseudochirops cupreus. The sequence continues at coordinate 374,259,156 of CM053580.1, read as the reverse complement.
GCTGATTCTCTACTGTCATCAGCTCAAGTCTTTTTTCTGTTGTGTTCTACCCATTGTTAACTTCTAATGCTTAATGTTCTGCGGTATTTAACCAATTTTACAAAAGGATAATTAGTATGAAGATAAAACAAGAAGTCCAAATATTTCACCCCAACAACTGGGGCCACATTTGTCCCTAAAGCACTTCAATCCTTGGGGACAGTGGACTCAAACCTAAAGCAGTTTCTGCACATCATTGGTTCGACTTTGTTCACTTCCAGATCTAGCATGTTTGATGGATGGATGAGTCCACATCTCTGCTACTGCTGGGCTAGGTCAAACAGATTGCTAGGGACTTGCCATCTGGCAAATTCTGGCAGGGACTCTAGCTCCTAGACTCCCAGTGGCTCACTTTCTGACCTTTCAAAGACCAGGTCATAGCCATTCTCCAATCTCCTCCCCATAAAAGCAAGAAGGAATAGATATAAAAGGAAAAGAAGCAACAGCTGGTTTTTTTTTTTACTCTCAGCTTCATGTTGATTCCCAGGTGAGAAAGGACTTGAGTACCTTACCTTATGTGAGGTCCCACAGAAATTCAAGTTCTTTGCTTTAGCACCAACCAGGCCTGAAAGAACCAGAACCAAGAGACTCCCTTTGGCTGGTTAGTGCTCCACAGCTCATCAAAATGGCTCCTCTTTACCCTGGTTGACCAAAACCATTTGAAGAATGTTTGCAGGCTTCCTAGCTTCTTCCACATGCAGACTGCACAAGACTGAGCTGGACATGCTCACCAGCCCTCACTATTTACACATATAGATAGGAAAGAAGTTCTCTCTCTCTCTCTCTCTCTCTCTCTCTCTCTCTCTCTCTCTCTCTCTCTCTCTCTCTCTTTCTCTCTCTCTCCTCTTCCTCCTCTTTCTTTTTCTTCTTCTTTCCTCCTCTTCCTCCTTCTCGCCCTCCTCATCCTCTCTCTGTCTCTCTCACTTATAAGGTCATCATCTTCTCTACAATTTATAATCTGAGGGAGTTTCTTAGAGCACTGAGAGGTCACATGTCACATCCAGGGGGTCACACACAGTCTGCAAGTGACAGGAGTGGGACTTGAAGCTGGGTCTTCCTGGCTCCAAGATCAGTTTGCTTGATATTCATGATTTCATGCTACTTCTCATATGTAAAGTTCATAAGTAAATACCTGGGAAAAAATAAAGAAAAGTAAATAAAAGGTAATTTTTTAATTTTGGAGAGAGGAAGCACCAGCAAGGGGTTCAGGGGGCGTGGGGTTAGGCAGGATAGCATCTGGGTGGGGATAGGATAATACTCAAAAAATGCCTAATATAGAAAGAGGTCCTTGAACTGAGTTTTTCCTCAAGTTAAGGGTTCTAAGAATTGGAGGGGAGAGCTGAGAAGAGAGTGCATTTCAGCCGTGGAGAACAGCTACCGAAAAAGCATGAATGAGGACTGGAAATAAATGTTATGTTTGGGAAATAGTATGTAGACCAATTTGGCTGGAAAATAGAATCGGTGAGGAAGAATAATGTGCAGTAAACCTGGAGAAGAATCTGGTACCAGATAATGAAGGAGCCAAATGGAAGAGTTTGCATTTTATGTTACAGATAGGAGAGAGCTACTAGAATTTCTTGAGCAGTGCAATGACATGGTCAGAGCAGAGTTTGGGGGATATCAATTGGGCAGCTACATAGAGATGAATTATTAGAAGGGGGAGCCATGAAGCAAGGAGACCAATAAGGGTCCATAGTCCAGGCAAGAAGTGATGAAGGTCTGAATTAGGGTTTCTGTGTGAGTGAAGAGAAAAGGGGCCAGTTTGAGAAATATTGGGAAAGTTAATTCAACAAGACTTGGCAACTGACTGAAAGGAGAAGGAAGAGTCTGTTAATGAAGTCTGGATAATCACGATAGTCATGAGGGAAAGCACAACAGCTTGTGAGCCATAGCACTAGAAAGATACTGCTCTCCCCACCCCCACATTGCCCCAACCTCTAGGGGCTAGCCTTGGAACTTTGAAGACAGATATGGCAACCATGTTCTAGGGACCCAACCTCACAGTGTGAGTGGGGATTAAGAGAGTAGTCCAAGAGCCTATACTACAGAAATATTACTATTATCATTTTTTGATCTGAATTTGTGATTTTAACTCTATTTCTCTATCCCCTACACTACTTTGCCTATTCTGGAAGTATTACATTATTCTAAAAAGTTCTCAATTATTAATTCTTCTCTCCAACTAGATGGTAAACTCCTGGAGAAAGGAATTCTGCTTTATATTTATCTTCTTTTCTTTGTAGTACTTAGCATGGTGCTAGGCATTTATTAGGTACATGGTAAATAATTACTGATTAATTATATTTATTACATATTAATTACATGTTTTTGGTTTCAAAGGCAGCTTCCCTTGAAGATATTATGAGAGGGTTAGGAAAGTTATCTTCCCCCCAAAAAAGTCATGTTCAAAAATATTTTAATAAGCGATGTAGCAGAAAAGGAATACTTTCATCTTTTAAAGTATGGACCCCAGGGAACACTCTGTCTGTTTATCTTTTTTCCCCTGCTGAGCCTTTCCGAAGTCAACAGGAAAAAGGAGATTTCTATCACTTAAACAAAGAGAAGCAAGAGAGGCCAAATGGAGGCATAAGTCTTCTCACCTGCAGTTTGTGAACCTGGTCCTCAGTGACTGACTTTAAGGTCCTTCTGTTAGGTCTTCTATTTTAACTTCCACTTTCAAAAAGCAGTTCACAGCCCTTTCTGTTGAGGAAAAACATGTCCTGGTAGCTTAAAAAAAAGTACCTTTTAAAAGCTTAGTACCATCTTTGCACGTAATTGGAAAAAATAAAGTACTATTAAGTGAAAAAAAATAAAATAAAAGCTTAGGCTGCTTAAGTTTGAGAGAAGTGTATGGCTATTCTCCTAACAGCCTGTTTCTTAAATTGGGAAAGAACTTTACATGTTCCACTTTTCATAACCTGACCCCTATCTACTAGTCTAACCTTACTACACATTTGTCCTCTTCATGCATACTGTAGCCCAGCCAAGGTGGTCTTCTTGCTGACAGCCATTCTGCCTCTGTGCCCATCGCCTCTGCCTAGAACACACTCCCTTTGCCTCCTTCACTTTCTTTTGTATTCACAGTGCTAACCACAGCTCCTGGCACATACTAAGTGCTTAAGAAATCCTACTTGATAGGGTGACTTATTAGATTCCCTGTTTTCCTTCAGGGCAGATAGGTGGTACAGTGGATAGAGTGCTGGGCCTAAAGTCAGGAAGAATCATTTTCCCAAGGTACAAATTCCTAAGGTACAAATCTCAGACACTGACTAGTATCCCCCCCCATACCCCTGTTAGTGAAGTCAAGATCTAGCTTGTTCAAGGCTCAGAAAATCCAATATCATTCCAATTAAATTCTCCTTATGAAGAACACTTATCACTTTGGTTGCATGGATCTAAATTCTAAGTATTTGTTCATCTCAAAAAGAAGCATGTTATTACCAGGTCCTAATTTTTTCAGATACTCTCCCTCCCACCTCATGCCTCTCTTTGGCTTACCCATAGAGCAGCCAAATGAAGAGCTCCTCCTGATGCTGTTGGAAAGGGATGAAGCTACAGTATACATGACCTGGATTTTGGTTACAATGCCTGAATTGTTGCTGTCTCTATCGAATGCTATTTATTACAAAACAAAAAGGGGAATTCATTTCAGAATTCACCTATCATTGCACAAGCATACCATTAACAAAATCAGCGAGACAGAAGAATATAAAAGGCATCCTCAGTCCAAAGCATGATTCATAAATATTGGATCCCAGTAAAGGCTAGTTTTATTTTCCATAATTATTCCATAATTATTTTCCATAATTCTTGCAAGAGTTCAGCAATTTTTTGCCACCAAAATTTCAGAACTTTTAATTGAACATTTTTTTTCATGTGAATGTATTGGTGTGTGTCAGTCCCTAAAGCAAACACCTACTTGACTGAATGCCAACTGCTGGTCGGACTTGATGCTTGGAGCCTCTGCATCCTCATTTCTGGCCGATAGAACCCCTAGCTCCATTCAAGACTCAGTTCAATGATCCTTCCACAAGAAGCTCTTTCTGATCCCCTTATTTGCTAGTGCCCTAAACCCCATCCCCAATTACTCAAGATTTACTTTCTCTATACCATTTACTTATCTGTGTTTTTGTAGCTTCTTCCCAAAATAATGTAAGGTCCCTTAGGGTAAAATCTGTTTCATTTCTATCTTGGTATTTCCAATACCTAGCAGGCAGCCTGATTCAGAGAAGGTGCTTAATAAATGTTTGTTGAATAATAACAATGATGATATCTAACATTTATATAGCACTTTGAGGTTTGCAAAGCACTTTACAAATATCTATTTTATTCCCACAACAGCCCAGGGATACAGGTGCTATTATATTCACATTTTATAGATGAAGAAACTGAGGCAAATAGAAGTTAAGTGACTTGCTCAGGGTCACAAAGTTATTAAATGTCCAAGGCTACATTTGAACTCAGGTCATTCCAAGTCCAATGCTCCAGGTCCAATAGCCTATCCATGGTATAGAAATTTTAGAGTACAAAGAATATGATTCCCAAAGGAATTTTGTTTTGCTATAGAATTATGTTTTATTTCCTAGTACCTCCTTAATTCTATTTTTCCTCTTCCTTAATTTGAATGTAAATATAATATAGGTTAGGATATTTATGATTTATTGATCTATGATTTAACTGGTAAAGGGAAATCTGATCATCTGAGAGGAGATGCAAAGCACTATGAGGGCTACTGTTGCCAGGCACTCAAGCACTGTTCTAAGTGCTAAGTGTTAAGAAGAAAGAAAGTGTTGCCGGTTATTAAAGGCATTTACATTCTGTTGAAGGAAGACAACACAGACAAGGAAGCAGAAAAGTGTGAGGGGGTGTTGTGCCCATGTGTGAGGCATGCTGGGTGGTTCACAGAGCCAGAAGGTAGCCTAGAGAGGAATGGCTGCCCTGGCCAACCTCCTTCAAATGGAAGAGACTGTAGGGCCAATGCAAAAAGTCACTTACTCAGGGTAATGAAACCAGTTTTTGTTGGGTCTTTAACTCTGTTTTCCTGGCTCTGAGATCAGCATCTTACCCAATATGCCAAGATGACTTTCAAGTACTATAGAGGATACATAAAGATATAGATATACATGCATATATATATATATATATATATATATACACACATATATATATGTTTCACATTATATACAAATATCAATGAAACATTTATATACCATTGCTATATTATCTCTCTCTATATAAGACAATGCATCTAGCTGGCAGCAGAGAGGTGTAATGAGGACAAACATGGATATGGAAACATGACAGAAAAGGAAAATGACAAAGCTGGAGAACATGTGGAAAAACGGACACTAATGCATTGTTGGTGGAGTTGTTATGATGTTAATGGAATAGGAAGCTCTTCCCTGTCCATTAATAGGCCTATGTGAGTACATGTATCCTCTTTTCCTTTGGAACAGGAGTCATTTTCCCATGTCTAAAGTATCACAGCTGTGATACATCCTGAGTCACACAGAGCCCATTGTGGGAGGAACTTGCCTAAGGGGGAGCTTCCTTAGGGGCAGGCTTGCTTGTAGGAAGACTTTTACACCTTTTGGTACTAATCTAATTAGGCACCAGTCAAGAGGTTTGTGGTGCCTGCTGGCTCTGAGCCTATTAGTTGAAAATTATATGTACTGAGAGGTTGCTCTTTTACTTAGGGGGCTCACTCATGAAAAGGATCTTTTGATTCCCTGCATGGGACTCTGAGTAGCCACTTGTTAAGAGGCCCCTGACTACTCAGTTGTTGGTGCTCTTTCAATCCAGTAGGGTATGTAGGTGGTTGTATTATTCTGTTTAGACAGTTGATGTCCTGTCTATTGGACTCTTTCTTGGATACTCACTTCTACTTATCTGTCTGTTAATTAAAGTAACATTGTTACCCCCTTTAAAGTTGCCTTTCCTTTAGAAAAGCAGATCAAAGAACCTATGCTAGTAGTTGACCCTGTGTGCTAGTGTGGTTGCTGCTACAGTTGTGAACTGGTTCAACCATTCTGGAGAACAATTTAGAATTGTGCATATTCTTTGACCCAGCAGTACCACTACGAGGTCTGTACCGCGCACCCCCCCCCCCAAAAAAAAAAATCAAAGAAAAAGGAAAAGAACCTATATGTACAAAAATACTTAGAGTAGTTCTTTTTGTAGTGGAAAATAATTGGAAATCGAGGGAGTATTCATCAATTTAGAAATGGCTGAACTAGTTGTGGTATATGATTATGGTAGAATATTATGGTTCTATAAGAAATGATGAGGGAGATGATTTCAGAAAAACCTAGGAAGCTTTATATGAACTGATGTAAAGTGAAGTAAGCAGAACTAGGAGAATACCATACACAGTAACCCCAATATTTTTTGAGTTAAAAAGATAAACAAGAGGATTAACTGTTTACTTTAAGTGAGCAGAAGTCTGGTTGTTTTTCAGGAGAAGAACACAACGTACTGTTGTATCTGGTTTCCAGAGTTGGTGTTTATCATAATTCCTGGAGCTGTGGTTGGTAGAGTTCTGGAAAGGCTCTCTGCTCTACCCACTTTCAGTCTCCCTTCCCCTCTCTTCCTCTCCTCTGCCCTCTCCTCCTCTCCCCTTCCATTCCTCTTTCTTTTTTTGCAAAGTGACTAAAAGAGAAATATGTTTTTCATGGCTTCACAAATATAATGGGTGTCATATTACTTATCTTGATGGAGGAAGGGAAGAAGGGAGGAAGACAATTTGGAACTCAAAATTTTAAAAACGACTGTTAAAATAAATATTTTTTTTAAAGAAACTCATTAGAGGAAGGAGGTAGCTTAAAGCTACACGACTTCTCATGGCAGAAAAAAAAATGCTGCCAGTGGACTTAAGAAAAGATTATGTCTTCAGAACCTAGTTGTCTGCACTGTGCAGAGAAACCTATACCCAAAGGGGGCTAGCTATGTGAAGACTCTTTCAAAGGGAGAAAAGCCTCCCAGTAATAGGAGTTGTGCGTGAACCTTTGCCACATGTCTCCTCTACATCTTTGCTTCACTACCATTACTACCTTTGCTACCATTCACTATCCTAAGTTTGATACCACTCTTCCCATAGACCTTGTATTTGTGAGAAAGTGAAGCCTGGGCTTTGGGGGCAATGTTTTGTACTGTGTTCTTGCTGTACTATTCTTCTCCATGTTGTGTTCCTGACTCTCTAGACTTTCTTTTCAATACCACAGAAATCTCTTTACTTAACTGTTGAACCATTCACACTAGAATTACTCTGTGTCTCTGCAACTTCTTCATCTGATTGACTGACTCCTCCAAGAACTTCCATTTTCAGGAGGATGCCCAGACCAGTCATATGTTATAGCATTTCTCTCTAGGCTGCACTTCTGGCTGTCTGAACTGTACACCCCCTACATAACACCTCCTCTCACTTCTCAGCTTCCTTTTATGTGTGTTTTCCTGTCTTAGAATGTAAACTCTTTTAATTACTGGGACTGTCTTTCTGCTTGTATTCCTAGCACTTAGCATGGTGACTGATACAGTAAATGCTTAATAAATGCTTGTTGGCTTGCCTTCACATACATTTATTATATACACATACATATATTTAAGATATATAAATATTTTTATATATTTTTCTAAAAACCATCACTGTTACTTCCCAATGGTGCCCTCTCTCTTATAAAACCCTCTTTTAACATAGTACATTTAAAGAAAACAAAATAACATACTAGCCTTGTCTGATAATGTAGGTTTCATTTCCTGTATATATGATGTTATCTTTTAGATTAAAATATTACTCCAACTTTTCTTTAATGCCCAAGTGAAAGTTAAAAGAAAAGATTGACTTGGAATTGGATTTTCATGAACAAATATGATTGTGATAGAATATATTATTACTACTGAATTACATGTGAATTTGCTGATTTGCAACTTCTTTCTTCTGTTCCATAGCACCAGGAAGAACAAGTTTAATCCCTCTTCCAAAAGACAGTCTTTCAAATTATTGAACACAACCATGTTGTCCTCTTTGAGTCATCTCTTCTCTAAGTTAGACACCACCAGTTCTTTCAAATGATCCTCTGTAATGTTAAGGGAATTTGAAGATCTTCCCTGCCCCTTAATAGACCCATGTGACCTGCTTTGAGCTTTGACCAAGCTCACAACTTGAAGCATATGGAGCCCATGGTGAGAGGAGTTTGCCAAATGGGTGGAGCAGGAAGAGAGAATGAAGCAGAGCTGAGGAGAGAGCTGAGGTAGAGCAACTAGTATGAGCGAGAGAGGGAGAAATTTTGCCTAGGGGAGCTTGTTTGTGGGGAGGCCTAAGGGAAGGAAGGCTCAGGGATGGAGGTGCTTCCTGCATTGGTGATGTGTATAAACTTCATTGTTACCATAGTTGAATTGGCTTTCTGGTATCTGAATAAATATCTTGGTTTTGTCTTTGAGGAATAGAGTTTGTTATATTTTGCGATTCAACCTGGCAATATGTCTGCATATTCATAGTGGCTGCTATGGATATCACATTGGCAATACATCCTCATATAATATGGACACAAGGTCCTTCACAATTCTGATTGCCATTTTCTTGCTACTTTCCAGCCTTTCAAAGTATTTCCTAAACTTTGGTGGCTAGAACTGAACAAAATATTCCAAATGTGGGTATGGTCTGACTACAGAAGAATGCCATGTAACTTTTTCCTCTTTCCTTATTCATGGAAGTTGGGCTTCTCAACTGTATTGTTTTCTTGGGAAGGGCACAATGCAATTGCATTAGGTGTTAGGGTTTATTTTTAGCAACTGAATCTGCCAACTCATAATTAATCTACACTTCAATAAAACCCTGAAGTCTTTTTTCCTGAGCTTTTTACACAATACCAGGGCCCTGGGCATACTTTGGGAGAGTTCTCATTTTATGACTTATAGCTCTTATCCTGAAGATCCAGAAAATTCACTATATAATATTATTTAATATGTTGTTGAATTGGCCTTTAGGGGCCATCCCAGAGCACCCCTGGAAACTTCTGAGGACTCCAAGTATATGGTGACTCATTGTTTGACCTTTTGGGGGATGATAAACTCCTGACTTTCCAGACGTGGGGGTGGCCCAGTGTTGAAAGGACTTTTCATTTTAAGATGACATAGCAAACCTAAAGTCATTCAGCAGTCATCCCCATGCCTCTCCCTCATGAAATACTTAAAGGGAAGAGGGCTGATGAGTTTCTTCTTAAAAGAAGAAATAGGAGGGTGGCTAGGCACAGTGAATAGGGCACCAGCCCTGGAGTCAGGAGAACCTGAGTTCAAATCCAGCCTCAGACACTTAACATTTACTAGCCATGTGACCTTGGGCAAGCTATTTAACCCCAATTGCCCTGCCTTCCCTCCTCCAAATAAATAAATAAATAAAAGATGAAATGGGGGCAGCTAAGTGTCACAGTGAATAGAGCACCAACTCTGGAGTCAGGAGGACCTGAGTTCAAATACAGCCTCAGACCCTTGACAATTAGCTGTGTGACTTTGGGCAAGTCACTTAACCCCAATTGCCTTGTCTTCCCCATCTTAAAAAAAAAAAAAGAAATAACTTCTAACAAACTCTCTCTAGGATATGACTCACCAAGGGAAATCATGTGACTCTGTTGAGGGGTAGGGAAGGGCAGGCTCTTTTTAATTCCAATACCGTAAGCAAACCTTCAGGTGACCACAATAAGGTGAGGGCCCCTGGCTGCCTTTTCACCTTTTGTCTTTTTTCTTTCCTGGTCTTAGGTAAATAAGCTGTATGGGTTCAGGACTGGCAGGAATCTTATGATACTGAGAGGTACAGAGGTTCTGAGTTCAATGAAGAGTTGGCTAGAGGTGGGGAAAAGCATCTTTATTGGAAAGGTCGGTCACTGATAAAAAGAGGGACCAGTCCAAGTGTTGTTATTTTACCAGAGGAATTGTAAGGTCAGTGCCAGGTAAAATGTAAGTAAAATGCTTAATTAGCAGTACTGCCAACTACTTTTTTTGGATAAAGTTAAAATATCAACCTTCTAGTAGGTTGTGACAGTAGTTACAAGATACTGGATCCTATTAATTATGCTAATGAGTGCTTGTGACAGTTTTGTGTTTAGCTTTCATTTAGTGTGTAGGAATAAATTATCTATCCCATACCCAATCCATTTTGTGTATTGAGTAGCATTCTATTTCCTCTGAACCCCTGCCTTTGGGGAGACCTAGGTATGAAGCATACTGTAAGTCTTAAGAAAATTTTCCCAGACCTCCAGGTTTTGTTTGTTTGTTTGCTTGTTTTTTTATGAGTCAGTAAGTGTGAGAAAAGAGGGCCAAATTCCTCTCATTAGAGGCAAGGCTTTCAGAGTCTAAGCTGGATCTAAACCTCTTACCTGGGTGCAGAGGTACAGAAAAGGAATTGTTGTGATATCCTGGCCCTTGTGGACCTGGTAGCAGTAACTTGAGGCTAGTATCAAATCATAGTATCCTGCAAACACACAGGTCATGAAATTCAAAGAAGAAAGGTTTTATTGTCAGCTCAAAGAAAATAAGGTAGCATTCTCTATCTTCTCATGACAGATAGAAACTTTTCAGTAAGCTTTTTCTTAATAGCCTATTTTTAAAGAATCAAATTTATTTATTTATTTATTTACTTACTTAGTAGCTTGTTTAGCCTCAGCTACTTAGAATCAGTTATGCAGTAGATAGTGTTCCATAGTAAGATACTCCTATAGTTCTGGACAGCTCCCAGAAAGTGGAATTGGAATTTCTGCTTACTTTGGCATCTACAGGAGTAAAATACTGGACAAGTGCTCATCCCTGTCTCACCTTCCACCTGCTTTTGACCTCCTTCTCTGAAAAAAAAAATCCATCACCTCCTAAAAGAATCTGTTTCACTTTTGGATAGCTCTAATTTTTAGGAGGAGTAGTGAGGTGGCTCAGTGGATAGAACACTGAGCCTGGAGTCAGAAAGACCTGAATTCAAACCTAGCTTCAGATGCTTACTTGCTGTGTGACCCTGGGTAAATCACTTAACCCTGTTTGCCTCGGTTTCCTCATCTGTAAAAGGAGCTGGAGAAGAAAATGACAAACCACTCCAGTATCTCTGCCAAGAAAACCCCAAAGCTGGGTCACAAAGAGTTAGAAACGATTGAACAACAACAATTTTAGAAAGGATTTCCTGATATCAATCCTAAATCTGTGTCTCTTCAACTTCCACCTACCTGCTACTGATTGAGCTTACTGAGGCTATGTATTGGTGTGGGTATTCTAAGTTTTGGGGGATTTTTAGCACTTTGATGATTCATATCCTCCAGTAGTATATCAACCCATCAGTAGTTGGATAACAATCAATTAAGAGTATTAGTCATTAAGTGAATGTTTGTAGACTTTCTAAGAACTGTGTGATTCTTAATGTCCCTTTGCTTAGACCAGCAGCACATTCACTAAAATTAGAAAAATTCTGAGCACTCTCTGCCTCCCCACCTTTTCTGCTACTCTGCCATATTCACAATGGAAGTGGGAATGGGGTGACATAGGACTGAAGGTTGTTTTGCATATTAATGTGTTTCACAGTTATGTATATTGACATATTCTGCTATAAATAAAGCCAGAAGACATTCATTAGCTTTGGCTAAATGCAAGAATAGGTCTAAGGTTCTGCTCACAGAGGCAAATAAAAGAGGGGGATTTGTTTCATCTAGCACTTGAAGACAACAAGAAGGTGAACTCCAAAGAGACTTGGTCATCTTGCCTTGAAGTGTCCCTGGCCATCATGAAGAGAATAGTAGCTTATGTTGTAGTGAATGAGGCATTGGACCTGGAATCAGGAAGATCTAGTTTCAATACTACCTCATACCTTTACTAGCTATGTGGCTCTGAGCAAGTCAATGGACCTCTCTGTGCCTTTATTCCCTCATATGTAAAATAAGAACTTTGGATTCTGCAGCCTCTAAGCTCTCTTGCAAGATCTGAATCCACGATTCCATGATTTGTTGGCAAGAATAAATCAGTAATGAAATTATATGAAAATTGATAGATCCTCCAAGTTAAGCCAACATATAATTTGATAACTTGGTAAATTCAGTGTAAAGGTGGGTACAGGAAAACATTGCAAATACTACATTGGGAAACACAGCTAAAGGTCAAGAAATGAAAGAGATTAAAGATTTGTGGAAGACTAATTCTTGTACATCCTAAATACTTTTCTCAATAAGAGAGTCAAGGGGGACAGGTAAGTGGTGCAGTGAGTAGAGCACTGCCCCTGGAGTCAGGAGGACCTGAGTTCAAATCCAGCCTCAGACACTTAACACGTAATAGTCATGTGACCTTGGGCAAGTCACTTAACCCCAATTGCCCTGCCTTCCCCCCAAAAAAGCAAAAAGAAAATGAGAGTCAAGAGGCACTGGGTTTCACACATACACACATACACAGAGGAATTGATTATATCTCAACAGACAGAAAATAACTGGTCATTAATGTCACAGTCATTTCGGAATCAGCAGTTTCTGTACTGTCAGATTGTACAGTCAATATGTTTGGGTTGAGGTATGAGTTGAATTAGATGGCCTTAGAGGTCCCTTCCAACTCTGAAAACCTATGTTCTAGCCCTAAATTGAAAGAAAGAATAAAAATGAGAAGACATATCATAAAAAGGTATAGCAACTTGCATTAGAAATGCTAGCTATATCAATAAGAGAAGAAAAGGAAATGGAAGGAAGTGGACTAGACAATGAGAGAACAAAATGATCACTCTTGGCAGATGATATGATGGTATACTTAGAGAATTCTAGACAATCAACTAAAAAAGCTATTTAAAATAATTAACAACTTTAGCAAATTGCAGGATATAAAATAAATTCACATAAATCATCAGCATTTTCACATATTACCAACCAAGTCCAGCAGCAAGGGACAGAAAGAGAAATTCCACTAAATACTATAGAAAATATAAAATATTGGGAATCTGCCTGCCAAGACAAACCCAGGAACTACATGACCACAATTACAAAGGTTTTTTTTGCACAAATAAAATCAGATCTAAATGACTGGAAAAATATTGATTGTTCATAGGTAGTCCAAGCCAGTATAAAAATGACAATCCTACTTAAATTAATCTCCTTTTTCAGTACCATACCAATCAAAAGACCAAAAAATTATTTTTGAACTAGAAAACATAATAAAATTCATCTGGAAAAACAAAAGGTCAAAAATATTAAAGGAATCAATGAAAAAAATGTGAAGGAAGGTGGTCTACCCATCTCAGATCTCAAACTGCATAATAAAGTGGTAATAATCAAAACAATCTGGTGCTGACTAAGAAATAGAAAGGTGGCTCAATGGAAGAGATTATGTACATAATACACAGTAGTAAATGACCATAGTAATTTAGTATTTGATAAATCCAAAGATCCAAACTTTTGGGACAAAAACTCACTATTTGAGAAAAACCTGTTGGGAAAACTAGAAAATAGCATGGTAGAAATGAGATGTAAACCAACATCTCACATCATATACCAAGATAAGGTCAAAATGGGCACAATTTAGACCAAGAATTTAGGACCAAGCAAGATATAGAGAGATACAAAATGTAAAATGGATAATTCTGATTATATTAAATTTAAAAAGTTTTGTACAAACAAAACCAATGCAACCAAAATTAGAAGGAAAACAGAGAATGGGGGGCATGTACAGTAAATATCTCTGTAAAGGCCTCATTTCCCAAATATATGGAGAACTGAGTCATAATGCAGTTGATAAATGGTCAAAGGATATGAACAAGCAGTTTTCAGACAAAGAAATCAAAATTATCTATACTTGTATGAAATAATACTCTAAATCACTATTGATTAGAGCAGTGGTTCTCAACCTCCCTAATGCCGCAACCCTTTAATACTCATATGTGGGCGTATCTGCACGTGGGGTGACCCGCCTGGAGATGGATAGAGGAGCGGCATCTCAGTTCCTAAGACCATCGGAAATATATGTTTTCCAACGGTCTTAGGCAACCCCTGTGAAAGGGTCGTTCGACCCTCAAAGGGGTCTTGACCCACAGGTTGAGAACCAGTGGATTAGAGAAATGCAAATTAAAATTACTCCGGGGTACCCCCTCACACCTATCTTATTGTATAGTATAACAAAAGGAAAATCATAAATGTTGGAAGAGATGTGGGAAAATTGGGACACTAATGCACTGTTGGTAGAGTCATGAACTAATCCAACCATTTTGGAGAACAATTTGGAACTATTCCCAAAGGATTATAAAACTGTGCACCCTTTTACCCAGCAATACACTATTAGGTCTATATCCCTAAACAATTTTTAAAAGGAGGGAGGAGAGGGAAGAAAGACGTATTGGTATGAGGGCATTTATAGCAATTCTTTTTATAGTGGCTAAAAATTGGAAATTGAGGGGATATCCACTGATGGTTGAACAAGTTATAGTATATGATTGTAATGGAATATTATTGTGCTATAAGAAAATGACAAGCAGGATACTTTCAGAAAAATCTGGAAAGATTTACATGAACTGAGGCAGAGTGAAGTGAACAGAACCAGGAGAATGTTGTATACAGTCACACTGTATGCAGTTGTATACAGCCATATTGTATGATGAACAAATAACTGACTTATCTATTCTCAGCAATGTAATAATTCAAGACAACCCCAAAGGACCATGATGAAAAATGCTGTCTACCTCCAGAGAAAGAACTAATGGAGTCTAAATATAGATAAAATATGCTATTTTTCCCTTTCTTTCTTTTCCTTTCTTCCTTTTTTCTTTCTTTTCTTCTCTTCTTTTTAATTTGAATTTTCTTCCACAAAATGACTAATATAAAAATATATATTCACATGACTGCATATGTATAACCCATACCAAACTGCTTAATATCTCAGGGTGGGGGCAGGGAAAGGAAGGGAGGGAGGGAGAATTTAGAACTCAAAATTTTTTTTAAAGAATGTTAAAAATAGTTTTTACCTATAATGGGGGGGGGGATAGTATTTTAAAAGTTATAGCATCTACAACTTGATTTATATAAGCAGGCTGTCTAGTCTGAAAAATGGAAAATAGACCAAAAAATAGATTTTGACTCTTACTATTGTCTTAGAGAAATTCAACTTGCGCAAAGTAGTCACCCCAGGAGAATGAAAACTCAGACACTGTCTCAGTCAGGAAACATTTGGTGTACTTACCAAGAAGAAACATGGTAACCAAGAGGAATACAAGGTTAGAACCTGGGCTCATTTTTGAAACATTATGGAAAAAGTAAACAGAAGATTATGAGTACTGTTTAATGAATAGCAAAAAGCAGTTAAAGGGAAAAGGTGTCTATGCAGAGGTTGTTGGGAGACCTAGTGAAGTCAGATTATCTTGCAAGAAATTGTAGATGAAATTGGAAGGAGGAAAGAATATATGTGATATGAAACAGATCTGCTGGTTTTCTATAATGGCTTAGTCTCATCAGAAATGATAGTGGAACCAGTATATTTAATCTGTATTACTTAAGGACCCAGAGGGATTTTTTTTGTTTTCTTCGTCTTCTTTTTTTTAGGAAGGAAAATGCCTCTTAAGAGGATTAAGTCAGAGCAGCTGAATCTCACCAAGCAGAGAAGAAATCTGTGTTGGAAGTGACACAATAGAATAAGCACTAAGGGGCTGGTTTTCAGTTTATGATCCAAAAGAATTGAAGAAAATAGATGATGCTTTTACGTGTTCCACAAATAAGAAAACAAAGAAATAAATAAAGATGACGCTAGTAATTACTGACCCCCACACCTACTTTCTCTATACTATTAAAGAATCTTTATAAGAATGGTCTATATATTCATCAAACTCATCCTTAATGAAAATATAAGAACAAAGTATATCCCATGTTTATATAGCGCTCAGTATAGGGGGAGTTCCAAGGAGTTCCAACTACTTGCTTCTCCCCTTTCCCCCACCCAGCTCTCTCCCTTACTAGGTCGAATCTGGCACACTCCCACTCACTCCCATCCTACACCTGTGCTGTCAGGAGGAGGCTGGTTCCCCAGAAAGCAGACACTGGTATAGCTCATTTTCTAGACCACAGAGGCAGCCAGCCTCAGTACACAGGGAGGATGTACTTTTACTACTCGCCACTTTGTACTCTTGGGTCCCCGTTGTTGTGCTTTTCTATTTGCACAAATCAATCACAATGATGCCATTGATTTAAATAGAAAACATTTGCTAAATAAGAAGGCAAAAGCAATAATAAACATAATGTAACTTTTTATTCAATAGTAAGCAAAAGCAGGAATAATTAAAACATAGCAGTCCATCCCCAGATGTGGGTAACCCTTTCCCAACAGTGTACAGTTGTAGAGGGGGTAGAGAGTGGCTATGTATTTGCAGAAACCTAATAGTAAGGTACAGGAGTAGTTTTTCTTTTTAAAAGGTCTATAATCTTACTGTAAAAATCTTTAATATCTTTTTAGAAATTATTGTGTTTTATACAAAATGGTAACATAAACTCATTCAAAAAAGTCACAACAGCCATGAGAACTCAAAAAGAATTTTTAAGTAGTTGTGATTAAATTAAATTCTGTCCACCTTCCTGACTCAGGACTCTGAAATGCAGGCTTGTGTGTCAGTGATGTCCCTGAGTGAACAATCTGCACCATATTCCTCCTCTGAGCCTCCACTCTCCCCTTCTGGACAAAGTCAAATCTTTGCTGCTCTTGAACCACTGAAGCGGTGCTGAGCAATTTTAGTAAAGTAGCAGCATCATACTTATTCAGTGAAATAGCAGCCCTAAGCCAAGGGTCTGAAGCTTTCCAGGTCAGCTCCCTTGGCCCAATGCTGAAGCAATATTAAAATATTTCAGTAGCAAAAAAAATCACTAAAGCTAGAGAACAGCAAAGTTCCCCTCATCAACTCTCTGGGCTCTAAGGAGTTTCTCCCTCTTCTGCCAGATAGAGGACAATGTTCTTTCAAACAGTAGGTAGAGTACTACAGACAAACCCCAGCTTTTTCTCCACACAGTAGGAAAATCCTACTTTCTCCAATTAACTTCCAACAGCTACAGGGCTCTCCTCCATTGAGCAACTATGAAAACTGTAACTTCACTCCCTTCTTTTAGCTAACTCAGTCCAAAGTAGCTTCTCTTATCTTTTGTTTCTCTGTTCTGCTTCTTTCAGGAGATAGAGTGCAGTGTCCCCTCTCCCCTCAATCTTCCAACTCTCTGCTTCTGTCTCCATCATCAGATTCTCTTTTCAGGTGGCTTCTGGGTCTTCTCATTCTTCTGAACTCTGGCTTCAGATCTTCTGATCTGATTTTGGATAAATCACATCAAGATCTCCTCATGAGTAGTGACCCATCTCTAACTCAGGTTTGAGAAACCACAAATCCACAGTACTGTTTTGGCTATAGCCCAAACAAAAGATAAAAGATAAATTTCCCATAATTTCCAGATAGATCTTCAGTTTCTATTAGTAAAAATATAGTTGTATGTAATATGTCCTTTGTAAATACGTCCTATGCAAGTCATATGTAAGAGACAACAATGCACCGCAGTTATCTTTAACTCAGTACTCTTGACTCTGAGTTGCTTTCAAACAGGTCCTCACAGTGCATTTATCTAAGGAGCTATTTTCTCTCAGGTCTTCAAAACTATCTAAAGCTGCTTTTTTCATATGATCATCTTTTTAAAAAATTCACCCCTTTTCAGAAAATGAAGTGTGTACATATTAAAGAGGTGATACATTCACAAATATTAAACTCATATAAGACTTTATGATAGATATGACTAAGGAGATAACAACTTAGAAAGCATAAAACAAAGGAACAAATATTCACCTAAACTAGTGCTTCCCAGTCAGTGGTTCACCAGCTTCTTAGGGGTTTATGATGATGATCCAACGAGTTTTTGCTAAAATTCTTTAAAGGCACCTTAAGCAGTAAGTAATTGCCTGTTTGTGTTGTGTTATATTTTTCATCTGTGACAAGCTTGGGTGTATTTTAAAAATTATAGGTTTGCTTCTTCAGTGGCACAAAAATATCATGATCATGCACACAATGATTTTGGTGTTTCTACAGTAGTTACATCAAATTCTGACTGCTTCTGAGGAAGTAGAATATGTTCTTGCAGTTTCTCAATCTATTATAAAATTGTTTCCAAATTACCACAAGGCTGATATTTGAATGCAGATTGATTTCCAACAAATGGTCAAAAACATATATTTGGCCTCATTTGCATTCTGTATTCTGCACCAGAACAGTTTCTTGTTCTTCTCTGTTACTGTGTAATCATGTGATCAAGATATTACTTTCTTGTAGAGCAACTGTGAGGCTATTTGAAAATCATAATCCCTGGGAATGCACATCATAAGCTACCATGAGCTTGCTGCAGAAATCACCTTTTACTGCCTTTCATTGAAGTTTTAAGGTTGTTTTCCATTTAAACTTGCCTCCTACTTATGTTAGTATTCTTGTATGCAGAAGATAATCTATTTTATAATATTTTTAAAACTATTATTTATATTAAGATTATTTTCTTTTTAAATTTTATGTTTCAAATTCTTACCCTCCCTCCCATGGCCTTGCCACCCACTGAGAAGGCAAGTGAAAAGCTATCAATTAATTGATACATGTGAGAGAGTCACGGGGGGCGGGGGAAGGCAGAGCCAAGATGGAAGCATAGAAGCAGCAAGGTCTGCAGCTCGCACATAGCCACCTCAAATACCCATAAAATATTACTCTAAATGAATTTTAGGGCTCCAAAACTCACATAAAAATACAGAAAAACATCTCCCACTGAAGGCAGCTTGGCACAAAGGGCTCAGCACAGCACGCTGGGAGCCAAAACCAGCCCAGCCTGAAGTCATGGCTTGTCACCAGGGTGGCTTGGAAAAGCTGCAGCTGGGGCTTCAGGAGTGTGGATCAGCAGGAGCTGTGGGAGTTTCCAGAATTATCAAGCCATAAGAAACAAGGACTAAGTGAATGGTCAGTGGATCTCAGCTAAATTTGGGGGAGAAAAGTGTCTAGCTGAACTGCCTCCAGGGCAAGTGGCGGCAGCCGCCTCCACATGGCTGCTTCAGAGCTCCCAGCCTACAGACTGCAGGGGGGCCAAGTGAGTGTTCAGAGGCTAAGTGCTTTTGCATTGAGCAGCCTGGATCCAGAGTGTGGTCTTGGGTGGTGGTCCTGGGGTGTGTTTTCAGTGAGCCAAAGTTGGTGGGGGCTGCAGCAGCCTCCCAATAACTCCAGCGAAAACCCCAGTGATTTGGGACAGAGCTATTCCCCTTGGAAACAGAGTTCCACAGAGCTAAAAAATCAAGTACTTTCACTGGCAACATGAGCAGGCAAAGGAAGCAAAGTAAGAACAGCAACTGAACTCTAGAATCCTTTTTTGGGGACAAAAAGGAGCAAAGTATGGAACAGGAGGAAGACAACACTGTCAGAACTCCCGCACCAAAAGCTTCCAAGAAATGCCTAAATGCCATAGATCAGCTTAAGAAGGATTTTGAAAACCAAATAAGAGAAGTGGAGGAAAAATTGGGAAGACAAATTAGAATGATGCAAGAAAATCATGAAAAGAGAGTCAACAACCTGACTGAAGAAAACAACACCTTAAAAAATAGACTCACTCAAATGGCAAAAGAGGCCCAAAAAGCCAATGAGGAGAAGAATGCCTTAAAAAGTCGAATTTGCCAGATGGAAAAAGAATCTCAAAAGCTCACTGAGGAGAATAATTCCTTCAGAATTAGAGCAGAGCAAATGGAAGCAAATGACTTTATGAGAAATCAAGATATTATTAAACAGATCCAAACAAATGAAAAAATAGAAGGCAATGTGAAATATCTCCTTGAAAAAGCCACTGACCTGGAAAATAGATCCAGGAAAGGCAATTTAAAAATTATTGGAATACCTGAAAGCCATGACCAAAAAAAGAACTTAGAAAGCATCTGTCAAGAAATTCTCAAGGAAAATTGCCCTGATATTTTAGAACCAGAGGGCAAAATAGAACTTGAAAGAATTTACCAATCACCTCTTGAAAAAGATCCCCAAAAGAAAACTCCTAGGAATGTTATAGCGAGGTTCCAGAGTCACCAGATCAAGGAGAAAATATTACAGGCTGCCAAGAGAAAGCAAGTTGAATAGTGTGGAAACACAATTAGCATAATCCAGATTCTGGCAGCTTCTGCATTAAGGGACCAAAGGGCCTGGAATATGATATTCTGGAGATCAAAGGAGCTAGGATTAAAACCAAGAATCACCTACTCAGCAAAATTGAGTATAGTCTTCCAGGGGAAAATATGGTCATTCAGTGAGGTGGAGGACTTTCAATCATTCTTGCTGAAAAAACCAGAACTGAAAAGAAAATTTGACACTCAAATACAAGAAGCATGAGAAGATAAACATGGAAAAGAAATCATAAGGAACTTATCAAAGTTGAACTATTTACAAGCCAACATGAAAAAACAATAATTGTAACTTCTGAAACTTTTCTCAGTATGAGGATAGGTGAAGAAAACACAAATGTGTATATATGTATATGTACACATATGTCTATGTAGGAAGGTTTATATATGCATATGAACACATATATGAGTATGTGTATATATGTGTACATAGAGGACATAGGATCAATTGAATAGGAAGGGACAATACTTTAAAAGGTGAAATT
>CM053580.1:374203078-374228138 GCA_028627135.1 Pseudochirops cupreus | reverse complement strand
AAAAAAAAAAGCTTTCCTTAACACCTCCAGAGTAGAATTCAAACTCCTTTGCCTCAAATCTCAGGCTTTTCACTATCTGGTACCATTCCATGTTTCTGCTTTTCCGCCATCCCCTCCATGTACTCTAAACTCCAATCATCCTGGATGATTCTTTGCCTCCAAACCCTCTGTTATTCCTCTGTATTGTCCCACTTGGATTTTTTTTTTTGCTCATTTAATTGTTCTATCTTTTAAATACCAACTTAAGTGATACTTTCTCCATGAAAACTTCCCTTCTCTCTCTTATCAATAATTGCTTTTCACCTTGGTCCTCACATCATCACTTGCTTCATACCTCTCTCTCGTGATCATCATGTAATACCATGTATTGTAGTGACATGTTTTTTTTCTTATTCCCTCACAAGACTATAAGTTCCATGAAAGTAGGAACTGTTTCTCATCTAAACTTTGAATTTCCCCTGAATACCTAGGACTGTACTCTGGAGACAACAGATACTTAATGTTTTTGGAAAGACTGAACTTACATATTCCTCTCTCCCTTCAAACAGGCTCATTTCCTCATATTGAAAAAAAAAAGTCTATTTGTCCCTATCACCTTTCTTAGCTACCATTCTATTTATTTTGGTGTTATCTGTCCTTGCCAAATTTCTAGGAAGTAATGGCCTTCATCTAATACCTCTATTCCTTCACCACTCACTCTCAATCCCTTATAGGCTTATAGTCTCCCACATGGATTCCATCCATCTGGCTTCTCCCTCCTCTAATCCATCCAATTTTCAAACCGTAATAATAATACTAAAATATACCACAATGCTCATGTTATTTCAATTTAAAAGTTTTCAGTGCCTCCCATTTACCTATGGAATGAAGTTCAAATGCTAGGCATTTAAAGACTTCCACAGTTTAATCCCAACCTTCTTATGGTGTTTTCTCTCTGCCTACTCCCAGCTCCATGCATATCTCATTCCAGTCAAGTTAATCTACTCAAAATCAATTGAGTAGTTTTCTACCTCTACACTACTGTTCATCTCATTTGTCCAACCTTATTCTCCCACCTTCTCTTCTCTAACTATTCATGTCTCACTTATTCTTTAATGTCCAGCTTGTATCTGTCCATCACTTCAGTCCACAGTCCTTTTTGTCTATATCACTCATCTCTCATTTAGCTATGTGTGCTATTTGCCTTGTTAGAACCATGAGATCTTAGAGAATATCTGGTCAACTCCCCGCCAAAAATTTTATAGAAAATGTTATCTGTCTTTGTAGAAGTGGGAGGTCACAGGTATGGAACACTGCAGATATTTTCATATTTTTCAAAGTATTGATCAGTTTTGGTTTTCTCTCTTCATCTTTTTCTCTTAAAAAGCATTCTTTGTTATATTGGTGGCTCTCTGGAAGGAAGGAATATAAAGGGAAATTTAGATACTGTAAAAACAAAAGTCACCCAAAATTAATTTTTAAAAAGAGAAGTGTCAATCTGGTGTATTTTTGTCATTAAAATACTAGCAAGATTAAAAATGAGCAAGAAAGATTAATGTGAACTGTGCAGAATTGTCTTCCCAAACCATTTAATCTCTTGGCTAATGATTTACAGAAATATTTGAATAAAGGGTTTTTAGATTATCAGTATTTTCTGATTGTGGAACATTTGACGGGGAGGAAGAAACTGTACCTTGAGATTCAAATGCAAAACAGATATGATGGGTCACATTCTGCTCCACAAGGTTCATGAATTGGTGAAGATTTATGACTTAATAAGCTGGAGTAAATGCCAAGTTTTACTATTAGGGAATTCTGGGGATTGAAACCAGCCAGGTATGGTATTCAAAATACAAAAAGTCATTCACATCAGTTTATCAGGTGCATTGATCTCCAACTGATTCTTTCAAAGGAATCCTTAGATTTGAAAACATTCAATTATTGATATGTAGTATTATAAAAGTAAAATTAATTACAAATCTGAAATTGGATTAATTGCCATATTTTAAGGCTAGTAACATGTGGCAATACCTTGTGTTATTGGTATGTACACGGTACTCTGATGTCAATGATTTTTTCCTAAAAATATGTCAGTGCTTTGATTTAAAAAAAAACAAACAAACTAGTAGTTTTGAAAATTTTAGTATAACTTAGTTTAAATTACTTTGGATATAAAGGAATATGAGAAGGGATGTGTTCTTTACACATTACTAAGTAAAATACAAAACTGTATGGGAATAATTTATGACATAAATTTTGATTTCTTTATTATTCTCTATAAATTCTTAAAACCAAAGACAATAAATTCTCCTCCTCTCAGTCATCACTGTTTAAATGTTCTATCTAAGTCAGTCACCTGTCATTTTATACAGTTGGCATATTATCTCTTCTCTTCTTTCTCATTTCTTTTATTCCACAAAGTAAGGTTTATAATAGAAGCACTAACTCAACCTTAACAAATGGAAAACTGTCAAGTGATATGATAAGAGCACTGGATGATGTTTTATGATAATAGGTTGCCTTTGAGTTTTATTTCCAAGATAAAGTAGTATCTCACTTTATAAAAAAATGCACAAAACATGGAAGCCACAGCAGAAAGAAATTGATGAACTGGCAAAATAGGCTTCCATTGAATATTTCATCCTAGCATCTACAAGTCTCTCATCTGCAAGACCTAATTCCCATTATAGAAATCTAGTGATTTTTTTTTACTGAAGATCTATTTCCCAGTATTCTAATTTTAAAATAAAGAATAAGAAGCAGAAAATTTGGAAATAATGTATTTTAAATTACATTAAGAACTGAGAAAAAATTTTTATTTATTTTACACCTCATAATATTCAACCACACAGTCATAAGTAAAATGTAAAGTGGAACTTAACTTCAGATTTAACAACTCATCATGCATCTTCATCATGATACTGAACTCAAAACAACTGCTGATTTGTGTTCGCTCCTAACTGAAAAGAATTTGTAGTTGAGATGAGGGTAGGATGGGAGGAGGAAGTAAAATAAGATTTAGTTTGTAACAAGTTTGGAGGAAAACGAATATGTGGTTGTGTCCTGTACTACTTAGACTCCCTGGTCAGGAGAGAAATCAGCAGCATGGTCTGAGACTCAAGGAAGCTGATTGGCCTCCAGGGTGCTCCAAGATATGAAATTTAGATAACTGATTGATTAATGGTTAAGAGTTTTAATCATTGTAACTAATATCCATGGATCAGATTTGAATTTAAAAGCATGGGCCTTAGTAGTAGAGTTTGTAAGAGATTAGGTACCCAAATTTTAAGGGCTACAGTCTGGTCCTGTCTCTTGAAAGAGATAATGAAGATGAGTGGTGGATGAGTCAGCCTAGTCAGATGTTTTACCCAGCACTAGGTCTCTCTGGTGTTAAGTCGTATCTGTCACAGAGCTTTCCAGAGGTGTTACTCAACTCTGTGTTTTCCCTGTTGCTATGGGCTCTGGAAACCCCTCTTGCCTTTCAGTGTGATTTATAGCCCACCCTTCACCTTTCTTCTCACCAATCACAGTCTTAAGTTTAACTTGCATCACTGGGTGTTACATAACCATCAAACTGCATTAAAAAGCTACTCTGACTGTAAGGTGTGTCTCTGGTCACTGAAGGACCTTTGATCTCTATTATCGGCAACCACTAGCCTTGCTAATAGATTATGCTCAGAGTTTAGTGCCTCAGTTTCTCTTTACTGCAGGTTTTTTCCACAATAATTGGCAAATCAGCCAAGAATCTCAGCCTTTAGGGCCACTCTTGTTGAGGAATTCCCAGACTACTCAGGTCATATTTTTTCACCAAGGGACTTTCCCAAGAAGGATTGCCCCTGGGATAGGATTTCTTCTCTTGACCTTAAACCAAATTTTCTCTGACGTAAAGTAGGCTAAGTGGGAGATATTGTAAACCAGTCAGAAGGTTTTATGCTCTGTGTAAAAAAGTATCTGATAAAGAAGGGAAAAAATATATTATAGGTAGAGCATTTTCTCTCTTGCAAGAGGAGATAGATTTATTTTCCCAATAAACTAAGGAATTTATTTTGCAGACAGAATAGCATTTCCTGCACCTAGGAAAAGCTTTAAGATAGTAAGTTATTGTACAAGCAGAATATCAAAACTATAACAGAGGCCTCTTAAAATCAATTGTGCACACTAAGCTTTTAGCAGGAAACTTTAAAGAGAAAGTAAATACTTCACAGGGAAATTTGAGAAAAATTTGTAACGCTAACAACCACTTTTTTTTTCCACATGGCAGTTTACCAAAGTAATATAGTGTTCTGCTGGTAAGACAAAAAAGGTTTTTAAGTAATCATTTGGCCTTTTCCCAAACAGTCATTCAGAATCAAGAATCAGTCCTCAGGTAACCCTTTAAATCAT
Source organism: Pseudochirops cupreus (assembly GCA_028627135.1). NCBI lineage: Eukaryota > Metazoa > Chordata > Mammalia > Diprotodontia > Pseudocheiridae > Pseudochirops > Pseudochirops cupreus. Next base: position 374,223,776 of record CM053580.1, on the reverse strand, counting down.
GAATCAGACACCCATTCTCACATGAAAATTAGTAGCAGCTATACCAAGGCTGTTTTGAGCATGGTGCTGTGACAGCAGTCTCAAAGGAAGGGCTACTAGTTGGAGTGCTGTGAGCCTCTGGGAGGGATCCCTGGTGAGATTTCCTGGGCTTTATTAGATCCATGAATCAAGGACCAGGCCTATGACTATATACTTCTAAGGTGATCACACCTACACTGCCAGGTAAACTGAGAAAGCAGAGGCCTAGGAATGTAGCAGAACCACATGACCCTATGAAAGGGAATTTCTGAGGGATAAAGCTTAGAATGAGGTCCTATCTCTCAAGACAATCCTAAGGTCTATATATTTAAATAATTAGCTTAAAGTAATAAGTAACCCATTCAAATTGTTATGGGTTTGACATTTTTTAACAATTTAACAATTTGAATTCCATGCTTTGATTGAGACAAGTAGGGTACACCTCACTGGTCATTGTCCTCTTCTGTGAGGGAACCACTGCTGAATCACCTGTGGCAACTTCCTAATTACCTTCTCCTGGGCCACTTGTGATCACTATTGCTGCTTTTCCATTTAACATTCCTTTAAAGGGTGACTATGGGGACAGGTAGAGGTATTTCTGAAGGGACATCCCTGGAAAAACTACTTAAATCCTAGGGTCAAAGCAAGTTGTAGGCTCATCCAGGGATGACAAGAGCATATGCTGTTAAACTAAGGGAGCACTTGTCTGAAACTGCTAGTGAATCAGCTGTTTTGGCCCAAGTATGGCTCCTTGAATAATCACATCTTGGAAAAATTGAGATTGGCTAATGACTGTTCTCACCTGTACTACATGAATTATTGGTCCTGCTGGGCATTTTTTAGTGATGAATCTTGCTCACAGAAACAAAAAGGGCTCTCTTTCTCTCCCTTCCTATCTTACACTCCTTCTACTCAATCTACTCCTACTACTCTTCCATCTGCTCCTCCAACCTATTCCTGCATCTCAAAGAACACTACTCCCTCTGGAAATGGAGGAAGGCTGACTGGCTTGGTTCCTATTCAAGGAAAGCTGACTCATGTTAATGCTATGGGAAATATGACTTCTTTTGAAACTCCCACAGAACAGCCTACTGGCATTTTCCCTCTCTGAGACATGCTAGTCCAGGATATCACTTATGGAGCTTTAGCCATTGTTAGAAATCACCATCCTTTTAGTCCCTCTAATTTTGTCACCTGGATGAAGGACACTCCCAAATTCCATGAGGATGATGGAGCTGTTATCAATTCCAGACCATTTTAGAGGGTATAATTACATTTGGGGGGATGTTATGGATTTAATGGACACTGTACTTCAACCCAGGGAAAAGGCAGCTGTTATAGAAGCAGCCAATAGACTACCAAAAGCCCAAGTCCCTGCTGGACAGGGAAATCTTCCCAACTGACCCTTATACGACCCTTTCTGGAATCTTAATGATTCAGGTAGTTATGCTAGGTTGACACAAGCTAGGGATACTTTGATTAGAGGAATGTAAAATTGTGCAACATATCCTGAGAATTGGACAATGGTTTCCTCAAGAAACCATGCAGGAGGAAAATGAAACTCTCAGACACTTTTATAACAGATTATGTAAAAGTACAAAGAAAAACACAGGGTTAGATCTAATCAACATAAGGATACAAGAACAGTTGATTCAGCTTTTGTTAATTAGTCACAGTAAGATATATGTAATTAGGTCTCATAAGACCTGTGTTGGGTGATACGAGATAAGAACATAAGTGAACTCAAAGCCATTCCTCAGTATATTTATTAGGGTAGGAACAAAGATATAAAGGCTCCAAAGGAAAGGTTCAGGAAGGAAACCCCCTCTCTTCTAGTCGTGATCCAAATGACCCTGACACCAACTTATAAGGAGTCCGTTTGCTTTTATTGCTCCAGAAGAAGACATTTCAAAAGAGACCACATGAAAAAAAATGTGATCAGCATTTTCAGATTAGGGGTGACTTCATTACTCTTTTCTTTCAAAACAGCAGTGAGTTTGTAAAATCTCCTAGAGATGGGTTTGCAAGACCCCTAGGGGAGTGTTTAATATGAAGGTGTGGGAGAGAGAGACACAGAGAGAGACAGAGAAAGGGATTCTGGGGAAAACTTTTTTCCTGGACCAGAAGTCTTTATCCCAGTTATTTCTGTTTTTCCCTCTCCCACTAGTGAATCCCATGTTTACTTTAAGGTTGGCATTGTTTCTTATGATTGATTGACACCAGTACCTCCAATTCAGTCTCAAATACCTTACCAAGTTCTCAGTATATTCCAATTGGACTCCAAAAGGTTGTAGGAATTGAGGGGGCACCCCAAGATATTTTTGTATTATATCTATAAACTGTCACTATGGGCCTCTTTCAGAATAACATTCCTTTTTATTAATGACTGAGGTGCCTATTAATCTGTTGGTGTGCAACCTATTGTGTAAATTAAAAGTCACTATTTCATGCCTCCTGCTAATTACCTTTCTCCTCACCTCCCAGAAGATTCGAGGTCCATGCTTTCTATATTAATTGACCTCTATGAGGATGATGAAAGTATTGTTCCATTATTCCCAGTCTTATCTTTTACTACTCAAACTAGTTTTCCACCAGACATCCCTGACTCATTATGGGCCAATTCATCCTCTGATGAGGGACTTTTGAAATCTACTGTCTCAGTTACAATCAGTTTTAAGAAGAGAGCCCCCACCATTCATACCCCAGTACCTTTTGTCTCAAGAAACATTGAAGGAATCTTCCCCCATTATTGATTCCTTCAGAAAACAGGGTTTTATAATACTCTATAAATCCCCTTGTAATATTCCCATCCTACCTGTTAAAAAGCCAGGCCTGGATGGCAAACCTGTTTATCACTTTGTACAGGACCTACATGCTGTTAATGCTTATGTTATACCTAGACATACAGTGGCATCTCACCCTGCCATTATTGTTTTTTCTACTCCCTATAAGGCTATCTGTTTTACAGTGATAGGTTTGAGTTCTTCCTTCTTTAGTATCCCATTCACCCAGATTCCCAATACCTATTTGCCTTTACCTGGAAGAATACACAGTGTACTTAGACTTGTCTGCCTCAAGGGTATGTAGAAGGTCCCACTTTGTTTTCCCAGTGTTTACAGCAAGACCTAGCTTCTTTCACTTTCAAGGGTTCCACTTTGATCCAGAATATAGATGACCTCCTCCTAGCCTTACCCACACCTGACATCTGCCAAGAAGATGGCCATCATCTTCTTTTCCAGTTTCATCTACCTGGCCATAAAGTCTCCAAACTGAAGACACAGTGGTGCCTTCCTCAAGTGGAATACCTTGGTTTCATTTTGTCTGCCAGTACTTGCTCTATTTCTCCCAAGTGTATCTACAGCAGCTGTCTGTGCTGAGAACCAAGAAGCAATTATGAACAATCCTAGGAGTTGTAGGTTATTGCACACAATGGATTCCTTCATTTAGTGAGATTCCCAAACCCCTGACAACACTAAGGGCTTAGTACCTGAACCTCTACAATTAGAGCCTGAACATTTGACCACTTTTACTGTTCTCAAGAAAGCACCTGCCCTTGGGCTCCCTGACTACAGTAAGCCTTATACCCTTTTTGTTCATGAGCCAAGCAGGGTGGACTCCAGGGTCCTGACCCAGAATTCTGGTCCTTCTTTACTCCCTGTTGCCTATTTTTCTGCCCCGTTGGATTCTGTGGCCTCCAGTGCTCTGCTCTGTTTAAGAGTGGTTGCTACAACTGCTCTTTTAATGGAAAAAGGCTAGTGACTTGGTTATGTGAGCCCATTTAATAGTGCAGTGCCCCTATGAGGTTGAGGCTCTTTTTCTCTATCACCGTATTCAAGCCTTTTCAGATCAAAGATTAGCAAGATATGAAATGACTTTGTTTGGGAAGAAAAATGTGACTCAAGCATTCCTCTATTCTCAACCCTGCAGCATGCCTTCCTGACTTAAAAATTTCTACTGAACCTTTACATGATTATGCTTGTGTGGTAGACATGGCCCTGTGATGACCTCACTGACACTGCCCTCCAGAACTCTATACTGATGGCTCTCCTTTCATTAGAGATGGTGTCCACTATACTGGTGCAGCTGTGGTCTCTGACCATGAAACCATTCTGGCAGCCTCATTGCCAACCAATCTTAGTGCTCAAACTGTAGAACTGGTAGCTTTGACTCAGGCATGCCGCTTTTCTGCTGATAAAAATGCTACTATCTGTACTTGACTCTGCTATACTTCTGGAGTCTGACATGCAGTTACAAAGTACGGTAACTTCAGGGGGGTTTTCTTACTCTCTCCAGAAAGGTTATTGCTAATGTCAAACTCATCAAAGATCTTCTCTCAGCCATTTACCTACCTAAGGCCTTAGCTATTGTCCACTGTTCAACATTGATACTATTTCTCAAGGCAACAACAGAGCAAATGAAGGTGCAAATTTTACTGCTTTGAAGAGACTATCTTTTGTATTTCCTTTAACGACAGAAAAGTGGCATCCTTCCCACTATGGTGACTTTGAAATAGAAAAATGGAAACAGCAATATAAAGCAAAGCAGGTCTTTGGGGTCTGCATAACTGAGGATGGTAAGCCACTCCTTTTTTATTTCTATCGCTAGATACATCTTTTTGTTTGTAAGAAGGGCCATTATGGCGCACAAGAAATTGTAGACACAATTAAAAGGGACTAGGTTGCTGTAAGAATTACTCCTGTTGCATCCTGAATCTGTACAGCATATGCTACTTATTCATCTTTTAACACCACACTTTTAGGAATACAACTTTTGGTGGCCACCACTAAGCCTATACCTACTTTGAACATTTATAGATTGGCTTTATTTACATGACTAAAACAGGTCATTATTGAGTTTTGATTGTTGATCAACCTATTTACTGGGTAGAGCCATTTCCTGGCTCTAAACCACAGCTGCCTTTGCAGCCAAAATGGCAAAATGCTTCTTAAAGAGATTGTGCCTAAGTATGCCTCCCAACCCTGCCACTGTGAATGGACTTTGACCACTATTCTCATTTTTCAGATTTTCTTCCCTCTCAAGTCTATTCTACTTTGGGAATCTCTCCTAAATTTCATACACCTTATCATCCCCAAAGTTCAACTAAAGTTGATCACATAAACAAAGAATTCAAATCCCTTATTGGAAAACTGTGCTCTGAAACTTGCCCTAAATGGGAATTACGTATTTCTCCTTATGAAATGCTTTTCAGACATCCTCCCCTAAAAGCAAAACCTTTTTCCCTAGTGTGTACATCACTGCTTGGAAGAGATATTTCTGCTGCATCATAGATAAAGTAACTGCAAAATAGATCAAAAACTCCCCAACACTGGAACAGTGATACAAACAGGCCTTTGGACTTTTCATGTCACAACCTTCATTCCAGTGACAAAGTCTATATACAGAACTTCCAGAGAACTTACTGAACTCAACTTGCTTGGGAAGGCCTATTTCAAGTGTCATCAAAATTAGGGGAAAAGACTCTTGGATATGTTGTTCACATATAAAACTTGGCTCCATATCCAATGCGTGAGGTGCTTTTTACCATTTAATTCTTCTAATTACGCTTGTCATATCACACCACAATAATACCACTATAGAAAGTGGAAATAGGGAGGCTGTTTAGGGTTGTGCTTTCCCTTTACCCTACTGCTCATAGCAGGTCTTATAATTCTTGGACTTGTGACTTTCAGGTCAGGCCCACAGCCCAGACTTCCTCCTGCTCTCATCTTTGCTTCATCACTGATTGGTTTACCTTTCGTCTGCTCTGATCCCGTCTTTGGTTGTCTACCAGGACCTGAGGGTTCTTACATACATAGTCCAGGTAATCTAGTATGTTATCCAAACATTGGTTCAGTCGCTGCTTTAGCTTGTTCTACAGCCTTTGGAGACCTGAGCACAAAGTGCCTCAGGTGTTTTTTCCTAAACCTTCTGCCCGCGTCACTAGGCCCCTAAACCGTTCCTCCTCCCCACTCCCCCATGCCTCTTTTCCCTTTTCAATAGAACTTTAATACTGCTTCTCCATCTATAGGGTTAAATCATGTGAATCAGTCCTTCTTAGTAAATGTGACTACTTGTAACCCGAAGAAATCTAATTTCTCTAGTACCTACAAATAGTATTTTTACTATTTTGCCCATTTCTAGGAAGTTTGTAGGAGTGTCTTTTTTACATATGGTTTCTGACACTACCACTAATAATTGTAATTCTGCTGGTCTTATTCAGCACCTATTATAGGCATAAACAGGAAAGTAGGTGATTGAATAATGATATTCCTGACCCTTCCAAAAGTCAAATTTTCCAAAATTCGATTTCTAACCTTGAAAACCCATTGGACAGTGGAACTGTGGGGTCCTTTTCTAATATTGAAGAAGTTCACTTTGACAAGGAAATGGGTAAATGATTTCTTGTAATTGCAGATTCAGAACAGCATTTTAGCTCATCCTCTGAAATACATGCTCATTAGAAGAACAGGTAGATGAACCTGAATTACAAAAGCCATACCTTTGCTATGTTGGTTTGGCCTTTAATCTTTTATTCTTCAGTCTATCTGGATGAAAATGTGGTGGTTCACATCCACAGCCAGATGGGATACTGCCTTTAGGAGGCCAGAATCATTGGCTACTGGGTTTGTCATCAGCTTTGGCATAATGATTCTGTCTCATGGGTACCTGTTCCCATCAAGGCTGATGATACCATGTATCTGATTGAATGTGCAGCAGGCAGTGCTAATACCCCTTTTCAAATGCCTTTGGCACCTTTTATTTTTGCTCCCTGTGAAATCACAAATGGCACATGGAATTTGACTTGGAGTTTTGACAACCCTTCAGGTGGAGTACATATGAAATACCATTTTCTTAGATATGCCCAAGTTAGAGAAGGGGCCTAAAACTTCCTTTCAGAAAAGAATTTCTCCTCTCCCACTCATGTTACCTCTGCTTATCTTTGACATTTGTGTAAACACGACTAAGACCCCTATTACTGAAGTAGTGAATATAGGTAATGGTGTTCAACATAACCTTACATTCCCATATTCTGATTCCTCCTTTGTCTATTCTAAGGTAAATCATACAAACAGCAATTTTTCTTCTGTGTCATGGTCCTTTAAACTTCCCAGAACATCCTTGGGGCCTAGTTTCTCTAGATCATTTTTTAAATATGCAATCTATCTGCTTATTCTACTCTTTTTCCTGGATGGTATGGAGTCTGTGGTATTGCCTGTTCAGCGCCTCCCATTTCTGTTTATAGTCACTCCCTTGGATTTGTAACACAAAAGTCCATTTGAAGTCTGGGAGCCTGGTGGCATTCCTGTCACAAAAGATCAAAGGACGATAGACCTCCAAATTCTACAAAGGACTCTTCCCATATAGAAAGATTTTTTTGGTCACTATTTCCATCTAGTTGCCTCCACTACACAAGTAATGAGAAATCTCTCCGCAGACATGGAGAATTTAGCTCGAGATACAACTCAGGCTATTTCACAGACCTCCAGTACTATTTCTTCTTTGCGGTAGAAGTTAATTCCTTGGTAAAACTGTCTAGTAGTGGATGTTCTCACAGCAGCTGCTGGAGGGGCTTGTTCTGTTAATAACCTGCTGTACCTATATTAACAAATCAGGGAATATACTTACAAATATTCATGAACTCCAACAGATTATGTTAGATACACAATTCATAGCCAATAAAATCCATGTTTCTTCAAATGAGGGTTCCTGGTGGGACTCCTTCTTCCTGGTTGTCCTAGATTTTTTCTTAGTTCCAATGAGGAGGCATTCTCTCCACCTTAGTAAGACAAGGACTTCCGATTTTGCTTCTCCTAACTGGTGTCCCTTGTTTTATTAACTGTGACACTGATTTATGTTACAATTTAGGGTCTAGATTGATTAGATTGGATTAATGGTCAGCCTCCCTGTTTGAATGTTACAATCTGATTAGTTATAATGACCTTCTTTTGAATCATTTTAATTCTATGAATCTTCCACTCTGCAAATCTGTATCACTACCTGAAATCTCCTGCCTGCCTACAGACACTCCCTTGAAGGATGAGAATGGCATGAGTCAGCAGTGTCTTCTCATCTTCAGTGACTGCCTCCAATCTAAATGGAACTCAGTTGTCCCCATGTCCAGAAGATTTCTCTGCTCTGGCACTTCCTTCTTTTTCATCAGAGGACTGTTCTTGTTGAGTCTGTGGGGATGTATCTATGGTCTATTATTATGGGGTCCTTGCTTGTAGGAATTGTAAATCTTCTTTAAAAGAACTGCAGATGCTAAGAATCCTTCTACTTGTAAATATCAGAATAGTCAGATTACCTTACAAAGAGGAGGTGCTCAGTTTGGCAGTTATGAAAAATGCTGCCTCCTAGTTATGACCCATAAGAAATTCAGATGGATGAGAAGCTTGGGTGCTCCCCTATAGGGCCTTCCTGCTGGTGTGCCACTGTTTAGATCTATGGCCATAATCAAAGCTGTCATTCATCTTTCCTTAGAGACTAAAAATCTGACAAAAATTTCATGTGAGCCTCTTGACTCCCTTCAAAGCCAAACTAATACTCTGGCTCAATACTTGAGCAAATTCAGGATCAATTAAAAGACTTTGATGATTTTATCAGTGACCCATAAATTGATTTTTTATTTACTATATCCAAATTTCTTTTTTCTTTTTGGAGGGGAAAGGCAAGGCAATTGGAGTTAAGTGACTTGCCCAAGGTCACACAGCTATTAAGTGTGTCAAGTGTCTGAAGTCACATTTGAACTCAGGTCCTCCTGACTCCAGGGCCAGTGCTCTATTCACTGAGCCACGTAGCTGCCCCCTATATCCATATTTCTATTGTAAATCTAGTTTAGATAAGCCAATCATTATGTAACAATGTATGCTTAGAAGATAAGTGCCCATTTCCTCCGGTTCTTCCTATGCACAGACACATTTACATTTGCAAAAATTTTCTGATGGAGACTGCTCCTACCAGACTTTGTCAATGCATTGATCTTATCTGTGATCCATAAAAGGCTAGTGGGGTGAGTGGGCAGGGGTAGGGGGAGAAAGGGAGACTTGTGAAATTTAGATGATTATTGATTAATGGCTAAGAGTTTTAGTTAATCACTGTAATTAGTATCTATGGATAAGATTCGAATTTAATAGTGTGGGTCATACTAAGTAGAGTTTGTAAGGCCTTAGGTGCCCAAATTTTAAGGGCTACAAGCTGGTCCCATCTCTGGAGAGAGATAACAAAAACGAGTGGTGAATGAGTCAGCTTGGTCAGGAGATGTTTTGCCCAGCACTGGGTCTCTCTGGTGTTAAGTGGTATCTGTCACAGGGCTTTCCAGAGGGTGTTACTCAACTCTGTGTTTTCCTTGTTGCTATGGACTCTGGAGACCCCTCTTACCAGTCACTGTGATGCATAGCCCACTTTTGGACTTTCTTCTAGACCAATCACAGGTTTAGTTTAGTTTGCATCACTGGATGTTATATAACCACCAAAATGTATAAAAAAACTCCTTTGATTGTAAGGTGTGTCTCTGGTCACTGAAGGGCCATTAACTTCCATTATTGGCAATGGCTAGCCTTGCTAATAGATTATGCTCAGACCTTTGTGCCTCAGTTTCTCTTTACTGTAGGTTTTTGCCACAGCAAGTAAAGCATCACTAATCAGGTGAATAACATCCTGAAAGCTAAAGTAGGAGCAAAAAACCCCAAACTATCAAGTAACAAATAGGGTGCACAGGGTGAAGCAAAGGCATGTCAGAAAAGCAGCATCATAAATCATTTTAAAAAGTAAAACAAGGAGCTAAATCTACTACGTGTAAAATTGGAGAATCCCCCCCCCAAAAAAAAACCCAAACCTCCCAAACCAATAATTTGCTTTAATCAGTGACTGAATCTGTCAGGCTTTTTGAACTGAAGGTAGTGGGTTTAGCTAAGGCCCCCTCGCCCCAAGTATACCACCTAAGGCAATGGAGTTATGTAGCTAAGGCATCTGGGACACACTGAAACCATTAAATCATTCATACTTAACTTGGTTAGCACTAGGGTTAGCCTCAAAGTAAAAACATATAGTGTTCCAACCTGACTTTTGACATTGGATGGCAGGCATTGTCTACTTCAAAGAAAGAAAGGGAAAGAAGGGAGGGAGGGAGGGAGAAAGGAAGGAAAGGAAGGGAAGAAAGAAGGAAAGAAAGAAGGAAGGAAGGAAGGAAGGAAGGAAGGAAGGAACAAAGGAAGAAAGGAAGGAAGGAAGGAAGAAAGGAAGGAAGGGAGGGAGAGAGGTAAGAAAGGAAGGAAAGGAAGTTCTATTATTTTTTGATTTTCCTTATATTTCTATCATCCCATATTTTACTGTTCCAATATTGCTGAACCCTTATCAGAGCCCTATTCCAATTAGGGCATGGAGCTGACGCTGGAGTTTCAAAGGATGTGCCCAATCAAAACAAACTCTGGCAGGTCCTCCAAAATGGGAAAGGCTTTGATTATGGTCTTCATGATTTGAGGACCAGTCAGACTAGGTTTAACTCCTCACCAAATAACGTGACCACCAAAGTTTTGGAGGCATAAGTGTGGCAAGACCAACAAAACTTTCATTTCTGCAATGTTTTCCATAATGTCTTGTCCTCTCTGAAGATCTCTCCCCTCTTTTGATTATGTGCATAAGAATGTGGCTTTGCATCTTAGAATTTTGTAACTATCTTTTATTCTAAGGAATATAAAACAATAAATGTTTCCTGCTACAGAATATAAACATGCACATACACATTAATAACTAGGTATATTTAATTTCTTTTTTGTTTTAATATTTCTTTTTTAATTACATATAAAATCAGTTTTTAACATTTTTTATAAAATGTTTGAGTTCCAAATTCTCTCCTTTCTCCTCACCATGCCACCCCCCCCAGATGGCAAGCCATTTGATAGAGGTTGTACATGTGCAGTCATGCAAAACATTTTTCCATATTAGTCATGTTGTGAAAGAAAACATGGATCAAAAACCCCCCAAAACCTCATAAAAATAAATTAAACAATAGTACGCTTCAATCTGCATTCAGATTTTATCAGTTCTTTCTCTGAAGGTGAATAGCATTTTCTTCATAAGTCCTTCAGAGTTGTCTTGGATCTTTGTATTGCTGAGAAGACCTAAGTCATTCATAGTTGATCATTATATGTATTACTGCTACTGTGTACAATATTCTGGTTCTGCTCACTTTGCATCAGTTCATGTAAATCTTTCTAGGTATGACTAGCTACATCAAGAGAAATCTTGTGATGGAATACTGCTATGCTTTAAGAAATCACGAGCTCAATGGTTTTAGAAAGACATGGAAAGACTAGTGTGAAACAATGGAGGGCAAAATGAGCAGACCCAAGAGAACATCATATACAAGAACAATATCGTTTTGAGAACGACTTGGAGTGAACAGTTATTTTTGACTATTACAAACACCCAAATTAACTATAAGGGACATATGAAGATACTGTTTGCTTCCAGAGAAAGAACTGATAAATATAAGTACACATATAATAATTTTATATATACATATATATACATATATATGTGTGTATGCATACGCATATTCATACAGACACATATAAATATGTCTATTTGCATCTAATGGTGGTCATCTCTAGGGTGGGAGGAGGGAAGAAAAAAGGGGAAAGAAATTTACATACCAATTTTGTTGTATATTTAAAAGGAATAGCAAGTCATGCATGGTAGATTTGCCATTTCACGGGCAACCATCTTTTTCATTGAACTATGTTATGGAGAAGCTTGTTTTATTCCATAAATTAAAAACACAATAAATTTTTTAAAAAGAGAGAAGTCTTGGTAGAATATCTGTATATGAGAAACTTTTTCAACCTTCAAATATGAGTAAACATTTGACATACAGAATCTCAAATTTGAGAAAATATAAATATGTCAGTTAGGACTTAGGTTCCTAACTTAAGAGAATAACTTAAGGCCTTCTCCTGTCACTTGTCAGATTAAGAGCACATATCCTGTAACTTTTAATTGTTCCTTTTTCCTTATTTTCACCTCTTTTCCCAATAACTTCATTTGGGCTCAGATGGTCCCATAGCATCATAGATAAGACCCTCCATGTCTCCCTTGTGAGCCATTCCCATCTCCTGCCTGCTGGTCAAAATATCCTTTAACTAGATTCTATTGGACACTTAAGTCTTCAGCATGTGTTTCCTTTTCTCCTCCCTAGTGCATAAGCTTGAGTTACCACCTAATTACTCATCTGGACAGACATGTGCTGACAAAAGAACATATTGAAATGGGCTGCAGAAACTGAGCAAGTCTTCTCATTTTTAAATTCCTCCAAACCATGGAACCTGCATTCCAATTGCTGCAGAGATGAACCCTAATTTGCCCAGTAACTCAAGACCATGCACTAGGATCTAGAGGAGTTGCCATCCTCAGCAGTGGAGGGTTAAAACTTATGAAGTCCTTGATCCCTGGTATATTTGGATGCCTTGATTCTGTCCATTGGGTTTATGCCTTTTATTGGTGTAGAGATAGCCTTGGCTGATGCAGAGTTCAGTCTCCCTGCATTTTCTCATTCTACAAGGTTCTTTATTTGTCTTTCTATTGTAGCCAGGGGAATGATGGCAACATTCAGAATTTTGCACAAGTGTCTGTAGAGGGTATTTACTAATCGACATGAAATGCTAAAGTCAGGCACTGGAAATATAATAACCCTCAATTGTGATTTGAGCAACATGACATAAGGATTTCATAATCTCAAATGCATAGGACTGTTGTAAATTTGAGGTACTGCATTCCAGAGCTTCAATATAATATGTAACTTACGTTTGTTTATTAATCTCTTTACAAACCAGCACTTGTCCATTTCCCTCCAAAGGTGTGACATTACTAAACTTTACTTCCTTGTTAAAAAAAAACGCTTCATTTTTAAAAAACACAACTACAAACATGATGTGAACAAATTATCTTGAAAATGTTTCTGTTAGTAGGAACTCTGTTTTTAACTCTCGGCATGGTGAGATTTTAATATTGTCCTATTAGAAATTCTATTAAATTCTCATATCTACTACAGCTTTTTTGGATTAAGTTTATGTTACCATTCTGTTAAAAATATAACAATTTCTAAATAATAATGACTAGCATTGATATAGCACATTAAGATTTGCAAGGTACTTTACAAATATTATCTCATTTGATCTTCACAACAACCTGATCAGAGAGGTGCTATTATTATTCCCATTTTCCAGATGAGGAAACTGAGGCAAAGAAAGGCTAAATGATTTGGTCAGGGTCACATAGCTAAGGCTAGATTTTACCTCCATTTTCCTGAATGGCAGGTCTATGCCTTTATCCACTATGCTACCATTTGCCTAAAAGAAAAATGATACAGGTCAAGAATCCAGAATCATTTACTTCCTTGAAACCACAATTTCAAAATCCAAATCCTTATCTCAGATATCATCTTCCTACACATCAAATTGTTTCCCAAATTTGCCTTTCTCTTATGAATTCCTTGCCTTCTGTGGGCAGTAGGGATAAAAACCAAAAGAAACGCAAAGACAAGTATCTGCTCTGCTCTACGGTCTTTGGTTTCCTGAACTATAATTTATAATTCTTTAAAAAAAATTCTTCCTAGAAAACATGCATGGGCTGATGCAAAGTGAAATGTACTGTGTACCAAGTAACGGCAGTATTGTAAGGTGATAGCTGGCAATGACTTGGCTATTTTCAGCAACACAAAGATCCAAGACAACTCTGAAGGACTTATGATGAAAAATGCCATCCATCCCCAAACAAAGAACTGGTGGTGTCTGAATACAAATTGAAGCATACTTTTTGTTAAATTTTATTTTTCTTGAGTTTTTTCTGTTTTCTTTCACAACATGACTATTGTGAATATATCTTGCATGACTATACATGTATAATCTATATCAAATTGCTTGCCTTCTCAATGCTAGGGGAAAGAGGAAGGGAGAGAATCTAGAACTCAAAAGTTTTAAAAAAACAAATGTTAAAAATTGTTTTCACATGTAACCGGGAGAAAAATAAAATGCTAAATTTTTGTAAAAGTGTTAAAAAAAATTCTTCCTAGATTCTGTCTGCCTACATAAATCAGTGAAATGGATAATAATAATCAAGTCTGACAAGTTCTGGAAGATTCTTCGTCATATCCTGAATGCATTAAGAGACATTCTCTGTTTTTCATAAGTTAATACATTAAGAAATTTGTGATAGTCACATATAACCCAAATGCAGGGACACAAAAGGAATTTTCATTAATTTGACTAAGGATTTGAAAGTAGATACACCATAATCCTAGTGGTGTCTCGGACTAGTTTACTATCACTATATCTATTAGATACATATTAGAGGCTAGAAAGAAGGATAAATATATAAAAATATACTTGAACATCTACCTCCAGAGGTATAAAACCAAAAATCAGGTACAAGTAGATCTTCTTGCTTCCAAAGACCATGTCATGGATGTGACAGGAAATCAGTCATCTGGCAAGTATTTACTGAGTAGTCAGAAGAGTGCATAGCTCTTTCCTAGATTTTGGGCTTATGTATTAAGAGTAGATAAAATCAGGATTCCTGATCTCAATGAGTTAACAATGAATGTAAATTCCAGAGATAAAAATCAGTTGCCAACTATGTGTCTTTTCTTGTCCCAGAACTTTAGCCTCTGGTCTAGGGAAGAAGAACAGTAGAACTCTTTACAACACTAAAAGGTTTTAGAGGGATAACAAATAAAATTGGCTTTATATTACAGTAACATTATATATTAATATTATATAATAGTAAATGCTATATTCATTGATAGCTTTACCTATGATCTTGTACATCTTGATTATGTTTCTGACATTTGCAACACTTTATAAGAAGTATAGAGTGGAAGAAGCAGCATATGTTCAACTTTGGAAGAAAAATATGGCCCAATGGCTAGAGCACTGGGTTTAAAAATTAAAATTTATGCATTTGGTTACTAATTCAAGCAATGAATTGGTAAATAACCTTTAGGAAAGCCTCTGTTTCATTTTTCCTTCCTATGGAAGGTGGGAATTTTAACTGACATCCAAGATCTCCGCAAGATTTTGGGCTATATTTTACACAATAATAACAATAAAAATAATGATCGTTCACATATATATCCAATATTTATACAGGACATTAAGTTTTACAAAGCAATTTCCTTACAATAATCCAGTGAATCAAGCTGTTCAGACCCTCTTCCTCAGAATCTTATCACTCTCACATTCAGGTTCTCTTTTTGCCCCTGTACAAACACTCACTCATTCCTTTTGGAGACTGATAGAAGCTCAGACCCTTGTTCATTAAGGCAAATAATACAAGCCCTGATCTTATTAACAGCTCCTCTTCATTGCTCCCTAATGGTTAGGAGAGAGTTTGCTGAGACTCAGAACATAGATTTTTTTCCCATGTCCTGCCACAAACACATATGCATATCCATATATATGTATTCATATGAATTCATGAATACATATATATGTATATGCCCCGTACTCAGTTTCATTGACAATGTGCCAGAGTCACAGGCTCCTAGACTGTTTTTCATACCCTCTACTTCTTCTCTTAACTCATTCCCCTTCCTCCTATAGGCAGACTTGTTACACAGACTTGTTACATTCACATTTTCCTTTCAGACACAATCTGTTACTTTCAAGACTCCCAATAAACACCCAGAGAATAGTTCCACTAGTCTAACACTAATGTTGAAAATTTGACCCAATATAATCTAGATAAGCTTGAGGGTTGTCAGCTGTGGGCTGCTGTGGGCTGCTGTGGGCCTTTGCTGTTTCCCAAGTACAGATATTCTCCCTGTTCTAGTATTGTCAGACTCAAGCACAGGGAATGCAAATATTATTGTCCCTGTATTTTTTTCACTTAATAGTATTTTTTTCCAATTACACGGAGAGATATTTTCAACGTACATTTTTATAAGATTTTGGGTTCCAAATTTTTCTTCCTCCCTTCCTTCTCTCCCCAAGACGGCGAGCAATCTGATATACGTTATACATGTACAATCATGTTAAACATGTTTCCACATTAGTCACGTTGTGAAAGAAGAATTGGAACAAAAAGGGAAAACCATAAGAAAGTAAAAACAAACAAGAGAAAATGTTTCAATTTGTATTCAGACTCCATTCAGAACTCCAGTTCTTTCTCTGGATGTGGATAGCATTTTGCATCATGAATTTTTTGGAATTGTCTTGGATCATTGTATTGCTGAGAAGAGCTAAGTCTACCATAGCTGATTATCGCACAATGTTGCTGTGACTATGTACAATGTTCTCCTGGTTCTGCTCACTCAGCATCAATTCATGCAAGTCTTTCCAAGTTTTTCTGAAACCCATCTGCTCATCATTTCTTATAGCACAATAGTATTCCATTACATTAATATACCACAACTTGTTTAGCCATTCCCCAATTGATGGGCATTCCCTCAGTTTCCAATTCTTGGCCACCACAAAAAGAGCTGATATAAATATTTTTGTACTTGTGGGTTCTTTTCCCTTTTAAATGATCTTTTTGGGATACAGACCTACTAGTGGTCTTGCTGGATCAAAGGGTAAGCACTGTTTTTTAGCCCTTTTGGATGGCTCTCCAGAATGGTTGGATCAGTTCACAACTCCACCAACAATGCATTAGTGTTCCAATTTTCCAACATCTCCAATATTCATCATTTTCCTTGTCTGTCATATTAGCCAATCTGATAAGTGTGAGGTGGTACCTCAGAATTGTTTTAATTTGCATTTCTTTAATCAATAGTGATTTAGGGCATTTTTAATATGACTATAGATAGCTTTTATTTCTTCATCTGAAAACTACCTGTTCATATCCTTTGACCATTTATCAATTGGGGAATGATGATAAATTTCACTCAGTTCACTAGATATTTGAGGCCTTTATTAGAAATACTGGCTGTAAAAAATTGTTAACCAGATTTCTGCTTTCCTTCTAATCTTAGTTGCATTGGTTTTGTTTGTATAAAAACTTTTAAATTTAATGTAATCAAAATTATCCATTTTGCATTTTATACCTATCTTATCTTATTTATACCTATTTTATTTCTATCTCTTGTTTGGTCATAAATTCTTCCCTTCTCCATAGATCTGCCAGGTAAACAATTCTTTGCTCTCCTAATTTGCTTAAGGAATCACCCTTTATGTCTAAGTCATGTTCCTTATCTTGGTATAGGTTGTGAGATGTTGGTCCATGCCTAGTTTCTGTCATACTATTTTCTAGTTTTCCCAGCAGTTTTTGTCAAATAATGAGTTCTTATCCCAGAATCTGGGGTCTTTGGGTTTATTAAACAGTAGATTACTATGTCATTGACTACTGTGTCTCATGTACCTAACTTATTCCACTGATCCACCACTCTATTTCTTAGACAGTACCAAGTAATTTTGAAGATTGCCTATTTGTAATACACTTTTGGATCTGGTATAGCCAACCCACCTTCCTCTGCATTTTTTTGTTAATTCCCTTGATATTCTTATTATCACTGTTTTAGGGATCACAAAATTGAAATTCAGGAAAGTAATTTAAAGTACAGTAGTGAGGTAGTACAGTGAATAGAGGGCTAGGTCTGGAGTCAGGAAATCTGGTCTCAGATGCTAGCTGTGTGAGTCTGGCACTTACCCTCTGCCTGCCTTTGTTTCCTCAACCATAAAATAGGTATATCATAGACTCCCTCCCAGGGTTGTGGTGAGACAATCATTATAAAATGCCTAGCTCAGTACCTGGCACATAGTAGGTTGTCAATAAATGCTTCTTCCTTTTTCCTTATACCTTCCCCCCATATAGCTAGTAAATATCAGAGCTAGAATTAAAATCCAAGTCTCCTGATTCTACATTGAGTGTTCTTTCCACTGTGCCAGAAAAAAACAGAATTGGTAAATGCTGATTCCTGGGAAAAAAAATTCTAGAATGAATTAATTATTAAAAGGGTATGAATTAGCATTTAGAAAAAACTGCAACAATCTTTAAAAGCCAACATGACTTGATCAATAACAGATCTTGCCACACTGATCTCCCATTTCCAAGCGCATATGGATGTGTGTGTGTGTGTGTGTGTGTGTGTGTGTGTGTGTGTGTGTGTGTCTTTTATGGGCTTCCTAGACTAGTCGGTGAGGGGAATGCTACTAACAAAGTTACACATGGGTTTTGACAAAGTCTCTTATGCTATCCTTGTGGAATAACGGAGAGACATGAAACAAATGAAAGTAGAGAGATCCAGACCAGATGAATGTCCAGCACCCAAGAGCGGTCATTAAGGACTCCATGTCAACTTAGACAGAGGGCCCCAGTAGAATGTCCAGTGAATGGTCTGTGTTCAGTGCTTTGCTGTTCAACCTTTTTAGAAATGACTTGGACAAAGCATGGGTGGCATTCTTATAAAATATGCAGATCACATGAATTTGGGGAGCTAGGAACTGGATGATGGGACACAAAGTGATACTGACTAAAACACTGTGATGAATCTCATGAGGTAGAATTTAAAAGAGATTACTGTCTTAGCGCCACTTCGGTTAAAGGAACCAATCTCACAAGTACAGAAAGGAGGACGTGTTACCATACAACAATTCATATGAAAAAGATACAAGGAATTCATCAGAGGGCAAGATCAAAGTGTGTCAACAATGGAACATGGTAGATAAAAATATTAAAGTGATTTTAGGCAGCATTTGAGAGACAGAGCTGGTGTCCAGAATAAGGGAAATGATAGTTTCATTACACTCTGCCCCTGGTCAGATCACTTCTACAATATTATATTTGTTTCTTAATACTCCAATTTAGGTGTTGGCACATTTTCAGAGGAGAGTAACTCAGATTATGACCAGGCATTGGAGAAAATAACATACCAAGAGAATATAGGAACTAGGGATGTTTAGCCTGGAAAAGAGGCTTATAAAGGGTGTAATAGTTGTTTTCAAGTATTTGAAGGGCTGTTTCTGGAGAGGAACTTAGACTTATTCTGTTTGCAGAACCACAAGCAATGGATAGGAGTTTTCTGAGAGGCAGAGAAGGAAAAGGCTTTGCTAAAAATTATAGGCCTTCAAAAGTGGAATGGGCTGCCTCCAAAATGGAGGGAGCAGATTTCCCTTTTTTGGAGATCTTCAGGTAAAGGCTGAATGGTAGACACTACAAATGTGCTTATTAATCAACTGATTAATGACCATTTGTCAGGGATTATAAATTCACTGATGGGGCCTCCTAGTCTAACTCCCTTAATTTTGCAAATGAGGAAACTGAGTCCAAGGAGGTTAAGTGATTTGGCTAAGGAGGTCATATGGGTAGTCAATGTTACAGGGAATTTCTGTGTCAGCTGTGGATTAGATTATATAACTTTTGAGATCTCTTTCAACCTTGAGATTCTACCAGTGTATACAACCCACAGATAGCTAGATGGTGCAGTAGATAGAGCACAGAGCATGGAGTTAGTAAGACCTGAGTTCAAATGCAGCCTTAGACACTTACTAGCTGTGTGACTCCAGGAAAGTCACTTAACCCTGTTTGCCTCATTTTCTCATCTATAAAATAAGCTGGAGGAAAAAAAGGACAAACCACTCCAGTATCTTTGCTAAGAAAACACAAAAACAAGATCACAAATAGTTGAGCATGACTGAAATGACCAAACAATAACAAAATGCAACCCACAAGCAAAAGCCTCAATAAAGGCAGAAGTCGAAGTCCAGGAATGCTAACAAAATTAGGGGACCAGAGAGAGGCAGAGGGCAATCGTCAAGCCACTGCAGCCCAAACATGAGACCTGCTGGAGAGGCTGCTCTTCTGAGCAGATTTTGCAGTTTGGTGCTATATGAAGATGGCTCTGTAACAGTAACATGTATGTAAAGCTTTATGAAACCAGTTCCCCCATCTTCTGCAGAAGGTCATGTATGGCCCCTGTACTAGGTTCATGTCTTCCTTCCCTATTTAAGCTTTTGTAATCATCCTATCCACAGTAATTTTCTTGATGATGATGGGATACAGACATCTATCTCACAGATGTGATCATGGTTTATCTTTAACATGTGACAAATACTCTAAACCTTTGCTTATAACTGTCAGTTCATGCATATATAGCAAATGGGTTCCCCCTTCAAAAGGTTAAGTCTAGAGGAGTATGATTGGGGAGGAAATAAAGAAATGGTGGGTATGGTTGCCATCCTTAAATGGAGGAGTTCTCCATCTCTACCCTCTCCAAATCAGAGGGAGGGGCCCCCAGGGCAAAGGATACTGATGAGGTGTGAGTTCTAGGGTTGAAGTGATCTTGCTAGATCCTAGGGCATGATGGTAAAGACCAGAAGAGTACAGCCATGTGGGAGATGTGATTAAGATAAGCACTGAAGGAGAGGAAAGTTGGTTTCCTCCTAGGCAAGATGTATAGTGTCCAAAACAAAGCAAGCCAGAGTTTTCTTGGTGCCAGAATCCTAAGAGTTGAAATGGGAAACCAATTTCAGAAGAAGAGATTAATTCTTCGAGTAAAGGATCAGGGGACAAGACTTAGGAAATGTCAAATATATGACTATTTGTATGACTCAACCTATTTCCCCAAAGTGTGGTAGATTTTTGTGGCAGCTATACTCAGTTCTTACTATCTCTCTGCACTAATGTTGGCATGGTCATGAGCTAGGTCTACCATGTATTTTCCTGACTCAGATGTACCAATAAGACCATG
>CM053580.1:374158795-374202578 GCA_028627135.1 Pseudochirops cupreus | reverse complement strand
CCTACATAATGATCACAATGAAATGAAAGGTTCCAGAGTTTCTCAGGGAGTGGTGGAATTTATTCCACAGGAAAGCCTGGGTTCAGAGCCCAGTTTTGCCACTCATAGGTATATCACATAAAGAAGTTTCATTGCTTCTCTGAATCTTCTCCCATTATATTGTATTTCCCTGAAGGCACAATTGCTTCTTGACCCACATATGGATTTCTTAGGAGAAAAGTAAGATGATCTAGTACTTCCATCTCTTTGAAGACTTGTCATATTTTGTTGTGATCCACATTGTCAAATTTAGTGTAGTCAATGAAGCAGAAATAGATGTTTTTCTGGCACTCCCTTGATTTCTACATAATCCAGTGAATTTGGCAATTTGGTCTCCAGTTTCTGCTTCTTCAAAAACCAGCCTGCTCTTCTGGTAATTCTCTGTTCAAATATTGCTAAAGTCTAGCTTGCAGAATCTTAAGCATAACCTTGCTGGTGTGTGAAATGAGTACAATTGTTCATAATTCAAACATTCCTTGGCATTGCCCTTCTTTAGGTTTGGGATGTAAACTGATCTTTCCTAATCCAGTGACTACTGTTGAATTTTCCAAATTTTCTGGCATATTGAGAGCGGCATTTTAAAGAATCATTTTCTAGGATTTTAAATAGCTCAGCTGGAATTCCATCACTTCCACTACCCTTGTTGTTAGAAATGTTTCCTAATGCTGACTTGACTCCATTCTCCAGGATGTCTGGCTCTAGATCAATAACCACACCATTGCAGTTATCATGGTTATTGTTGTTAAAATCTTTCTGGTATAGTTCTTTTGTGTATTCTTACCACCTTTTCCTAACAACTGCTGCTTCTGTTGAGTCTCTACCATGTTTTGTCTTGTATCATGCCCATTTTTGCATGAAACTTTCTTTTAACATCTCTGATTTTCTTGAAGAGATTCCTCATCTTTCCCATTCTATTGTTTTCTTCCATTTCCTTATATTTATCATTTAAGAAAACCTTCTTAACTTTCTTGCTATTCTCTGGAATTCTGCATTCAGAATATCTGCATTTCCCTTTCTCCTTTTCTTTCCCTTTCCTTCTTTCCTCAGCTATTTGTAAAGCCTCATCAGATAGCCATTTTGCTTTCTTGCTCTTTTTGGGGGGGGGGAGGGGTATAATTTTTTTTGTTGTTGCTGTTTCCTGTACAATATTGCAAACCTCTGCCCATAGTTCTTCAGTTCTTCTATCAGATCTAATCCCTTAAATTTATTCATAACTTCCACTTCAGATTCATAAGGGATATTATTTATGTCATACCTAAACAGTCTGATGGTTTTCCCTACTTTCTTCAATTTGTCTGAATTTTGCAATAAGAAACTCATGATCTGAATCACAGTCAGCTCCAGGTCTTGTTTTAACTGACCATACAGAGCTTCTCTACCTTTGGCTGCAATGTATATAATCAATCTGATTTCTATATTGACCATGTGGTGATGTTCATGAGTAGAGTCACCTTTTGGGGTATTGAAAAAGAGTGTTTGCTATGATCAGCAAGTTATCTTGACAAAACTCTATTACTCTCTGCCCCGTTTCATTTTGTACTCCAAGTCCAAACTTGTCTGTTATTCCAATTTTCTTTTGATCTCCTGTTTTAGAATTCTAATCCCTTATGATGAATGTGACATCTCTTTTGGTGTTATTACTAGAAGATGTTTAGGTCTTTATAGAACTGAACAACTTTGGCCTCTTCAGCATCAGTGGCCGGAGCACAGATTTGTATTACTGTGATGCTGAACAGTTTGCCTTGGATTCAAACAGATATTATTCTGTCTTTTTTGAGATTATACCCCAGCATTGCTTTTCTCACCCTTTTATTAATTATGAGGGCTACTTTATTTCTTCTAAGGGATTCTTGCCCACAGTAATATATGTAATGTTCACCTGAATAAAACTCATCCATTCCCATCCTTTTAAGTTCACTGATACCCTGATACAAGATATTTTATCTTTCCATCTTCTGTTTGGCCATATCCAACTCACCTTGGTTCATAGATCTTGCATTCTATATTCCTATGAAATATTGATATTTACAGCAGTGGACTTTCCTTTTGTCTCCAGAGCCATCCACATCTGAATTTCCAGACTTCAGCCCAGCTGCTTCATTCTTTCTCGGAGCTACTTGTACCTATTCGTTCTCCACTCTTCCCCAATAACATATTGGACACCTTCTGACCTGAGGGACTCATCTTCCAATGTCATCTCTTTTACCATTTTAAAACTGTCCATGGGGTTTTCTTGGCAGATACTGGAGTGATTTGCCATTTCCTTCTCCAGTGGGTCACCTTTCATCAGAACTCACTACTATGGCCTGTCCATCTTGGGTAACCCTGCATAGCATAGTTCATAGTTTCACTGAGCTATACAAGCCCCCCTGCCATGACAAGACAGCGATCCAGGAGTGGGAATCAGGAAGACCTGAGTTCAAGTTCAGCCTCACACACTTACTAGTTGTGTGTCCCTGGGTAAGTCATTTAGCCTTGTTTGCCTCAGTTTCCTCATCTGTCAAATGAGCTGGAGATGGCAAATCATTCCAGTATCTTTGCCAAGAAAAACCCAGATAAGGTCTTGAAGAATCAGACATGACGGAAGTGACTGAACAACAACAAAACCTAGAAAACAATAATCTTAATTCAGTTTAAAGATATTTGAAGGGAGAAAATGATACTTGAACTTTATTTCAATATACAATAATGTAGCACCTATTGTATGCAAGGCACTGAGCTAGGCACCAGATATACAAGTATCAAAAAGAAAATAGCCCCTCTATCCTCAAGCAGCTTGCCTTCTATTATAAATCCCAATACACTGTCTCTCCAATGTCAGCTTTAAGCTTCATAGGAGATCACCAAGCTTTAACACGTCTCACCACGGAGGACAGCATAGCAAATGTCTCCAGGAAATATCCACAGATTGTGGCCTCTTGTAGGTAGCAAACTGGGTTGACTGATCTAACTCCCTAACGTTTGAATTATTTGTATGTATAGATGACAAGACACTGTGTCAGGAGCAGTCATGCTTCAGCGGCTTTTAAGATGTCAAGAGAGGAAGAACTGATTCTTCCATTACCATTAAATTTGGTATATGGCCAATATTCAGTACTGAAATTTGTCCTGTGAATATACGTGATACCCAAAGGTAACCTCGGTCTTCACTGGGGCTGACAACTAAAAATAATGGCACATGTTGTCATCCAATTGTTCTGTCATGTCTGACTCTTTGTGACCCTGTGGGCTGACCATGGGGTTTTCCTGGTGAAGATACTAGAATGGTTTGTCATTTCCCTTCTCTAGTAGATTAAGGCGAGCAGAGGTTAAGTGACTTGTCCAGGGCTACACAGCTAGTAATGAAGCTGAATTTGAACTCAGGTCTATCCACTGAGACATCTAGTTGTCTCACATGGCACATAGGAAGACCTTACTAAGTGCTTCTTCATACATTCATTCATCTTATAGGCAAACAAGTGAAATAATAAACGGAAACTTTGACATGTCTTTGGGAAGAGTAACAGATAGAGAATGAGACAAATAAGTCATCTCACTCCAGGTTAAGATAAAGGATTATAGAGACAGCCAAAGTCAGCTTTCTTTATGCACCCGAGACTTGGATCTGCCACTGACATCATAACTACTTCCTTGAACAGTTTACCTGTGTCATCCCTGAGTCATACTTGGCATAAACAGGCAACGAGGTCTTGGCACACAGCCAATGGACCATCACTGAATGGGTACTCTTTTGAACTGGACATGCTATATGGTGCAGTCAAGAACTGGTTCCCTAGACACTCATGAGTATAAAACTGAAGGGACCAACTAAAAATGAAACAGAATGAAGAAAAGCTTTTAAGGGCACAATAATCATAGCTAAGCAGCAATAAATTAAAGTGTGCTGAATATTAGGAAAGAGTAGCAGGAGGCGGGCTAGCTAGGAGAGGAGTAATAAAAGACCAGGCAGCTCCTTTTGAGGAAAGGCACCCATGAGATTAAAAGGCAAAACCACAAAAGACAGGTTCTAGGAAGAACCACAAACCAAAGAACTGTTTTCACATGTATATGTCACGTGTCTGTCCTGGGACAGGAGAGAAATTTGTGACTTGAAGGACTCAAAATATGCTGAGGTTGGATCTAAACTGGGTAAGGGGTCAAGTAGGTAGACAGGACTATGGGAGCCCAAACTGAAGATCTGGGAAAAATCAGTGAGTCAGAAACCAGGTAGACAGACATGCAGAAAGCAAAGGATATATAGTTAATTGCAGGTTAAGACAAAACTGGTCAGAGACAAGATAGGCAGCCATGTATAATGAAGATCCAGTTGCCCAGGGACAAGGTAAATCTGATAGCCAAAAGTCCAGATGAGTAGTTAAGAAGAGTCTAATGATAGCTATCTCTAGGGTGGGGTGGGGGAAAGCAGAGAAGAAAAAAAGGGGAAAAAAGAAATTTTGTTGGATATTTAAAAGGAAATCAAGTTGTTCATACTAGATTTGCAGTTTCATGTGCAATCATCTTTTCTATTATACTGTTATAAGAATGCTTCTTTTATTCTATAAATGAAAAATTAAGTAATTTTTTTAAAAGAAAGGGACAAAGGAAATCAAGGAGAGCTATAACAAAGGTAGGATGGGTTGAGCTTTGAACAAGATTGTCCAAAATGCAGAGGATGCTGGAACCATTTGTAGTTCTTTAGCTGCATAGAAATGACTGAGTTTAGCCTCTAATTCATAAGAATAATTGGCCAAAACAGGAAGTCACCAGTTGATACATACACATTTCCTCCCCCAAGCAGTGATCCTGCTCTCAGATAGCAAACTCCCTAGCAGTGGCTTGAGCTATCTTGGAGTCTCTACCTGGGGCGGTCAACCTCGCCCCTCCTCTACTCAATATTTAAGTGTGCATTTTGTGCCACTAACCCCAATCATATTTTGTGCAAAAATTTGTAGTTATGACTCTAGGATCATGAAAAGTATGTAGAAGGAAAAAAGTGCAATATGAGAGCACCTAAGTGTAATAAATCTTGAGGAATTCTCATGTCACAGCTATAACAAACGTTAAGTGCCTAGTTGGTACAAACCACTGGCAATAAATATGAACAAAGCAGTCTCTGTCCTTGAGAAGTTTATGTTTGTCTTTGGGTACTTGCAGAAACAACCCCTATATAGGGGTTGTTTAGTCACATTTGACTCTTCATGTCCCCATTTAGGGTTTTCCTGGCAAAAATACTAGAGTGGTTTGCCATTTCATTCTCCAGTTCATTTTATAGATGAGAAAACTGAGGCAAATAGCGTTACGTGACTGGCTCAGGGTCATACACTAGTAAGTGTCTGAGCCTGAATTTGAACTCAGGTCTTCCTGACTCTTCCTGACACCAATAATGTGGAATGTGCTCAATACTAGGGGGGCATAGCCACAGGATCCCAGATAAGATAGGTCAGGACAATGTAAGGCCATAACAGTTCCACTAGAAGTTCCCAAAATTTGGTCATAACTCAAAGTCTCAATTTGAGGAGTAAGGAAAGAAGAATTAGTAAACAAAAAAACAAAAAGGTAAAGAGGTATTATGATGCCAGGCATGCCCAAGATACAAAGCCAGAAGAGAAAAATTCCAAAATACTTACAAGTAAAGCCTCAAAGAAAATTTCATCTTGGCCACAAAATCAATTAGAATTCCTAGAAGAAATTAAACAAGAGTTGTATTTTTTAAGAGGAAAAATGGGTGCAGCTAAGTGGTACAGGAGAGAGCACCAGCCCTGGAGTAAGAAGGACCCAAGTTCAAATTTGGCCTTAAACCTTTACTAGTTGTGTAACCCTGGGTAAGTCATTTAACTCAGATTGCCTCAACAACAACAAAATAACAAAAATGAAATGAGAATGCTAAAGGAAAGAATTTGGAAAAAAAATGAGAGCTAGGGAGGAAAAAGAGTTAGGACAAGAGGTACAAAACCTTACCCAGGTAACAGACTCCTTAAAAATTAGACTAGACCAAACTGAAGTTAATGACTTCGTGAGAAAATGAGAAATATCAAATGCAAAGTCTAAAGATGGAATAAAAAGAAGAAAATATGGGTTATGAAGAAAGACAGCTTCAGAAAAACTTGGGAACTGACACAAATTTATATGAGCTGATGAAGTGAGCAGAGCCAGGAGAATGACTTATACTATAACATCTCTATTTTTAAAACGAACAGTTTTGAAAGATGTAAAAACTGATCAACAAAGTAATCAACCATGATCCCAGAAATCTGTGATGAAGAATGCTGTCCAGCTCAAGACAGAAAAGCGATGGACTAATGTGCAGAATGCGAGAAACATTTTTGGACATGACCAATGTGGGAATTCGTTTTGCTTGACTACACTTGTTTCTTATAAGAATTTTGGGTTCTTTTCCTCCTTCCTCCTCTGGAAGGGAGGTGGGAAAAAGAAGAAATAAATACTTGATAATTTTTTAAAAATAGAGAGAGAAAAGAAACAGTGATGAGAAAGAAAGAAAGAAAGAAAGAAAGAAGGGAAGTAGGGAGGGAGGGAGGAAGGAAGGAAGGAAAGAAGGAAGGAAAGAAGGAAGGAAGGAAGGAAGGAAGGAAGGAAAGTATGGAAGAAAGAAAGAAAGAAAGAAAGAAAGAAAGAAAAATTACCATAGAGTTTTTGAATTGTTATCATTCCTAGGGCCTTTACTCTCTTTTTCAGCTTGGCAGAGAGCCTATAGGGCCCCTTTATCCTGAATCACACCACACAATTATACTCACACACTTGAAATTCACTCACGCATGCTTCAATTGTTTGTTTTTTTTCTTGTGGTGGAAAACTCACATGTTGGCACTGAGCTTGGTATTCAAGGGCATACAAGGTCACTGACTCAAATTCCGATCACATTCCAAATCCATGAGCAAAGCCCTTTGGGGGTGCTCATTTACGGTTGTGATGAAGTAAATTTAAATATCTGTTTGAAAAGCGAGCTTAACTTTGTTCAAAATAGTCCATCCTTTGTAACGTATATAATCTTTTTAAGAAGATCATTTCTAAAACAAGCTTCCTGGCTATCTGAAGACACTATCTCAAGTCAATCATTAGAATCAATAGGCTTTACAAAAACAAACAAATATTGCATGCAAATCTGCCACTTACCTACCTATGTGACCTTCAGTTAGTCTTTCAGCCTCTCTGAGTCCTCAGTGTTCTTTTCCAGAAAATGTTGGGACTAGACAAGACAGACCAGCAAGATTCCTTCTAGCTCATAATCTGCAATCCTAAACTAGACCTAGCACCAACTAAAGAGGTTAATAACAGATGAACAAAGTAGAAGATACCTCCTTCTGATTAGAAGAAGAAATGACGTGTGTTTTCACACTGTCAGGGATAGTTTGTCCTGGGGCCCTCATTATCTCCTGCCTGGAGCATTGCAATAGCATTCCAACTGGTTTCCCCAGTCTTACCTTTCCTCTCCATTCACATTTCATATTACTACCAGGTTAATCTCCCTTATTCACAAATATGACTATCTCATTCCTCTGTTCAAAACCCTTCCTTGACTTGTTATTAGTTCCTTCCCGAAATGTCCAGAATTTTTAGGTTGACATTAAAGACCTTCCACAATGTGAGACCACCTTACTTTATGAAGTATCTCTCACTCTAGTTCCCCACAGGCACCATGTACTCCAACCAATCTGGACTATTCAAGTTCTCCCTTCAAATTTCCTTTTTCTAGCTCTGTGCCTTTTCTTTTTTTGTTTCCTATGCTGGAAATTATTGCTTCTTCTCTGCCTATCTGAATCCATCCTTCCATATCCAATGCAAATGCTAATTTTTCCATGAAGCTCTTACTGATCTTCCTAATCAGAAACAAGAAGACAATAGCTGGCATATATTAACAGAGCATGTGTATCAGCCCTAGCCAAGCTGTGTGTCTCAGCTTAGAAACAGTCATTGAATCAATACTCTCATTCCTTCTCTACATCCCTATCCCCCATCTCTGTGATTTCTCAAGCGAGAATACCCCAATGGCCACCATTCTCTTTATCTGTTATCTCCCCCATCAGAATGTAAAATCCTTGAGGGGAATGAGTGCCTCCCTTCTCAATGTGCTTGGCATGTAGTAAAGACTTAAAAAAAAAATGCTTTGGCTTTCATTTATCCATCCGTTCAAAGTGCTTTCTTCACAATAACTACCCTGTGCTGTAGGTAGGGAGCAGCAAGGTGGCAGACTGGATAGAGAAGACATCTTCCTGAGTTCAAATCTGGCTTCAGACACTTACTAGCTTTGTGATCCTGGGCAAGTCACTTGATCCTGTTGGCCTCAGTTTCCCCAACTGTAAAATGAGCTGAAGAAGGAAATGGTAAACTACTTTAGGATCTTCACCAAGAAAACCCCAAACAGGGTCACAAAGAGTCAGATGTGACTGAACAACAACAAGCTGTAGGTAGGGAAAGTACTATTATCCCTGTTTTATAGTTGAGAAAACAGAGGTTCTATTCTTCTATTATACTTCCTTATACACTGGAAGATCATGTTCCTCTAGAGGGCAAATGTTAACTCCAGGTATTATGTTACATCTTTAGAGGTATACTCAGGGGTGTGTTGGAGCATCTTGGAGAGCAGATTATTAAATTTTCAATGTATTTACACCTTGGCAAAATGTTATAAATCAGGGCTTGGATTACCATTTTATTGATCATCTATACTTAAAGGGACGAAACAATGTTAATACAGAATACACTTAAAAGTATGTCATGCATTTTTGGAGAGCTGGTTGTTAAACATTTACCAGTACACCTCCACTGTATTCCTAACACTAAAGCTTATGGGCCCCCCTTGGTGTACTTATCATTGTCAGCCAGAAAACCAATTAATTCTTAGCATTTACTGAGCAGTAGTGAAAGGACTTGGCAAGCCCTCACACCAGTAGGGTTACCCCAAGCATTCCACCTTTGGTGTCCTTCTGTTCCCCCGTTCTCAGCTGTGGCTTTAAGAAGCTATAGCATGTACAGCAGCCACACCCCAGTAAAACCATCTTTACAGACAAGCTAAACCAGGTTGAGGGTAACTGACAGGCCTCAAACCCATTGGTGAATTAGGAGGATGTCTACACGAAGCATGTGAAGATTTCCCCAAGTGGAACAGATAGATGAGAACAATTTGTTCCAATGGCCATGAACATGACTGAAGCAGGCACTTGTGGAGTTCTTAGAGCTTGGTCAGACACTTTATACAGGGCCATTGCCAACCATCCTGACCGTTGTCTTGCCAATAGACTTCAGTGACTTGGAAGACAGAGTGAGATGACTTTGCGCGACTCTGCCTCATTTGAACCCAATTCATGCACAAGTCAAGACAGTGCCCCATGATATCTTTGGTCCTCTTTAAAAATGAAGGATGAACAACGACAGCATTTACATTTACATTAGCATAGTAAAAACAGGAGCTATAAAACATTTCCTGCCCCCAAACCTAGGGCATACTCATAAAATACACACAACGTTCATGGGGAGAGTGGGTATACACATAGAGGATAATGGTAGTAAGACCCATGTGTAGAGGGCACTTACGGCCATAGTCACTACTCTAGTACTCTAGGACCTGGACATCCTCTTTCTCCTTGTGGAGTGAAGCTCCCTTTTAGGTGTAGCAGCTCTGCTAGAAATGTTGCTGTACTGGGTTCCCAGGGTCTATACTACTTCACTGTTTGACTCTTGATTGTCAGGCTAACTAACTCAGATGAATAACCAGCTCTCTTCTTTGGTACCGTATATCATATTTCTCAATAAAAGCTGCTAGGTGGCACAGTATATAGAGCACCAGGCCTGGAGATGGGAAGATTCATCTTTCTGAGTTCAAATTTGGCCTCAGACACTTATTAGCTGTGCGACACTGGGCAAGTCATTTAACCCTGTTTACCTCGGTTTCCATATCTATGAAATAAGCTGGTTAAGGAAATGGCACACCACTCCAGTATCTTTGCCAAGAAAACTCCAAATTGGGGTCACAAAGAGCTGGACATAAATGAAAACAACTGAACAATAAAATCATGCTTCTCAAAGCTGCAATCTTAAGTAACTATTTCTCTATACTCATGTCCTTCTGGAGTGTGTATCTCTGCTCCCCTCAACTGTGCCCCTACAACTTTCTTTAACTGATTTTCTGATTGATGCACAGGTTGTTTCCTTCAGAGTGATAGTTCAGCTGGGATGACGGAGGTGCAAGAAAGGAAATTCCTTTCTCTGCCCCAACAGATAAAGATAATTGCTTCCTTCCCCATGGGCTAAATTTTGAGCAATAGTCCTTTCCCCTTTTGTTTAAAAGCAGGGGAGCAGGATCAATAATCCACACTCTCTATTTTTTCTTAATTTTTTTTTTTACTAATATGGACCTAATTTAAAAACCTAATTTTATCCTATTTTCAGGATCCTTGTGCTCTTCATAGCTTTAATTTCACTGCTAAGATTGCTAGTTTCAGGGTGACTAGGTGGTACAGTTAATAGAGCACCAGCCCCGGAATCAGGAGTACCTGAGTTCAAATTTGACCTGAGACCCTTGACACTTACTAGCTATGTGACCTTGGGCAAGTCACTTAACCTCAATTACCCTGCCTTCCCCCCTCCAAAAAGCAAAAAAACTAAAAATAAAAGAATGCTAGTTTCAAGCTATAGAAGCCCTCTTGAAGGATTCATATGTTTATAAAGAGCTGGAAATGTTCTCTAAATTTTGAGTGCTTCTTAGTCCTTGTTAAATCTCTCACAATTAATATCCATTCTATGCGGTTCAGCCAGTCAAGAAGTCTACTGAACAACAGCTAAAGACTATTGATTATAAAAGCAATATATTTTACTATTCCAATATATTAAAAAGATTATTCATTACAAACAGGTTGGATTTATACAAAGAATGCTTCAAGGTTTAAAAAATTATAGATATAATAGGTCTTGATAATAAAAGCAATAAAATATATGATTATATCAATAGATGTAGAAGACTGAAAAAATGAAGCACTTATTTATATTAAGACACTAAAAATGAGAGTAATAAATGGGCCTTTCCTTTATGTGATAAAGAGTAGCATCAAGAGCTAGCAATATTTGCAATAGAGATGCACCTTGAATGAAAAAAAAAGCAAGGAGTGTCACTATCACCACTATTTTTTGATGTAGGTCTTAAACTGCTAATTTTAGCAATAAGTCAAGAGTAAAGAATTAGATAAATATCCAAAGATAAAGAGAAGGGAAAATACCTCTATTCATAATAATATGATGGTTTACTTAGAGAATCTTAGAGATTCAATGAAAAAAGTAATCAAAACAATTAGTAAAAAGTAATGCAGAGAACCCACACAATAAAACCAATCTTTATGCTTCTAACAAAACCCAGAAGAAAGAGCTTGAAAAAGAAATTCCATTCAAAATAACTAGAAGAACGTGCAAAACATCTGAGGTTCAATATCTGACAAAGAATTGGAGAGATATTCATTATTCATGTCTGAGCAATGCTAATATTTATAAACCAAATGACATATTTAGTGCTGTATCAACCAAACTACTGAGGGGTAACAAAATAATAACAAAATTTATCTGGAGAAACAAAAACCAAGGACCTCTAGGGAAATAATAAAAAAAAGTCGTAACAAGGGAGAACAAAGGAAAACCAGATCTTGAATTATACTATGGAGTAGTAATCATCAAAGCTATATGGTGCTGATTAAAAGATAGAAAAATTGATCAGTGGAACACACCAGGCAAGCAAGACCAGAAGTAACTAAACAGAGTAGTCTAGTGTTAGATAAAGCCTTGCATAGTAAATACTGGGATAAAGACTCTCTATTAAAAAAAAAAAGCATAAAGGTGGGAATTGATTGAATTAATCAATATATTATGCTACCCAACTTAAATGGGCAGCTTAGTGGGCCAAGCTACCAGGCTTGGAGTCAGGAAGATCTGAGTTCAAATGTGACCTTAGACACTTACCAGTTGTGTGATCCTGGGCAAATCTTTCAACCCTGTTTGCCTCAGTTTCCTCACCTGTAAAATGAGCTGGAGAAAGAAATGGCAAATCACTCCAGTATATTTGCCAAGAAAACCCCAAATGGGGTCACAAAGAGTTGACATGACTGAAATGACTGAACAACAAAAATTCAACTTGAAATGACAAGATGCTCTGACCCATACCTTAATCAATGGAAAACACTTTTTGATTGAATTATTCAATCACAAGTACTAAAGTAAATTCTGGAAAAAAAAATGAAAAACAAACTTTTACCAATTTAGATGTCCTTGAAAGTTGTTAAATAAATTAGTGATTTTGTACAGGAAATGCGTTCAGAATAGTTGAGGATACTAAGTCATACTTGGAGGGTCTTGTATAAAACAGCACATTAGTTTGGAACCTAGAGGCTTTGAATACCTGGCACCTTTCTAATGGTAGAAACCTCTAGCCAAGATTTTGAGAAAGAATCATTTGGGGAATGGAAAAGAATAGTCTTGGTTTCTGCTCCCACAATGCCCTTAACTGGAGGAAGATATTGTAAATTTCAGAAGGTCCTCAGATTTAACCCTTGCATAGGCATCCTCCATAACATCTCCATAACAGTATCAGATGGCAGCAGTGTGTGCACTGGGAACCAAGAACAGACCAAATCTGATGAGGAAAGGTAGACTTGAGGCTCTAGTCTACAGGAACCCCAGCAGAAAAGCTATAGTTTTTCTAAGGGGAATTTCATGAAGGGGAGAAAAGGACTTCTAGTAACCAAGAGCTGTCATTTATGACTTTGTCATATATGCTTTCTTAACTTAATCCCACTTTTCCCTGAACCAAGTAAGTACTGGTGAGAATTGGAGGGAAAGGGGGAAGCAATGTTTTATACCAGTTATACCATCATAGTAATATTATTTACAAAAGTGAATTAAGTATAACTGACTAATTGATATCAACTAATAATCATGGAGAAAGCATATTGTTGGAAGGTTATGAACTACAGCATTTGAAAAACAGCTCTTTTCCTTAGACTCTGAAAGGACAAGAAGCAGCTTTTCTCTGGGAACCTGACCTTTTAATCTAAGTGAGGGTTGGGGGTATAAGTTCAGAGCCTGTCTATACTCGGAAAAATGGAAAAGAATTTGTCAGAAATCAGATTTATACCAACATCGTTCACCATATACCACAATAATGAACAAAAAAGGCACTTAACTACATGCTAAACACTATGAGAAGCATTATGGATGCAAGTATAAAAACAAAGATAGTGCCTATCCTCATGAAGCTTACGTTACATTCTAGTAGAAAGATGGTAACACGTATAGGGCTAAGTTGTCAAGGAAGGGATATTTTAGTTTGGAAAGTTAGAGGGTTGGTGAATAGAGTCACAGAGGATTAAATTCATTTTAGGAGCAATAAAAAAGTTGATTTTATTATGGTTCCAAAACTCAAAAAGTGTGTGTGTGTATGTGTGTGTAAAACATAACTTTTATCTTCAAATGTTTGAAGGGTAGTAGTGTGCAAAGGAAATTAGGCTTATTCTGCTTGACAAGAGGAAGAATCCTAACCAACAGGTAAAAGTTATGGATGGTGGGTAGGCTAGGTGGCGCAGTGAATAGAGTACCAGCCCTGGAGTCAGGAGGACCTGAGTTCAAATATGACCTCAGACACTTAACACTTACTAGCCATGTGACCTTTAGCTTAACTCCAATTGCCCTGCCCTCCCCCCTGCAAAAAGCAAAAAAAAAAGAAGAAGAAGAAGAAGTTACAGATGGGGAAGCAGATTTTGGCTCAGTGTTAAGAAGACCCTGTTAAGTAATTTGAGCTGTCCAATAAGAGAATGATCTGTTTCAGAAGGTTATGAAGTCCCCATCAGTGGAGCTTTCTAAGCAAAAACTAGATGACTACTTCACATCCATGAAAAGATTTGTTCTTCATTTAGGGTGAGTCTACCTTCTTTGAAACTCTAAATTCTATGAAAATACAAGTGAGAGGCTCCTTGCTTTTACAGAGGAGGATATTTGCCCAGGGAGGTTAAGAAATGCCTAAATTTGAAAGTAGTGCAGCCAGGAATCAAACTCAATTCCTTCAACTCTACATCCTCTGATCTTTCCATTATATACCCATTACTGTCATTAAAATCAGCTAAAATCCTTGAAATGTTCACATATATTGCCAGATATTCCATTCCCTGGAATAAGATTGTGGTCCATTTTGCAAAGTCTGACCAATATACTGACTAATAAAAAATGTTGAAATCATGAACCAAACTGCCTAGAAAAACCTTTCATGTTATCACTATTATTGTTGTACAAAGGATAGAGACTGAGCATGTGATTTCTTTGGTATAGAAAATTCCCAAATGAAGAATTCCCTCTACCCATGCAGCTGGGCACCTTTTCTACAAGATACATGGGAATAGTATCATCTTTGCTGTTGTTCAGTTGTTTTCACTCATGCCCGACTCTTTGTGACCCCATTTGGGGTTTCCTTGGCAGAGATACTGGAGTGGTTTGCCATTTTCTTCTCCAGCTCATTTTACAAATGAGTAAACTGAGGCAAACAGGGTTAAGTGACTTGCTCAGGGTCACACATTTGTAGGTGTCTGAGGCCAGATTTGAACTCAAGAAGATGAATCTTCTTGGCTCCAGGCCTGGCGCTCTATCCCCTATGCTGCCTACCTCAGTGGTTCTCAACCTTCCTAATGCCAAGACCCTTTAATACTCGTATTTGGGCGTATCTCCATGTGGGTGGACCCTCCTGGAGACAGATAGAGGAGCCGTGTCTCGGTTCCTAAGACCATTGGAAATATGTGTTTTCTGATAGTCTTAGGCGACCCCTGTGAAAGGGTTGTTTGACCCCCAAAGGGGTTGTGACCCACAGGTTGAGAACTGCTGGTGTACCTGCAAGTATAGTGTTAAAGAGTTGTTTATAGCAGAGGTGTTAAACCTGCAGCCTACAGGTAAGCCCCCATAGTAGCCATGATACTCCCTACCTGAACTGGATTAAAATGCAATTGGGATATAGTTAACAAAAGAAATAAAAATACAATAGAACATAGTTAATGTTGATGTGTGCTTTTCTAAGTCACTAGTCTGTCTGCAGTGATCTTTATGTATGATTTCTATTTCAGTTTAACACCACTAGCCAAGACTATTGAGAAGTTCACATTGCTACTTAAGGGCAGGTATCACACCTCATCCAGTTCCTTGCACATAGTGACTGCTCAATACACATTTGTTAAATGAATGTTTGTTTGTGTTTTTTCTCACAAGGTCTCGAGGGAAGAACATCTCAGAGGCAGTAACTGTTTAACTGTCACCTTTGTATCCCAGGCACCTGTGACCTGTCACTGTATGACCATGACAGGCCTTGGATCCAGGTTTTAACAGTTTTTGAAACTGGCTCTACATCCACTATACTCTGCAGTCTCTGGATTTTACAAACCTTAGTAAAAATATCTGATACTCAGCGGTCAGCCAAGTAAAACCTGTGGTTAGATGTTTTTGTTTATAAACAGTTTTGAAGCGTGTCTTAAACATGGGAACTGATCAAGCAAATAACACGAAAGGAAGATTCATTTTAAAGACTAATAAAATAGTTCCACCAAACATGGTGCTGCTGGTTCTTTCCATCAAGGAAGTCTGTCTCACATGTTGTTTTATCTGAATTTTTTCTATTCTCTAGAAAAGCAAAGGTATAAGGGGCATACAATCCATCAGGGAGGTAAGTCTCCCCTTTAGATATATAATTCCATCAAAAGAAAGTTGGAAGAGAAGGAATATAATGTTCTCTTTGAATTATTTTTTTGCAACCTGAGATTCACGTTCAGGTTTCTTGGCATACTACTGGGCATTGAATCTGAATTAATTATTGTGTCCGATTTCCTCCATCTGGCCCCTAAGACAGGCACAAACAAGCCAGCTATGCTTAGTTACTGTAGAGATTGTATCAAGGAAAGTGGAGAAGGTTACGGTTTTTAGTTGGACTGGACTTTCTGACCAAAAGACAGTGAAGGGTAGAGACAGGTACATATAAACCAGAAGTTGTTAGACACATTTAATATCACGCTTAAATCTGGTTGATGTTTTTCTCTCAAGGATTAAAACCCTTCCCAATGAAGCCTTCTCTCATGACTGAAAGAGGAACTTTGATTCTCAGTCCAGCCGGAGTTAGGTAGGCATGCTTTATAATGGGGAACAGAGGCCTCACCGTTTTATCGTGGAGAAGTTAGGCCACATGCCAGGTTTTGTGTGTGTGCTCATCAGGTTGCCACCCGTTCCGCTGTTAAAAAGGGTTCTTTGTGACAGATGTGTAATTCATCACCCACAACGAGTGACTCATTGAAACCAGGACTGTATCTGGCCTTTCTTTGGCTCTAGATTCTTCAGAAACTTAAGGACTTGGATATTATGAGCCCAAATATTTGGATTCCTTTATTTATCCCACTCTCTGTTCCCTGAGAAGTTGGAGCTCAATCACAGGTTGGTGTTTCTTTCTGTTCTGATTATACAAAAATCAATCAATGAACATTTATTTAGAACTTACTGGATAGAGTGCTGGGCCTGGAGCCAGGAAGACTCATCTTCCTGAGTACAAATTTGCCTCAGATATTTACTAGACGTGTGACCCTAGGCAGGTCACTTGACTCTGCCTCAGTTTACTCATCTGTAAAATGGGCTGGAGAAAGAAATGGTAAACCACTTGAGTATCTTTGCCAAGAAAACCTCAACTGGGGTCATAAAGAGTTGGACATGACTAACAACCACACATGCTGGGCACAATGATGGGTGCTTGGAATTCAAAGATGACAATGAAACAGTTCCTGTCTTTAATTTTATATCCTATTATCCCACTTATTTCTTCCCTAGAGAACTTGTGAGAAAAATATTTATTCAGCACATCTTTTTGAGCAGTCACTATTTGTAAGGAACTGGTTCTTACCTGTCCTCAAGGACCTTATAACCTAGTGGGACACCTCTAAAAGTTCCCGTCAGCTCTAAAATCCTGTATGGATTTCTTATTCTATATCCTAACCTAACCTTGAAAAGAAATTGCTGAGCCCCACAGAGGATAGAGTGTTGTGGTACTCCCTTCTCTACCCAGAAGACTCCTTTGCTTTGGCCCCAGGAGTGAGATTGGACTGGGTTGAATCCTTGGGGAGTCTGCCTTAATGACAGGAGTTAGGCTTCTTTTTCTTACACTAACAGAACTAAGTAAAACTTAGTAATGGTCTATAACTACTGTTACAATTAGTTGTGAGGCTGTTCATCAAAATATAAATTGGTTTGCAAAACTACTAATTAGGCATTTCATATTTCACCTCAGCTCTGCACTGTCCAAACAACTTCTGATACACCTGCTAGTAAAGCCAGGCTCCAGTCAGTCCTCTTGTCACTATCATAGGGAAACAGATAAAATTTCCCTCCTCATGTTTATTGCCTCAATTTTTCTTCTTGCCTTATTGCTGTATCTGACAATAATGCAAGGCAAAATACACTAAGTGTCAAAAGAGAAGTAAAAGTCAAATACTATAAAGATTTGGAAGGGGAGGAGATCATATAAGGTTGAGAGATCACTTTAAAGAGACTTCTCTCTTTTCCAATCTTTTAGGCATGAAGAGGCTCTGTAAGGGTGTTACTTGGAATTTTTGTGAGGGGTTGGGGAGGTGTACCTATTTATCCCCTAACTCTGACACGAATGGTAACCTCTCAATCAAGGCAGTTCTAGCATGTGTTTGTTTTGATTGAATCTTAGTCTGAATCTTGAGGTAGCTTTTTCTAATTTTTTACTATTTTTCCAGGAGCTTTCAACCTCCTCACATCATAAGCTTACCTCCAAAGCTGAAGAAATCTATGTTGGGACTGATTTTCAGTCACCTATGCTAAAGGAAAGAAATACAGAGCAGGAGAGTCAGCTTAGTAGCTGCTTATTACATTCTTGTATTGATTGGCACTTATTAGACCTCTGTTTCTGTATTTGACTTCCTCAGGTATATGACCAATAAAAGAATAACTTGGTCAAAGGATATGGATGGTTTAGTTTCCTGCATAATTATAGACCAAAATACAGAAATTTAGATTGATTCACAGCTCCACCAACAATGTATCGGTATGTCTTTCTTCCTACAGCCCCTTCAAATATTCAAGCTTCCCATCTTTCATCATCTTTGCAACTGGTGTATTGTGAGACAAAATAGCAAAGTGACTTTAATTTGCATTTCTGTAACTATAAGCATTTCTGAACGTGTTTTCTTGTTGTCATTTATAGCTTGCAAATCTTTTAAAAATAATTTATATCTTTTCACTGCTTCTCTATTGTGGAATGTCCCTTAATATTATCTATTACGGCAATTCCTTCAAATATCAGATACTTGTTTTGATGTAATTTGATGCAACTATTTGCCCCAATCTACTATTCACTTGATCATTGATCTGATTTACGAAAGAGCTTTAAAGTTTCATGTAGTCAAAAATTATCTGTTTCATCTTTTATGATCTCAATTCTTTATTTGGTCAGAAATTTCCCCCGTAAGAACTGGGTTGTGGTGGTGGTGTGAAGAATGGTAGCAGAATAGGAGAAGAGAGGCAGTGTGCTGTGTGTAGTAGATAGAGAACTGGCCTGGAAGCCAAGGAGTCTTGGGTTCAAGTTCCACCTCCTACACATTCTGATGTTTGATCCTGGGCAAGTCACTTAACCTTTAAATAACTAAGAAATCTTAAGCCATAGAGAAGGTGCTGTCCTACAGTAGAAGGTGGAAGGAGTTTTCTTATTCAGGAGTTCCCAATACCAAAGAAATCACAGGACTGTTCTCTATTCCTGGAGAGGTAGCAGGTGACAATAACACAAAAAAGAAAAGATGCATAAGTGTTAATGAAGCATGAACAATGAATAGAAGAGTACAGAAGGAGGTTCAGAAGAAGAAATGAACAAGGAGAAACGAAACTAAGACTCTCAATTTATTGAATGCTTTAAAGAAAAAAGGGACAAGCTGCAAGTGGTAGAGATTGGTTATGTCATAGCCAATTCTCTTTTTCTGTTCTTCTTTGTATGTGGAAACGCTCATGTTTGCTGTTGTTCGTCAGGTCCAGGATATTTTTTAAAAGGTTTTTTATAGGAAGCTTTTCCCCCCTGCTCTCCATCCCCTAGTTGTCCCTTTATTTGTCTTTCAGATGCATCAAGAATCCCAAAAATGGAGCCTTCCCTGGGCCTGACTACTTCTGATGTTGTTTTGACCCTGCCCTGGATCTAGACCAGACCAGGAACCTGACCAGGACAGATGAACAGCTCTAATCCATACTATAAATCTTCTAAACCAAACATGACTTTGGTAGAATATTGAAATTCTTGACTCTTTCAAGTTCTTAAAGACTGATACTACTTGGCGGGGGGCAGGGTAGGCAGCATCTGTGTAAAAAAAAGAATTCTTGGGGGTCTTGGGGTTACTGCAAAGTCAGTATGTGAGCCCAGGTAATCCATTTTCCCCTTGCACATTTTCCTTATTCTGTACATACTAATTTATGTAATCACTGTCTCTCCAGTTAAAAAACTAAGCCCCTTTTATGTAGGGATTGTTTCATTCTTCATATCTCTATCTTCAGTACCTAACACAGTGTCTGACATATAGCAGGTGCTTTAAAAAATGCTTATCACAGGCACTGGGGTCACTCAGTGGCCCATGATTCTGATACGCTGTATTGCATGAGCAGAATACCATCAAAGAAGCTTTCATTATTCCTCACTCTGCACTCCTACATGCTGTGTGGGGAGTACTAGCAACCAATGTGTGGGTGCTATAATCCTTAGGTAGGGAAAAGAGGTGATGGGAGGGCTCTCTCTCCTGCACTTACCCGCATACTTTCAGCTGTGAGGACACTGCCTGCCTGCACTGATTTATTCCATCCAGGCAAACCAAATATATAGCTGACACAACTACTCTCACTCTGAACACCTCCTTGACTCCTGAATCTCCTACAAACAACGCACTCTCCCACTCCCCAATTCTTACTTTTCTTCATGTTCTAATCACTAGCCCTGAATCAATTTCCTGATCTCCCAGTACTCCAGGTGTAATTGCACACCCTTCCCCTTAGCAGCAGCTGGTGACAAAGGAAAGTCTGTGACAGCCATATCTCTATCTCTTTCCCCACTCTCGGTCCCACCATGATCCAAGTTCCTGACAATGTGAGTTTACAGTGTAACATGGCAATCAAAAAACCTAACCAACTGGCAGTCACAGTATCCAGAATTAGGAAAGTGA
Organism: Pseudochirops cupreus; assembly: GCA_028627135.1. Lineage (NCBI taxonomy): Eukaryota > Metazoa > Chordata > Mammalia > Diprotodontia > Pseudocheiridae > Pseudochirops > Pseudochirops cupreus. Next base: position 374,182,335 of record CM053580.1, on the reverse strand, counting down.
TATTCCCACTGTTCTCACCCTGGTCAGACCACAACTGGAATCCAGTGCTCACTTGTTGGCATCACATTTTTACAAGAGATATCATCAAACTGGAGTGCATCCAATGGAGGGAAACCAGGTGAGGAAGAGGACTGAGGACATGTCCAAAAAAAAAAAAGGGATCAGTTCAAGGAACTGTGGATTTTTGATCTGAGGAAGTGAAGGTTGGTAAGAGGGACAGACATGATTACCATCTTCAGGTATTTGAAAGGATGGACTTAGAGATTCTGTAATTGTACGTTTAGACAGAAATCCCAAGTAGGTTTTTCTCCCGGGCTAATGGGAACCTATATGTGGGCAAAATGGGAAAAGCAGAAATATCTTATCAAACTAAGCTTAAACAAATTTGAATTAGTATAGCAAAACAGAGTGCCTAGAATTTTGTCTCTAGCTTTTATCCCCAGTGCCCTAGTCTTTTGAAGAGGCATCTTTAGCTTAGTCATGTTACATTGAGGGAATGTGGAGACTGAGGGTTATATTCAGAGCTAAGGTCCTGAGTAAGAATGGTCTCCCCCTTTTGTTTCCACAATTTAATAGATCTGAGTGGAACTCTTTAGTCTGAGTTCTATGGTGACTGGAGAGCACTGGGCATCACTTTGAAGCTACTGTTATTGTTGCAATGGTGCAGGGTGAAAGGGAAGCTGTATGGTATTTACCCAAATGAGCTTTGAGGAGTGGGATGGTATGGTAGAAGGAGCACTAACCCTGGACACAAAAGAGCTGGGTTCAAGTCTCCCCTCTGATGTTTTCTACCTGTGTAATGTTGGCAAGTCACTTAACCCTGTTCCCCCACCTCCAGCCTCAGTTTTATTATCAATAAAATGACAAGGGAGGGAGTTAGAACTCTGATCTGTATGTGACCGATTCTCCATTTATCCACTAGTGCAGGGGTGTGGAACCTGGGGCCTTGAGGCCTCATGTGGCCTTCTAGGTCTTCAGGTACAGCCCTTTGACTGAATCCAAATCTTGCTTCTTACCTCTCTCCCGTTTCTCCTGCCCCCTCCTCCAACCAGTCCCTCAAGTCTTCTGGTCATAAATATGGTTATTTTCACTTATTTCTATTACAAGGTGGAAAGAAAAATTTTGGCTTCTACAATCCTGATCCTAAAAAGTTAGCTTTGCCAATGAACTGAGATTAAAACTATGACAAAGTCCAGACAAGTGCTTCCTTTCAAGAAACCAACAAATGCAATTTTTATGAGACTTTTATGTTAAGAAGGAAAGAGTTCCATTTGAAATGCAATCTTTATGAGACTGTTAAGAAGAAAAGAGTCCCAATTGAAAAGGCAACACAATCCTTCCCCTGTCCTGGCTGACACCTGGGCTTTGTTGCAGTGGTGTGGCTGCCTCTGCTCTCCAGTTCAGTATCATTTTATTTTCAGATGCAGAGCTAATTTGCTGGTATTTGGTTCCAGTTAAGGAACAGAAGCAAAGCTGCTCACGAAAGAGGCAGGGTGGTGTGAGGTGGGGGAGGGGGGCATTGACGCATTTTCTTTTCAAGTTAACCACAAATATCCTTTACTGTACATAGCCTTCCTGCCTAAAATTCTTTCCCGCTGCTTTCAGTTTCTACTGCTGCTGCTTCGTGGAGTAAATCTTAAAGGTCAGTGAGGGATTGTTGTTTTCCCCAGTTTGTGCTTTGGGCCACACTGGGTTTGTTTTTCCCAAAGCACCATCCTGAGTGGTGGACTTTAGTGAGCTATCAGAAAAGGGCATTGGAATTGTGATCGTGTTGGATTTGGAGGGTTCAAATCCTCACTGTTTTACTTCACTGAAACTCAATTCTCTTTGCTGCCAAGGGGAGAGATTGGACTAGATATCTTGGATAGCTAGAAGGAATCTGAAAACCATCACTTGGTCCTCATTTTGCAACAGAGGAAATTGAGGTGGGGGGTTGAGCAACAGTGGTGAAATGACTAGGGAAAGGGGGAGAGCTGAGACTCAAAGTCAGATCTTGAACTCCAAGCGCAGGTTTTTCTACTATACACAGACACTTCCCAGGGTTCCTGCCAGTTCTAGGTTCTGATGTGTGTATTTCCTACCCTATATCCCTAACGTAATCTTGTAAAACCATTGCTGGGCCAGTAGGTCCTGGAGAGCCGTGGTAGTCCCTTCTCCCCTTGCTTTGCACCCAGGCATGCAGTTGGACTGAGTTCTATGGTATACTCTGCCTTAATGAAAGGGGTTAGACTGCCTTTTCTCCTGCTGATGGAACGACTTAAACAGAATTCAGTAATGACATAATTACTGTTATAATCTGCCTTGAGGCCAATTTTAACCATCCCACATCAGAACACAAAATAGCTTGCTAATTAGGCATTTTGCATTTTACCTCTGTTCTCCACTGCACAGACAGCTCCTGGTACATGTCTGGTGGTAAAATGGCCAGGCCTGAACCAGTCCTCTTGTCCGTGGCCATTCTCTGCAGGGGCTCTGTGGGGATTTCCTTTTCTGCCCTCATTCAGTTCTGACTTCACGGGATCAACAGATGTCTCATACTCACCAGATTGGTCATTTCAATTGCTTAGAGTTCTTCCTCTTAATCTTTTCAGTTACATTACTGTAGCCATCTGCATTTTGTTCTTTGGGTTTTGCTTACATCATATACTCTGTATATATATATACCCTGTATAGCTTGGTACGTCTTCTCACTCATCTCTGGATTCCATGATCTTGTCACTTCTTACTGTAAGATAAATTCTATTAAACTCATGTATCACAATTTGTTCAGATGGACAGGAACCCTTTTGGTACTCAGGACTTCACTACTACTACGATTGCTGCTATGAAGAGTACAATGTACATGGGCCTTTTCTTTCTGTCCATCATCTTAAGCACCTAGCGTTGTTGTTGTTGTTGAGGCATGTCTGATTCTTTGTGTAAGATGAGGCTCAGTCACCTACTCAGGAAAGGAAATAAAAAGTAGAAAATGCAGCCCTGGACTCAGGAACAAAGTCACTTACTTAATTCACTAGTCTCTCTGGGAATGTGGTGAGATAGGAGGAAGACCATAGTGGAAGAAGTCTATGGGCATAACCCTCACAGGGTCTGGTGCACTAGAGATAAGCACAATTTGCCACACAGTAGGGTCAAAGCAAAGAGGTTAAGGGAGAAGATATCTCTTCTGTTTCACTGCTGTGCGTGGGTGACTGGGCAGCAAGAAAAGGGAGAACAAAGGACCATCGCAGGACTTGCCACATCATACCAAAATAACAAATCTCCCCAAATAACCCAATAGCTTTTCAAAAGAAGGTGCCATACTTCTGAAATAGGAACTAGAAACTCAAATGAGTAAACCAGTAACAGTGCAGTATCCTTCCCTATACCTGTGTATTCCCTACTCCTGGGAGGCTATTTTTATCTGAACCCTGCATTCCTAGGCAACAGCAGCAGCTGCTTTTGCAGAATTCAAAGTTTTCTGTGTTATATGCTTGCTCTGTACTCAGGTGGGCCCAGTGCCCTAGAGAGAGCTAAAAAAGAGAAGAAAACCATCAAGAATAACCTGAGGTGAAATCATTAGGAGGGTTACCTGGGAAACAAGCCATCTATGAATAAGAATGTCAAGTGTTATCTTGTGATGATATGACATCATTGGTAGCAAGAACAAGGAGGGGAGGGAAGAGCTTTTGTCTGACTGACCATTTATTATTTGTTAAGTACCCAATCCATCATGGCACCAAACCAGTATGCTTGGTGCCATGAGGAATATCAAAAAACTGTAAGATGCAATCCCTACTCTAGAGAGTTTATAACTTGATTATTGAATTAAACCTACACATATAAAAAGATATATTTAAAAAAATATTTGTTCAGTCATTTTAGTTGTGTCTGATTCTTTGCCATCCCACTTGGGGTTTTCTTGGCTCAGATCCTGTAATGGTTTGCCATTTCCTTCTCCAGCTCATTTTACAGATGAGGAAACTGAGACAAATAGGATTAAATGATTCAGTCACACAGCTAGTGTAAAGCTATGCATGAGCAGCTTTCCAGAGGAATGCTGCCATGAACAGCTTTCATAGTTCTGATTACATAGAATAGTGAACAATCTATTTATTCAATTACAAATCAGAGCAAAACATTCACAGAAAATCAAGGTACAGCATTCACAATGTTACAACTTATCACAGAAAATCAAAATATAGCATTCACAACAACTTATTACTATAACGGCCACATAGTTTTCACCAAAGTGGTCACATAGTTTTGAACAAAGTACAATAATTTAGTCAATCAATCACTTAGTAACTCAATCATTCAATCATAAAGTACAAAAGGTCAAAGTCCTTTACCCATGGGGCACACTAAGTTACAAATCAGTCACTATGCAATCACCAGTCACTATTCCCTCATCAGTCACTACTCAATACCCTCTTAAGGGGTAGTGGAAAATACACAGGCCATCCACCCCTTGGTCACAAGTAAATCACAACTCCATCACTACTCAGTACCATGGAGAGGTCTTTTCATCTTGACTCAAGGCACATGGGCCCACCTCCTACCCAAATCTAACCAACTACCACCTGAGTTCAAAGGCAGACAGCCCTCAATTCCTTGTCCAGCTCTCCATGCAGTTCCTGTTCCATATTGAAGCTCACAGTGTCCAGTCCATCCCAAATCCGCCACAGTCTCTGTTCCTGGGAAGACAAGGCTCAACAAAGTCACAAGAACATTCATGCATATTAACAAAGCCACAACAACATTTGTACAAAATGCTGGCACCACAGTCATGCTTCTTCAGTCTTCTGTAGCTCCAGCTGGCCCTCAGAAGTCTTCAGCAGCTTTGTTCTCAAAATCAAAATCACTTTCTCCCATTCTCAAAATCACAATCACTTTCTCCACAGAAGTTCCAGTCCAGCAGCAGCAGCCCAGCCTTCAGGTGCTTATCCCAAGAAGTTCTGACTTTCCCAGCTGGGGTATTTCCTTATATGCAGTATTGCTCCTTCCTGTTCAGTCCCTTCCTGTTACATCAGCAACAGGGGTTCACACCTTCTGTTTCTTTAAAAGAAGCTTAATTTGAAACTAGGTGCTAAGTACCTGTCAGCTTAGCAATACAAAGGGATCTTCAAATTTCATTACTATTACAGGTAGCAAGTGTCTGAGAGAGATCACATTTGAACTCAGGTTTTTCTGACTCTGGGCCCAGTACTCTATCCACTGCACCTCCCAACTGCCCAAAAAATGCTAAAGTATCTGGTATATGCAAGAAGACACTAGATAAATTGTCGGTCTCATTCCTCAAGGACAGAGTCTAATAAAGAAAATGTACAATGTAATACTAAATATTATATTTAAGGCAATACTAAGTGAATAGTACCATTTTAAGTTCAGAAGAAGTAGAGAGCATCTCAGGCTAAGATGCTTAGGCAATACTTCAGGAAAGAGCTGAGATTTGAGCTGGGTAGCATGTAGATAGACGCAGGACATTCCAGGGGGCATTCCAGGGGAAGGGCATTCCACATGAGGGGAATGGCTTGTGTAAAGGTAGGAAATTTAAAATACCTTACATTTAAGCATGTAAGTTATTTTCAAGGCACAGTGAGTAAGTGGGTCAGTTCAGTTGAAGTAGAAGGTTTGTATAGGGGAGCAATGAAAAATGAGGTTGAAAAAGTGAATTAGAGCCAAATTGTCAAGGGCCTTGACTACTACATCAGATTGGGATTTTTCTGTAATTAATGGGGAGGTCACTTAAGGTTTCAGAATAAGGGAATGCCATCATCAGGCACATGTATTTCAGGCAAAAGTGTGGAAGAATTTTGATTTGCACTGGTGGATGGAGTACCCACACTTATAAGATTACACATTCATCTAAGTATTTGAAGAAAGTGGCAGAAGTGTGCTAGGTGAAGTGGAGGACAGAGATGCAGGAAGACCATGGCAATAGTCCAGGCATTCAGTTCAATCCAATTCAACAAATATTTATTAAGTGACTACTGTGTACGTTATGTTAGCTTCTAAGAGAGATACAAAAATTGAATGAGCCTTGGCCCTTTCCCTCATGAAGACTGCAGTATAATAAAGGGCCTGAAATAGGATACAAAGGATGAATTTGAGAAACATTACAAAAGAAGAATAAGTGGGATTTATGAATTAATTGGAGGTGGGAGGAAGAGGGTAGCTTGATGAAGGTTTCAAGATTGGGTGACTTGGAGAAAGGAAACCAGTTTCTCCAAGTCAACAAATCTGCAAACATTTATTAAGCACCTACTAAGTGCTGGGGGGGGGTATAAAGAAAGAATATGAGTATAATGGAGAAAACAGTCACTGCCCTAAGGAGCTCACAGTCTAATGGGGGGGCAAAAGGTGGAATAACAGACAAACAACTAAAGTACAAACAAGATTATATGGGATAAAGGGGAGATGATCTCAGAGGAATTAGAGGCAGTAACATTAAGAAAGGCCAGGAAAGACATCTTGCAGAAAGTGGGATTTTAGCTTATACCTGAAGGAACTCAGGGAAGCCTGGAGGCAGAGAAGATTAGAAAGAGAGAGGTGGTGAGTTGGATTTTAGATACATTGAGTTTGAAATGATGGTAAAACATCTATGTCTGGAAGGCAGACAACCACCTTTGTACCCCCATTCCTCTAGTTGGGGCAGGGTTATGGATTAGCTTCTGGGTCAGGATCTTATGCCAGTGACTGCAAGGGTCCCATGGCTTCCGACACAGGGAAGGACTCAGAAGGTATCGCTAAAGATGTGACGAGAGCTGACCTTGTGGTAGAGTCATTATTACCCAGTCTTTTTTTGCCCAAGGTGTCAGGGAGCTTATCTGCACAGGTATAAGATACATAAGATTTTCTCAGGTGAGTAATATGGCTCCTTGCCACAGCAACTCTCCTCCCAGACCATGTCCCTTGAGCTGTGACACCTGATTCAGGGATAGTCTTTCTCCACAGTGTCATGCCCACAAGGTGGGCAATATTCTCTTTGAACCATACATAATAAAGGAGGCTTTGTGACTACGAGGACTCCCACAGCTCCGGCACTGTACAGACATTCTCTCCAGTATAATCAGGGTAGCTGCTTTATTTCTCTTACGCTGGTCTCTTCTTCCTTATTGGTTGCTCTCTGTACCAGAAGGCCAGCTGACCTGGCCCTTACAATGGTAGCCACGGTCCCACTAAGGCTGGCTCTGTCCCAGCCTACTTCTCTTTGGCTGACCTCTAGTTGCATGGATTCAGTCATCCTGTGGTCCCAGTCCCTCTGTACAGTTTTTGTGGACCCAACACCCTACTTCCTGTCTTTTATATGGTCATTCAATTGAACTGACATTTTAAGGGAAGCCACTAGGTCCTCAGGAACAGTTTTCAACTCTTTTCTACTTCCATCAGCACGGCCTCTAGTACACTCCTCCTGCCCCATAGTCTTAGGAAAAGGAACCCAGAAGAGCCTCCGCAATTGAGATGTGTTACTAGACAAAATTGTTTGTTCTGTCCTGGTGTTCACTATGTGGATGGTGCTAGCTTGCACATGGCATGATGTATATGCAGCACCAGTATGTGGCCTGTGGCTCACACAGGAGAAGAAGGTCCAGAGGACCTGTGGCCTCTCACCTTCTCTCTTGACCTGCTCTCATCTTCTCCATATTAGGCCACATATGACATACATGCTAACCACTACCTCTGCCACATTCACAGAATGTATGCCAGCCTCCAACCCCTCAAAACTACACACATCAGTACTCTGGCTACTACTGATGCCCTTAAATGCCACTGTGAAAGGATAATATTCTCCCTCCTCCCCCATCCCTTTACAGTTACCCCTACAATGGCAAGAAATGGGGAAGAAGTCCCATGGAAAAGGAAACACTTAGGTGTGTCTTCTCCTTTAAGCCTCCATTTCAAGCAAGGCGAGGTGGCACAGTGGATAGAGTGCTAGGCCTGGAAGACTTACATTCAAACCTAGCTTCAGATACTGACTATGTGACTTAATTTCTGTCTGCCTCGGTTTCCTAAAGTGTATGTAGCAAGGCCTAGTAGATAGAGTACTGAACTTGGAGTCAGTAAGTCCTAGGAATAACAGTACCTTCCTTCCAGGGTTGTTGTGAAGATCAAATGAGATATTATTTGTAAAGCCCTTAGCATGGCGCCTGCCATATAATAGGCCAGGGGTGGTGAACCTACGGCCTTGAGGCCACATGTGGCCTTCTAGGTGCTTGCATGCGGCCTTTTGACTGAGTCCAAGTTTTACAGAACAAATCCTTTTACTGAGGGGATTTGTTCTGTGAAGTTTGGATTCAGTTGAAGGGCCACACTTGAGGACCTAGAGGGTCACATGCAGTCTTGTTTTCTTCCAACCTCTTGACATTGCCTTCTAGCCTAAGACAGTATACAATTGGAAGAATTCATTTACATAGATAGTAAAAGGCAATCTTTCTTATTGGAGAACTAGCATTTACAATGGGAACACCTTCCCAAATGAGTAGAAACCTATCCTCAACCTATTGATAACTGGTAACCTGAGAAGCCATCCAATCCAAGATGACCTCTTCCAGTCTTCTCATGATAAAGGCTATCCTTGCAAATCACTTAAGAAAATCTAAGATAGACTAGTTAATAATGCACTAGGAAGATCCATCTAATACTTCCGTTGTCTGTAGAACTTGGGTCTTGAAACAAGGGCAGACTCAGGGACTCTAAAGCTTCCACAGACACCTGCACAGGACAAGCCAAGTGACCACTTGCTAAATTTTTTCTCTCAGCTCTTGCATAGCCCCTGTCAGGTTACAGAGAATGGGATAGGAAATTAATGTTACTTCCACTGTCCTATAGCCACTTCTTCCCAGGGTATCAGGTCATATGTAGAGCTTCAGCCTCATACAAGAAACAGGTATGGGGGTGGCTAGGTGGTGCAATGAATAGAGCACCAGCCCTGGGATCAGGAGGATCTGAGTTCAAACGTGGCCTCAGACACTTAACACTTACTAGCCATGTAATGTTGGGCAGGTCACTTAGCCCCAATTGTCCTGCTTCCTCCGTCCAAAAAGAAAAAAAGAAAAAGAAAAAGAAAAGAAAAGAAACAAGTATGATTATCCCTGTTTTGAAGAGGGAGAAAACCAAAACTCTGGGAAATTGTGATTCATCTGGTAAATCTCTGAGATAGGATTTGAACCTAGGTCTTACTGATTCCAAGTTCAGCACTGTATTCAGTAGGCAATACTGTCTGATAAAGGGAGAATAGGGAGAATGCCTGAGAGCATAAGGAAAGGTTCACAAGGTGTTTTCATGACAGAAGCTATTGCTGATCTTGTAGCCATGAATTGATCCTTTCGAGCCCTTTGGTGTGCTCTACCTAAGACCTCAGGCAGTTTGCCACACAGGTAGGTACAGCAGACTTTCCCTCAAGAAGCTTGTATACAAATAAGATTAGCGGATATGTTACACAGGGAACATTAGAGACACAAGGAAAGACAACTCAGATAAACAAGTTCCCTGTAGCTACATGGCTTTGCCATGGTGAGATCTCACCTGACCTCCGTACTCTCCCATCTGTCAATACATCCAATTTTAGAGTCACAGTATAAATGGCAGGTAAGGGAATACTAGCCTGGGCATTCAGATTCTCTCTCCTTTTATACGCTACTGCCTTCAGGAAGCCTTAGAGCAGAAAAGAAATTGGAACCTTTCTTATGGTTATTGGAGTAAACTTTGCCTTCTTGCTCTTAAAATTCAACGGTCCAGCCTCCCTCATTGTGTCAATGCCATGGTCAACCCATCTTTCACCCATAACCTTATGGGACTTGTCTGATACTATCTGTTGCTTGAGTAGAAGTGGAATTTCTTCCACCAATACTGTCATTCAGTTTTTAGTCAGAACAATATCTTCCTTTAAGAAATCACAACATCACTAAATCTCTATGTTGGAAGGGGCCTCAGAATTTAGATGAACCCATGCTTGAACAAGAGTCTCCTCTACCATGCCCTTGTTAAACAGACATTGAACCTTTGCTTGGTTACTTTCAGAGAGGGAGGTACCAGCTACAGCAGCCCAGTTTACTTTCACATAGTTTAACAAACCTGTGCCCTTGAGGCCACATGTGGCCTTCTAGATCCTTAAGTGAAGCCTTTCGACTGATTCCAAATTTTATAGAACAAAATCTGATTTGCATTAGAATTAAGGGGAATCATGCTACCTCCTTCAATAATTCCTTAACTTATAATAGTAGTTACTAAGTTCAATTGTAAGCAGACACTCATTAGAATTTGTTCATTTGCTCATTCAACATTTAAAGAGAACCAACTAGGTGCAAAACACTGTATTAGATGCTGAAATGAATTGCTGAATGGACAAATGTTAGGCCACTTTCATGTCTTAATAAGCAGAGTAAAATTAGTTCAATTTCATCCTAATTTGATGATTAAGGTCTTTCAAGGCCTCAAATTAACTATTCCCAACTTTATTTCCATTGTATATATCAGTCAGTTGCAGGGCAGGGCTAGAGGAAGAGCCAGGAGCAACTGGAGGATTGACAGGTAGCATAAATCAGGTGACCCAGAGGTCTAGAGAAATCTATAAGACCAGGGAAAAGGAGGCAGGTATCATGAGTTCAGACAAATCAAGAGGTCATGTCCAAGGGCATCAGTTCAGGAAAAAGAGGAAGTAGATTTTGTTGACAGGAAAGTTCTCATCCAATAGGCCAGGCAGAGACCAGAGAAAGGACCTGGGTAATGGACGCAGGATAGGAGCAGCAGCAACAACAAAAAAGTAATTTAGTTTAGGCCTAAATCTCTACCTGCAAGTCTCCACAGCAAGGTTCTTATCCTGGTGGCTATGGATAGGTTTCAGTGGGTATGTGAACTTGAATGGGGAAAAAAATAACATTTAATTTTAGGATAATTGGTTTCTTTTGTAATCCTATTTATTTTATTTTATGCACTTACAAACACTCTGAGAAGGGTTCCATAGGCTTCACCAGACTTCTAAAGGGGTCCATGAAAGAAAAATAGTCAAGAACTCCTGTGATTACAGGCATGTTTTTCTGAGATAATTTGAAAAGGCTGAAATTCTTTCTGGGTAGGGCCTTGGCTATACTGCTATATTTCATTTTGAACAGCAATAGACAAAGAGCAGATAGGTGGCATGGTGGATAGAACTCCAGGTCTGAAGTCAGGAAGACTTAAGTTGAAATCTGGTCTCAGATACTTCCTAGCTGTGTGACCCTGGGCAAGTCACTTAACTCTGTTTGCCTCAGTTTCCTCATCTATAAACTGAGCTGGAGAAGGAAATGGCAAACCACTCCAGTATCTTTGCCAAGAAAACCCCAAATGGGGTCACAAAGAGTCAGACATGACTGAAAAATGACTGAAAAATAAAATTACATGGCAGGTACTTAAATGTAGAAGATGTAAAGGATAGGACTGAATGAACATTCCCCCAAGAAAATCCCGGGAAGCTATCTTGATAGATTTTTAATTTTTATCTATTTATTTATTTGTTCCTTTATTTATTTTGGAAAATAATAGTTGACATTTCAGGGTGGCAAGGTGGCACAGTGAATAGAGCATCAGCCCTGGAGTCAGGAGGATCTGAGTTCAAATCTAGCCTCAGACACTTAATGCTGACTAGCCATGTGACCTTGGGCAAGTCACTTAACCCCAATTGCCCTTCAAAAAAGGAAAAAATGAAATAATAGTTGACATTTATAGAACACATATATCATGCCATTTGATCCTTATAGCAATACTATCAGAAAATGCTATTATCTTTCCCATTTTACAGATCAGGATTCTAAGTTCAGAGGCTCCATTCTTTTCCCTGTCTATCTTCATGCTAAGCTCCTGAGTTCCAGACTTCACCCCTGGAAGCCTTTCCTGATCTGTGAAACTTCATTCTTTCTAGCCTGATCCACACTCCCTATTTGAAAGTAAGTTGTTGTTGTTGTTGTTTTTTTAGGTAAGCTGTGTCTTTTTAAAAAATTATTTTTATTTAATTAAATATTAAATTAAATATTAATTAATAATAGATTAAATAAATTTAAAATATTTTTATTTCATTAAATATTTCCCGTGTAGATTTAGAAAAAAAATATTCCCTAGTATCAGTTTGATTCTTTGTCATTTATCTTTTTGTCTTTAAGGAGAATTAAAAAAAAACAAGCATCTAGTTAGTAGCAGAATAGTGGAGTTGTATGAAAAAAAAATTCACTCCATTTGCAGTCAACAGATATGGGTTTGAATCCCAGCTTTGATAATTGCTACCTATGTGGCCTTACTTTCCTCAGCTAAAAATGAAGGGGTTGGCTTAGGACACTTGCATATATGTATGTATATAAACCAAAACATCTGATATACTGGCAAAACCTACCTTCTGTCACATTACTGGGCAGCTGGTTTCAAAAGAACATAGAAACATAGAATGGAGCCGTGGTCACTAGGGCAGGAACATAAGTCTTTGAAACCAGAATAGGGAGTCAGAAATGAATTCTAGCACCATCTTACCAGCTTGCTGTGAGATTCATAGTAACCCTGAAGAATTTGATTATAATGTGTTAAATGAGGTTGCAAACAATATTCTTTGGGACAACGTTGCATAGGATATACCAATATGTATATATATGGATTATATATACATATAAGCAATATGTTTATATGTGCATGTACATGTATACATACACACATATGTATGCGTTCATTCAACAAGCATTTATTGAACACTTACTGTGTGGCAGGCACTGTGCTAGACACCAAGAATAAGAAGGGTATAACACAAATAAAGGAATACTAAAGAGTCTCTGCCCTCAAGAAACTTACACTATACTGGGGAAAACAACTTGTACACACACACACATGCATAGATATGGATGATATAAACATAGCTGGGTTTGAGAACTCATCGGCATTCTGGGATTTGAAGTCAAAAGGGACAAGAATTCATTAGTAGCCTTGAGAATAATTTGGTCTATCATAATTTTTAAACTGGAAGAGAGATGAGTCAGCCAAAGAAAATTTAAAGGAGATACATAAAATCCAGAAGAGATGGGGTGGGAAACCTGTGGTCTTTAGATCAGACACGTCCCTCTACGTCCTCAAGAACAGTCCTTTGACTGAATCCAAACTTCACAGAACAAATCCCCTTAATAAAAGGATTTGTTCTGTAAAACTTGGACTCAATCAAAAGGCCACACCCGAGGACCTAGAAGGCCACTTGTATCCTCAAGGCTGCAGATTCCCCACCCCTAGAATAGACTGAGGAAAAGCATCAAGGACTACAAGAGGTGAGCAGTAGCAGCAACAGCAGCAATAATTGTGGGAAGACTCCCTGGCCCTGCCCAGGACAAGCAACTGGGAAGAATTGGTACCCAATGGCAACTAACAAAAAGAGAAACTGAACAGGGGAGTTGAATTTTGATAGAGAAGGTAATGACCATTTAGGGTCTTGTATGCATTTCTAGCCAGAAGACTTGGATTAAAGCAACTGGCTGTATTTGCTTTTTTGCTTTTTCAATAATAATAATAATAATAATAACTAAATTTGCCTAATGCCTGCTAGACACTTTACAATTATTATCTTATTTGATCATCACAACAGCCTTAGGAGATAGGTACTATTACTAGCTCTCTTTTACAGATGAGGAAACTGAGAGAAACAGAGGTTGAGTGGCTTACCTAGGGTCTCACAGCTAGTAAGTATCTAAGGCAGGATTTGAATTTCAGTCAACCTGACTCCATACCCAGCACTCTGTCCACTTCACCAACTAGTTGCCTTAAGGGCTTTAAAGACCAAGGTAAGTCTCAAAAAATGCCTGCTCTTTTCCCAGTTATATTCTCCCCCTTCTCTTGTCCCATGTCTATCCAGGAAGAGACACTGTAATTAATGTACTCTGCTTCCTTCTTTTACCTAAATATTTTCTTCATCCTGGTTTGCTTCAAATTTAGAGAGAAGAGGTTGGCTAGTAATACACAAAAATTTAAATTAAGGCAGAGTCAAACCTCTGTCTGAGTGTTATAAATTTTTCCTACTGGGGGCTCTGAGCTATCATGATGGTACTAATAATTTTTCATTTGATACAAATTCCCTAAAACAGAAAATGGTAGAGTTCAGGACCTGAGGGCCATTATATTGCCCTTAGGCTAAAAATAAGCTAGCTATTGTAGCTTGATGTGGCCAATAAAATCACCAACCTCCAAAGTGAGAACAGAAGGAGAGCAAAATGAAGATGTTCTTGATGAGATTCTTTTCTGCCCTTCCCAGGGGAGGAGTTTACCTTCTTCACTGATTCAGAACCACCCACTGGTGTTACAAGTGCAAAGTATATCAAAATAAAGGCTGAAGTAATTTAGGGTGGAGAGAAGTAATTATTGAGGGAGTCACAATTTTATAGGAAGTGGCAGTTTAGGAGAGTCTTAAAAAAAAATAAAATTAAAGATTGTGAGAGGCAGAAGTATAGGAGAGCATAGCATTCCAGGCATGGGCGACAGCTTGTGCAAAGTCATATAAATGAAGGCTGGACAATGAGGTAGTGGGAACGTACAGTAGGTCAGTTTGGTTGAAACACAGAGTACATGAAAGAGAATAATGGGAAATCAGTCTGTAAAAATAGGTTGGAGTTAGATTGTGAAGGGCTTTAAATGCCAAACATAGGAGTCTATTTTTTATATTTGAGGTAATATAGAGACACTGACACCAATATATTTTTAGGGGGTTTTTTTTTTGTCCTTTTGGACCTGTAAATCAAAGCATAAAAAGAAGGTTCAAAAATACAAAAAAAAGAAGTACAAAATGGGTCTTTTTCTGCCAAAGGTAAGACAAAACTGGTAGTTGATGTTTATGAAGGCTAATTAATCCTAGTCATAGAGTTCATAAATATGATCTTTTAAACGATGAGTATCCTGGAAAGAGTCAGATGCACAGCCTGAGTTATAAAACAGTGCTTTCAGAAAGATTATTTATTTGGTTACTGTCATTTCTTTGTTCTATGTCTTTTTGTCCAGGTTACTCATTAGGCAATCAGCTTCTGAAAGGATGGGCAGTAAATGGCTGGTCAAAACAAAACAAACAAATGTGTGTGTGTGTGTGTGTGTGTGTGTGTGTGTATACATATACATATTTGCCTGGAATCTTCTAAATCTAATCAAAAGGACTTTGAACATAAAAGAAAGAGGAAGAAAATTGTTTATATATATGTAGCAAGGCTGTCCCCTACATGGAGCATGAGAGAATCATTTGTGGCTCAAAGGGAGGCAGAATAAACATCTCTAGCCTCTTCTCTCCCCATTCTTCTCCAAGTGGGACTTTAATCCCTGCCACGAGAGGTGAGGAGGTTGGAGCCAGAAGCTTCATCTTTCATCAGAGAGAAGGATACTGGGTTAGAATTATATCCATCTACTCCCTTAAAAATTGCTAATCTTGGAGATGTGGTTTTCAGTTAAACTTCTGATTACTATTCATTAAAGAGAACCAATCAAAAAACATTTATTAAGCACCATTCTATGCCTGAGGATACAAAACAAAGTAAAAGATAGTCCCTGATCTCAAGGAGCTCAGAATTTAATGGAGGAGACAACATGCAAACAGATATACATAGCAAGCTATATACAGGATAATTACAAAATAATTAAAAGAGGGAGAGCACTGGAATTAAGAGGGGTTAGGGAAGGGATTTTAGTTGGATCTTAAAGGAAACCAGGGTGGGGGTCAGTAGTCAAGTGGTGGAGGGAGGGCATTCCAGGTTTGAGAGACAAGCAGCGAAAATTCCTGGAGCTGAGAGATGGAATCTTGTTCATGGAATAGCCAGGGAACCAATATCATTGGATCTAAGACAGAGGTTCTCAACCTTCCTAATGCCACAACGCGTTAATACAGTTCCTCATATTATGGTGACCCCCAACCACAAAATTATTTTCATTGCTATAATTTTGCTACTGTTATGAATTGTAATGTAAATATCTGATGTGCAGGATGTATTTTCATTGTTACAAATTGAACATAACCCACAGGTTGAGAACCGCTGATCTAAGAGTACTTGGTAGGGAGTAAGGTGTAAGAAGACTGGAAAAGTAGGAAGGGACTAGGTTATGAAGGGTTTTGAATGTCTAACAGAACATTTTGTATTTGCTTCTGAAGGTAATAGGAAGCCACTGGAATTTATTGAGTAGGGGGAAGGGGTGACATGATTGTACCTACATTTTAGGAAAATCCCTTCAGTGGCTGAATGAAGAATAGATTGGAGAGGGGATCGCAGATATTGCAATAGTCAAGGTGTGAGGTGATGAGGGTCTACACTAAAGTGCTTGCAGTATCAGAGGAGAGAGGAGGCATATTCAGGAAATGATGCAAAAGTAAAATCAGCAGGAAATGGCAATAGTTTGGATATGGGGTGTGAGAGATAGTGAGGAATCCAGGGCAACTCCTAGGCTAGGAGCCTGAAGGACTGGGAGGATGGTGCCCTTTACTGTAATATGGAAGTTAGGAGTGATAGAAGGTTTGGGGGGAAGATAATGAGTTCTGTTTTGGACATATTGAATTTAAGATGTCTGCTGGATATCCAGTTTGAGATGTCTGAAAGGCAGTTGGAGATGAGAAATTGGAGGTCAGCAGAAAGATTGGGGCAGGAAAAGTATATTTGAGAATCACCTTCACATAGATGGTAATTAAATCCATGGGTGCTGATTTGATCACCAAGTGAAGCACTATAGAGGGAGAAGAGACAAGGACCCAGCACAGAACCCTGAGGGACACCTATGACTGGAAGAGGATCCAGCGAAGGAGACAGAGTAGGAGCAATCAGATAGGTAAGAGAAGAGCCAGGAGAGAGTGGTGTCCCAAAACCTAGAGAGAAGAGAGTATCAAAGAGGAGAAATCAATAGTGCCGAAGTCTGCAAAAGATGAAGGACAATGAGGACTCCAAGTTCTATATACAAGGCTTGACTTCTTTCCTACCACATATCAGTTCCACAATGAACACATGTAGTAAATAGCAAAGAAAAACAGCAAATAAGAGAATATATACCATGCAATACTGAGTGAAGGAGCTCTCCCTTCAGGAATAACCAAGAGATAGTTTCAGATCTCATGTAAAAGGGGAACTCCCAGTTTCTCTAGTGTAGCAAGCTGAGGATAGGGATATGATAGAGACTGCTAGCTTCTGTCATGTCAGCTTCTTCCCAAAGTCTTATTCTTACTTCAGAAACCTAAAATGGGATTGGCATTGTCCATCCTCTCCCTCAAAGCTAGAAGCCAGAAGCACCCAAAGCAATTGCAGAGCTCAAAGAGACTCAGGAGATCCAAGAAACTTGAAGCCATGGCCAAGACTGAGGAGACCAGAAAGACTAAGGAGACCAGCAAGACTCAGGAGCCTGGAGCTCTCCCTTCCTCTGGTCTCCACTAATGAAAAGAGAGTTCCATACCGATGGGCTTTGGGGTCAGCTTATATTCAGCTACCAATCTAGAAGTCATAAAGAGTAGCTACATGGTTAGGGTTAGGGAAGTCAGGGAGAAAGCAGTAGAGATGCTCAGTAATGCACAAAAAACCCCAAAATATGAGAAAGGAATCAGCAATAAAATCTATGGACTCAGGTGTTCATATACTCAAAAAGTTTAACAAAATGAATTAGTGAATCCCTTCTTTGTTGTCAAGGGCATCACCATCCTTCTTGTCATCCAAGTTCACATTCTCAAAGTTATCCTCAACTTGTCACTCTTCTTTGCCTATCCTAGCCAATCAATTGCCAAGCCTCACCAATTTTACTTCCACAATATTTCTAGCATCAATCTCCTCTCTCTACACACATGAACACTACCCTTGCTCAGGTCTTCATTACTTTTTCTCTGGACTGTTCTATAACTTCCTAATATTCATCTCCCTAACTCAAGTCCCTCCCGTTTTCCATCCATCCTCCATACAGCTGCCCAGTGACTTTTCTAAAAAGGAAAAGCCTGTGATCAATAAACACCAATGGCTCCTTATTACCTTTAAGATAAAATTCTCTGTTTGACCTTTAAAGCGTTCACAACCAGGTTCTAACCTATCTTTACAGCCTTATTTATTTGTGGCTTTTTTCATGCACTTTCCTGGTCTTCTCACTGTTGTTCTTCACACCTCATACTCTATCTCTCATCTCTGTGTCTTTGCTATTCCCCCATATCTGCCATGTGTTCCCTCCTCACTTCTACCTCTTAGAATGCCTAATTTCCTTCCAAGCTTGACTAAGTGCCACCTCTCTACTCATGAACTGTGATTCCCATAACTGCTAGTGTCTCACCCTTACCAAAAAATACTTTTTATTTACTTATACGTGTACATATTATGCATGCCAATAGAATTAATGTAAACTCCTTAAGGGCAGGAACTGTTTCTTCTCTGTGTTTTATCCATAGGGCCTAGCACAGCATCTGGCATGTAATAGGTGTTTAATAAGTAACTGCCAGTTGATGGCTCCTAACACAAGGCAAATTTGACCTCATAAATGTCACACAGGCTTGATGGAATGGGACTTACAAAGTGGCATATGGCTTTGGAAAAGGTATATTTTAATCACAAGGGCTAGAATAGATAAATAGTGTTATATAATATGGAGTGTTATATAATATGATAGTAGTGTTATATAATATGAAGATGACATCAAGTGAGGAAACTTAGGAATCAGGGCAGCTAGGCAGCACTGAGGATAGAGTGCTGGGCCTGGAAACATGAAAGCCCAAGTTCAAATCTTATCTCAGATACCTACTATCTGTGTGACCTTGGGCAAGTCACTTACCCTTAGTTTCCTCCAATGCGAGATAAGGAAAATAATAGCACTGACCTCACAGGATTATTGTGAGGATCAAATGGGATAATATTTGTAAGGCACTTATTAGCACAATGCCTGGCAAATAGTAGGTGCTTTGTAATTCAGGTTAATATTGTTAGATTGGAGAAGTATTTGGATGACTACAAATAGAAAAAGAAGGGATATTGTCATCAGAGTATCTTACAGACCACCGGGACAAAAGGAAGATGTCAATGAGGAGTAAGGGAACAGAGTGTAATCATATCAGAGTGACATGATATGACATTGATAAGATACTTCAATTATCCAGACACCTGCTGGAGTGCTCTCTCTCTCTCTCTCTCTCTCTTTCTCTCTGTCTCTGTCTCTGTCTCTGTCTCTGTCTCTCTCTCTCTCTCTTTGTGTCTCTGTGTCTCTTAGTCTCTTTCTGTTTCTGTCTGTCTCTTTCTCTCTCTCCAAATTAAGGCATTTATTGATAATTGGAGAAATGGGGATGTTGTTTTGGAATTGATCATCACCTATAAGGAAAAGCTAGTTGCTAAGGTAAATTAATGGGACCTTTAGAGGAAAGTGATTACTACCTATGTCTCATTTGATAGCTAGCATTTATATAGCACCTAGTATGTGCCAGGAACTGGGCTGAAATATTATTTCATTTGATCTTAGAATTCATGATGGAGGAAAAGAAATTTGAGAATGGACAGGAAGCATCTTAGATTTTTAGAAAGTAGATTTCAAAAGCTTCAAAGAAAGGACAATTTGGCTCTCATATGAACGATCTCGTGCATGATATTCTGAAAGCACAAAGAGAAACTTTTCTGAAGAGAAGGAAAATATGGAAGTTAGCCATAGGGACAGAGATGAAAGCACAAGGGATTCATATGCATTTAGACTTCTAAAAGAAACCTACAGAAGATGAAAGCAAGAGAAGATAACAAAATGTGAATACAAAGACATGGCACAATTTTATAAGAATAATTTCAGGAGTGATAAAGCGCATAATGAGCTAGGATTGGCAAGGGATGGGTGTTAGCTATGGTGAGGGCAAAGGATGCTCGAAGAAGAGATAGAACCACCACTTGAGATCGATGGGATGATGAAAATGGATAACTGAGTGAAGGCAAAACTATTCATTCCTTATTTTGTTTCTGTTTTCTATGCCAGAGAGAACAATCTTAGGGCTGGAAAGGGCAAAACAAAAATGGTTCAGAGAGAGCTAAAGCTTAAGGTAAGTAGGGAGATAATAAGAAGCCACATAGCTTCCCTTGATCATTTCAAGCCACTAGGTCCAGAAGCCCCAGTGTATCTCAGAATACTGAAAAAATGGTTGTAGGTGATTACTGAGTCACCGTTACTGATCTCTCAAAGATTGTGGAGAATGAAAGGTGCTGCTGAAATAGAAAAGGGCAAATATTTTCCTCATTTTCAAAAAGGGGAAGAGGGTTGTATCTTCAAACAAAACTTTATAGGACAACTTGTTTGATTTTGATTCTTGGAAAAATTTTAAAATATATCATTAAAAGGATGATTTGTGAATATCTAGAAAAGGAAGCAGTGATGACATAACTTTATCAAAAACAGGTCATAAACAAATCTCATTTCTGTTTTTCAAAAAGGTACCTAGACTGTTTGATTTGTTTTTGTTTAGTTGTTTCTGTCATTTCAGTCATGCCCACCTCCTTGTGACCTCATTTGGGGTTTTCTTGGCAAAGATACCAGAGTGGTTTGTCATTTCTTTTCCAGCTCATTTTACAGATAAAGAAACTGAGTCAAACAGGGTTAAATGACTTGCCCAGGCTCACACAGCTGGTAAGTGTCTGAAGCTAAACTTGAACTCAGGAAGCTGAGTCTTCCTTCCAGTGTATCTTTTCTGCAGCCTCTCCCCTTAGGCCGTGTGCTCCCCAAGAACAGGGACTGTCTTTTGTCTTTTTTTGTATCCCCAGCATTTAGCACAATGCCTACATGTTCAGTCATGTCCAAATTTCTGTGACCCCATTATGGGGTTTTCTTGTATTTCCTTCTCCAGTGGATTAAATCAAACAAAGGTTAAATGACTTGCCCAGGCTCACACAGCTGGTAAGTGTCTGAAGCTAAACTTGAACTCAGGAAGCTGAGTCTTCCTTCCAGTGTATCTTTTCTGCAGCCTCTCCCCTTAGGCTGTGTGCTCCCCAAGAACAGGGACTGTCTTTTGTCTTTTTTTGTATCCCCAGCATTTAGCACAATGCCTACATGTTCAGTCATGTCCAAATTTCTGTGACCCCATTATGGGGTTTTCTTGTATTTCCTTCTCCAGTGGATTAAATCAAACAAAGGTTAAATGACTTGCTCAGGGTCACACAGCTAGTGTCTGGGGTCAGATTTGAACTCAGCTCTTCCTGACTCCAGGCTCTATCCACTGATCCACCTACCTGTCTCCTATATAACTGACACATTATATGTGTTCAATAAATGTCTATTAATGAATTGATGATGTCATCATCATCATTATTGCCAGTAATCACAATACATTAGTACAGTACATAATGTTTAAAGGATGATTTTCTCACCATATAAACTGCTTGCTATCAGGGACAGTTTTGCTTGTGCCTTTGAATTACTTGTTGCAGTGTCTTAGCTATAGGAGCAGGATTTTAGTACAGTGAATTCACAGGTGGGAAAATTCACTCTCCTGTTGCAGTTCAGTACCTCCTCTGAAATTTAGAATCTTAGAGGCCTGTCCCCTGAAAGGATTGAGATTAAGTGACTTGTTCAGGGTCACACAGGCAGCATGTGTCAGAGACAAGATTTAGGCTTTCGGTGCTCTTCTTTTTCCTTTCTGTGCCTGGTATATAGTGGGTAATTAATAAATGCTTGTCAATTAATTGGATAGATGGCCTGTAAGGTCCCTCCCACTTCTAGGGATTATGTGCTAAGATATCTATGTACCATAGTGGAAGTAAAACATAAGCACTGTTAAAAAACATTATTAAAAACATCCCTCTCTGTGTTCTCCAGTGAATGATATGACCTTGCCTACTCCTATCAGGCGTAGTTCTGCCAGTTGGTCAGAACATTTATGAATTAATGCCTTGAGAGCCAAGCATTAATTTGTTCATGCATAGTCTTACTGAGAAAAAAAATTCTCTCACACCTGTATGGCATAAAGGGATACTTGTACATTCCAGGTCCCAATCCCTGCCATGTTGTGGAAAAGGTGTTAGTCATTTACCACGTCACATACCAGATCTTAATCACTGGCTTCTATGCTGGTGCCCTAGGAGTCATTACTGGTGGGCTGAATGGCAAAATGGATTTAAGAAAGACTGTTTCCCCTCCCTTCTGCCAAGAAATACAACATTCTGCATACCAGAGCCAGAAAAGCTTGTTTTAAAGGAACAATAAGAAACATGATATATACATATACAGTGTCCCAAAAATCTTACTGCAATTTTAACCTTCAATAGTCTAAATATACATTTATTATTTATTAAATTAATAGATTCAGTTATAATATAGTAATATTTTGGTATTATGATATTAGTAGACATATTTAGCCCAAAAAACTAATGCATTCATATTTAGATGCATAGATAAGATATATTTGTTGAACTAAACCTGTGATTTCAAGAGTAAAGGGACCTCTACCCATGCAGATCAGTATAGAGCCTTAGAGAGTTACCTGGGCCACTGACTTTCCCAGGGTCACATAACCAGTATGTGTCAAAGGCAGGACTTCAAGCCAGGCATTTCTGACCCAGGCCAGTTCTCTGGCCACTTCTCTATGCGGCTTCAGTATTGTGTGTGTGTGTGTGTGTGTGTGCGCACGTGTGCGCATGCACAATATATAAAAATTCAGTCCCGGAGAGATTTCCAATCCTGTATAGCTATCCAGAGTCTTGCCCTTTCAAGGTCAAAGGCAATGCTTAGCTGTATTGGGAACTACAAGTGAACCAAAAGAGATCACCAAAGAGACAGCCAGAGGGAGGGTGGATAAAGAAAGTTGTTTGTACTTCTTTCTTGAAGAGGAACATGACATCAGGAAGGTAATGCCATGATATGCAAATGAATTGGATTTAAGTGAGGGAGGGCTGCGCAAAGTCAGCAGCCTCACTTTCTCCTCTGGAGCCCTCTGGGTCCAGTGGCCAGATACCCATCAGAACCAGTGGAAATGGCCCCTGGAGAAAGAGGAAGGATAACATAAATGACAAATGGGGTAAGTAAGGAAAAGCATGCAAATAGGTGGATTTGTTTGCTCGGACCACAAGGTTTTTTGTTTGTTTGTTTTTTGCTTTTTGGAGGGCAGTTGGGGTTAAGTGACTTGCCCAAGGTCATATGGCTAGTAAGTATTAAGTGCCTGGGGCAGGATGTGAACTCAGGTCCTCCTGAGTCTAGGGCTGGTGCTCTATTCACTGCGCCACCTAGCCTCCCTCTGGACTGAGTTTTAAAGAACCTACCTGTAAAGTGGTTGGGGTCAATCAGCCTCTGAAGACAGACAATAACTTTTTCTTGCTCATTGTGAAAACAGAAGGAGGAATCTCTAGCTATTCTTTTTCATATCACGCAAACTGCTACTACGGGCCCCACACGGCTCCTACCTATAGTAAAGGATGAGTCTCATTTTTTCATTTTTGTTTTTATCTTTTCTCTTGGCTACATTTTCCCCTCTCCTTTTCTACCCTCTTTCAATTCCAATGCCCATTATTCTATGGTGGTGGATACTCAATAAATATTTTAGTAACAGCGATTTTCAGTGGTGTAGCAAAGAGGGTAGAATAACACCATAGAATAATAGGTATTGGAATTCAAAGTGACAGGGG
>CM053580.1:374114432-374158295 GCA_028627135.1 Pseudochirops cupreus | reverse complement strand
ATTGCTTGTCCTTCCAGTGGGGGTGGGTGACGAGGGAGGAAGAGAAAGAATCTAGAATCTAAAGTTCCATAATCAAATGTTATAAATATATATCTCTCTCTATATATATGCAATTATTATTATTATTATTATTAACTACATCCAACTGGAACTTGAGATACACAGGCACTGTGGTTGGGAGATCCATCCTGCCCTACCGAAAAGTCAGAGGGGTGAGGGGGGAAGACATAGGAGAGAACAGACTGGGGGAGGGGGGATACACTGGGATGGCTGTTTTGGGGTGGTGGGTAGGGGAAAGATGGGGAGAAAATATGTAACTCAAAATCTTGTGGAAATGAATGATGCAAACTAAAATAAAATTTAAAAAAAAAAGGAATTCAAAGTGACCTCAGAGCTGACCTCGTTCTGTAGGTGAGGAAGCAGAGGTGCAGGGTTTAGTGACTTGCCCAAGGCCTCACTGGTCATAAGGGGCAGAGCTGAGTTTTGAACCCAAGCCCTCTGGCTCTAAATCCAGAACTCTCTCAACTCTACAACGCCAGACTCATGCAATTGCTCCTAAGAAGCTGTCTGTACCTGGTGGCATACAAAACTATGGACAAATGGTACGCCAGGAACTAGGCTGACAGTGGCTCCCAGAAGGCACACAATCTCCCTGGTGCTGGAAGCACTGTCGTTTCTCCTGTGGCTGATGATGTCTTCTGTTTACAGATGGTGAATTGTCTTATCTGGGACTGGACATCTGCAGCACTGCAATGCCGAGGCCACTCTTCTCTCCTTGGGGATCAGGTTACTGCTTCTGAACCCAGGATGGGGATATGAACTGTCCCTGCTTCCCCTCACATTCCAGACTGGGGTGAGGGTGGGGGAGAGAAAACCAGGATCAGTAAACTCAGAAAGACTTGAGTTCAAATGTGACTTCAGACACTTTACTAGCTGTGTGACCCTAGACAAGTCACTTAACCTCTGTTGGCCTCAGTTCCCTTAGCTGTAAATGGGAATAACATTAGCACCTACTTCGCAGGGTTATTATAAGGATCAAATGAGATGATATTGGTAAGATGTTTAGTATAGTGCCTGACACATATTAGGTGGTATATAAATGCATTTATTCCTTCCCTTCCCACTCCCCCTTCACTGGAGATAATAGACTGATCCACTTCCAATGTCCTGTAGTAAGAAGCAGGGATGGCCAAGAAGGAGTCATTAATTAATCATTCAACAAGCTTTTATTAAATGCCTGATGTGCTCCAGGTGTTGGGGATATTAAGACAAAAAACAAAAGTCTTGCCTTTAAGGAACCTGTACTGTGTGGGCTAAGACAGCATGTATATAGATGAAAGTATAAAAATGAGTGTGGATATACATATATATATATACACATATATATGTAAAATATAAAAAATAAATACCCAATATTTTGTGGGGGGAGGTCCAGGAAGCTGGAGAGGGCAAGAATCAGGAAAAGTCACTGGGAGGGAAGTTGGTGCTTGAGCTCAGCTTTGAGGGAAATGAGGGACTCTAAGAGGCGAAAGAGAAGAGAGTGTGAGGCAGGAGATGGAACTGCTTGTGTTGGGAAGGGAGAGAAGGCCAGTTTGGCTGGACCAAAGACTATAGGAAGGCTCATAACAAATGGCACCGTAAAATGGAGCCGGGTTATGACAGTCTTCAAATGGCAGACTTATATTTTATTCTCAGAGTAATAGGGAGCCATGAAGTTTGGTAGCAGGTAAGTGATGTGGTCAGACCTGGACTTATGTTTCAGGAATATCACCTTTTCAACTCTATGGAAGATGGATTGGAGAGGAAAGAGACTGGAGCCTGGGAGATCAATTAGGAAGGAACTGTAATAGATTCAGGTGAGAGATGATGAGGGTCTGGACTAGGGAGATGGCTGAATGAGCAGACAGAAAAGGACAGATGCAAAAGATATTATGGAAATATGGCCACTGTTCAAGCAATTACTAAGCACCTTCTGTGTGCCAGGCATTTTGCTAGGGATACAAAGGAAGATCCAAGAAAAAACAAAACCAAAACCACATGCACAATAAAGACAATTCCTGCTCTCAAGGAGCTCACAGTCTAATACAGGAGACAACATGTAAACAACTGCATACAAATAACACATACACAGATATGTGAAGTGACAGAGTGAGAAGTCAAGGATGACGCTGAGGTTGTAAGTCTGGGTGATGAGTGAGTTTCATTTGGATATGTTAAGTTTGAGGTGGCCATGGGACACATAATTCAGTGTCCAATGGGGTGGAGGTTACATTTATTAAACATGTACTATGTGCCAAGCATTGTGCTAAGGGCTTTTACAAATATTATATCATAGGGAGCTGTTGACAAAGAACTGTAACTCAGGGAGCTGATAAGGTCAACAAGAGGCAGAAAGAGAGCACATAGAGAGAGAGACAGAGAAACAGAAAAGAGAGAGAGAGACAGAGAGAGACAGAGACAGAGAGAGAGGGAGAGAGAGAGAGAGACAGAGACAAAGAGAGGGAGAGAGAGAGACAAAAAGAGAGAGAGAGAGAGGGAGAGAGAAAGAAAGAGAGAGAGAGGGAGACAGAGAGAAGAGCTCCCAGGATGGAGTCTGGAGGTTAAATCCACATTTAGGAATGAGAGATGTGTGATGGTTCAGCAAAGGAGACAGGAGAGTAGTGGTCAGCTGGGTAAGAGGAGAACCAAGAGGCAGCAGTGTCAAGAAAACCCACAGGGAAGAGAGCAGTTGGGAGTAAAGGGCATTCCAATGTGTCAAATGCTGTAGAGAGGATTAAAGATGATCCTCTTCAAAGGGGCTGTGGGCCACATCCCACAGCTGCTAGATAGGAAAATAGGGAAGTGAGATAATTGCAGTTTTTCTTCCCTCTCTCCCTGCTGAGTGAACTCTTGCATTTCCCTAAAGGACTGGGCAGTTCAAGCAGAGAAAGGGAGTAAAACTTGACTGGAAAGAGGCTGTTCCTGCACCCTCTATCTTACCTTTAGTTAAACAAACTACTCCCCTATATTCATGAATTCAATAATATCGAGTAAGAATATACTTTCTCCTCTCTGGATGCTGTGGATATTGTTGTCTATTTGGTAATTATGGTTTTGTAAAAAGTCTTGCGTGTCCTGGAAGTATGAGGCTAATAATAAAGCTGCTTTTTGGTTATTGCTACTTTTATACATAAGCTTTAGTTAAAGAGAATACAGTTTGTTATTCAGTTGTTTTCCAGTTGTGTCCAACTCTTTGTGACCCATTTGAGGTTTTCTTTTTAAAAGATACTAGAATGGTTTGCCAATTTCTTCTCCAGCTCATTCTACAGATGAGGAAACTGAGGTAAACAAGGTTAAGTGACTTGCCCAGGGTCACAGGGCTAATAAGTGTCTGAGGCCAGATTTGAATTCAGGCCTCCCTGACTCCAGACCTGGTAATCTATCCACTGCACCACCTAGCTGCCAATTAGAATACAGATAACCATACTAATTAAGAAGAACAGTGTAGTATTAAAAAAAAAAAGACATATTTACTCATTTTTCTTGGTTAGGGCAAGTAAAATGTATATTATGTGAAGAAGGATAATAACGATAATAGTTCATAGGTCTGTGATCTTTTACTGTCATAAAGAGTTTTCTCAGTTGATTTTCACAACAACCCTTTGAGGTAAGTAGTGAAAATGTTATTTCCCCCCCAATTTACAGATGAAGAAACTGAGGTTCATAGAAGTCAGGTGACTTGCCCAAGGTCATGCTTGCTAGTAAATAGTGAAGTTTGGCCTAGAGCCCATGCCTTCTGACTTTTAAGTACAGTGCTTTTTCTATAGCATTTATGGTTGACTTAATTTTCATACAATATACTTCAATGGGGATGGATCAGCTAAGAGAAAAACTAATATTTTCTGGTTAGCTAGGATTGTATATCCAAGTCTCTTATGCTACGTTGCAATGTAGGGATAAATAAGATAGAGTCCAGAAGTGAAGTCCAAAAGAGTTTCTCCTTGCCTAACTTCTAAGACATATGCAGGCTGACTTCATTCTTTGAATGCATTTACCTCTCAAACTAACCAGCTTCCACAGTTCCCTTGTCTCACCCCAGTAAGCTTCCTCTTTCCTTTGCTTCACATTTGGCACTAACTCTGACCATGTGATATAATCAGGTACCAGTGTTTGGGGCATGTAGGGAAGAGGAAGATTCCTCTTTGTCCCCCCTTTACAAGTGTACTACCTGAAGGCACCAGCCCTCTTGAATAAAAAAATACACATGGTGAAAAGGATTTTCTTTCTTTTTTTTTTTTAGAAGAGTAAACATTTAAAAACTGTGTCCTGGATACAAGAAAAGTAACTCATTTCCATAGATGCCTCAAGAAGACCATAGAAAAATGGCATTTTGAAAGTAATCAATTTTGCTGCTGTGATCAAAGGAGGGGCTTTCTAGCAGTTTTCCCAGTGACATTTCTAGGACCTAAGAGGAGCTCAGTCAATCATGCAGACAGTACTAGCCATGACAGGTTTTCGTGGCAAAAAAAACTTCTATAATTAAGAGTATAGAGAGAAAAATATCCTGTAAAGTTTTCTGTGCAACTTCCCTTGGCTATTGCCTAGACCATAAGTGCTCATGGTACACTGGAAAGACTATTGTCCTGAGTTTGGGTTTGAATCCTGGCTTTGCTATTGTGTGATCTTTGGTAAATCCCTTAGCTTCTCTGGGCCTCAGTTTCCTCGCCTATAAAATGAGAATGTTCTATTAGATAACCCCCTGATATCTATGAACACTATGATTTTCTAAAATTTTAGGTTTCAAATATGGGCAGATTAAATTGCTAAATGTCAGGTGGCAACAGTCTGTTATTGGACCTAGAGCAGTGACTTTGCTTATCTTAAGAACACAGGGCCAACTCCCTCTCTGCCCTACCCAAGGTCCAAGTCACATGAGAGAATGTGTTAGCCAAAGACTTTTCAAAAGATCAACTCCAATTACCCTTGCTGACAACCTTCAACCTTCTGAGAAGGGATAGGACAGTGGTTTGAAAGGGGAGAGTGCTCCAGAAATACACATAGTTTTGTCATTTCCCATATGTCAGTTACCCATGACAGCCAAATTTTTCTTAATAAATTCACAACTTTTTTTCTTGAGGAGAGAGACAGAGACAGAGACAGAAAGAAACAGAGAAGGAGGAGAAAAGGAAAGAAGAGAAGGAGAGAGAGAGAGAAGGAGAAAGAAAGAGAGAGGGGGAGGGGAAGAAAGAGGAAGAGTGAGGAGAGGAGGGGAGGGAAAGACAAGAGAGAGGAAGAGAGGAGAGGGGAGAGGGGAGAGGGACAGAGAAAGAGATCTGAAGCAGGATAAAATAAAAGCAAAAACAATAAATAAGGCAACAGTCAGGATCAGCCGATCTGTCCTCTGGCTGGCCAAGAAAGGAACCATCATTCTTCTGGCAAATACAAGGCAAAGTAAGGGGAAGGAGTAGCCAGAGAAGAAGCCAACTGGACTAAAAGGAAATGTGGGCAGTTCATCAAGTCCACTGACTTCTGAAAATTCCATGTTTGTGTGAGGTTGCTTGGGAGGAAGTTCACATCAGTTAGCATCGGTCTTGTGTCTAGTGTCCAGATGAGAGCATAACTAGCCAGCCTGGGACTGGTGTGACTCTCCCTTTTCATTCACTTCATAAGAACTAGAAGCCTATTAGATCTTGTCCACTTCAATCAGCCAACAAAGACTGCGCCATCATATTTTAATCACAGTGTCATATCATTCCTTTATTGCTGTTTTCAAGCCTGACTGACTCTACATAGTTAGTGAATGCAAATCACTTTTTGTCTTTTTTTTCCTCTTTTTTTAGAGAAGGAAAGGGAAAAATCTGGAACTATGACTTCAATGAGATAAAATAGGGAGGTAACTTATCCGTGACAAAGTTCCTTCTGATTGAGAGGAAACTCCCTCTACCAATGAAGATCAGCACCTAACTTCAAGGTAGAGTCCTAGAGCAGTTTTGTTGCCAAATTTTTAATTACACATTCCATCTGTAAAAATGCTTTGAACAAATATCCCTGATACGTGCATATTTCCCTATTTATAAGTAGTATGTACTAACAATTAGGACAAGTAGGTAGCACAGTAGATAGAATGATGGACTTGGAGTCAAGAAGACATAAATTCAAATATGGGCTCAGATACTTATTAGTTGTATGACCCTGGGCAAGTCCCTTGACCATTGTCTGTTTCAGTTTCCTCAACTATAAAATAGGAATAATAAAATGTGCACTTGTCTCACAAGGTTATGAGTCTTAAATGAGATCATATTTGTAAAGCACTGTGCCTGGCATATGGTAAGTACCATATACATGTTTATTCTCACCTCTCTCTCCCCCCCATTAACTACATCACATAACAAGCACAAAAAGAGAAATGAAAAATGTCTGAGATAAAGGTGAAATATTTGGTACGAGAGACAAGAGGGAACCACTGAGATTGATAAGTACGGGAACGGCATATCTGTATTTTAGGAAAAAAATTTTGGTCACTTTGGTTGGAGGATGGATTGGAGTGGGGAAGAGATTTGAGGCAAGGAGACCAATTTTTATTGTTTTTGTTGCTCAATAATTTCAGTCCTGTCTGACTCTTTGTGACCCCATTTGAGGTTTTCTTGGCAGAAATACTTGGAGCGGTTCACCATTTCCTTTTCCAGCTCATTTTGCAGACAAGGAAACTAAGGTAAACAGAGTTAAGTGACTTGCCCAGGGTCACAGAGTTAGTAAGTGTCTGAAGCCAGATTTGAACTCAAGTCATCCTGACTCCAGGTCCAGCATTCTATCCACTGCATCATCTAGCTGCCCAGGAGACTAATAAAGAGGTTATTATGATAATTTTAAATGAGATACGATCAGAGTCTGAACAAGGATAGCAGATGTGTGATTGGTGGGAAGGGGAACAGATGTGAGAGAGATGGAGGTAAAATTGGTAAGATTTGACAAGTGACTGGAAATACGGATATGGGGGAGGAGACCTACCCAGGTACAATACTAAAATATGCAAGCAGTCTCATTGGTAAAAAACACCAACAACAGAAACAAAAGTTCCCTCCAATGATGCCAATCAACCTGTCTGTCCCTGACTATCCTGGGAGATTCTTATCCACCTCCTCCTAGAAATTCACTGCTGAGGACCCATTCCACATGCCAAAGAATGTGGAGACATTACGTTTTCTCCTGACATTCCAAGGGCACCAGGCTGGATGCCTCCCTCCTTTCCCCCCCCCCCCCCAATCTCGCCACATGATCAGTTTATCTCACAGCCTGCTTGCATCTTCCACACCCCTCTCAACGGGCATCGGTAAAATTCATTTTCAGTTTTTTGGAATAATACTAAAAGGAAGTGTTTCTGTTTCCAGGAGAAGCTTCTGGACATTAAAGGAACTCTGCAATTTCTTAAAGTAAATCTAGCTTATTCTTCTCCTTCATTTAATCATAGGCCCAACTCATTGTCCATTGCTGCTATTGACCTCTGTATACTGGGTCAGACCTAACTCAAGTCAGCCCAATGATTCAGGCTTAGGATTAGAAGACAATTAGGTGCTCAGAGAACATGAAACTGCAATAAAAGGCTTTATTTAAGATAAATTTTTTAAAAAATACAGTCCAGATAAACTGCTTCCCCCTTCTACTTTCAAATTCACCACAGCAATTCACCACCCTTGTCAGAAAGTCATTCCTATGGGGTGGTGGGGATTTCACTAAAACTTCCTACTTTTGTTGTTGAGTCATTTTTTTTGAAGGGGGAAGGCCAGGCAATTGGGGTTAAGTGACTTGCCCAAGGTCACATAGCTAGTTAAGTGTCAAGTGTCTGAGGACAGATTTGAACTCAGGTCCTCCTGACTCCAGGGTCAGTGCTCTATCCCCTGAGCCACCTAGCTGCCCTATTCAGTTGCTTTTTCAGTGCTGACTCTTCATGACTCCATTTGGGGTCTTCTTGGAAAAGACGCCAGAGTGGTTTGTCATTTCTTTCTCTAGTTCATTTTACAGATGAGGAAACTGAGGCAAACAGGGTTAAATAACTTGCCTAGGGTCACACATCTAGTAAGTATCTGAGACCAGGATGATGAACCTTTCTGACTCCAGGCCCAATACTCTATCCATTGTGCCACCTAGCTGCCCCAAACTTCCTATACCAAGCCTCAGCTTCCTCATCTTACTGTAAAAGAGAAGTTTGTACTAGGTGGTGTCTGAGGTCCCAATTCAATTCTAAACCTATGATCTCATGACTCTCTGAACCCGCTGGACATAAGATGGGAATAATCCCTACTTATAAGGAGAGACAAGTGAATAAATAAATATAAACACAATTTTAAAAAGAAAATACATGCAAATAAACACAGACTAACTAGGAGAAAAGATACAAGTATTTGAGGAGATGAAGAACAACTTCATGCAGCAGGTGATCCTTGAGCTTCACCTTGAAGGAAGAGGTAGAAGTGAGAAAGAGAGGGCATTCTATGCAGAGGGTATGGTTGGCGCAAAGGCCTGGAGGTGGTAGGCAGAATGCCATGTGTGAGGACCAGAGAGAAATCAAATTTCTTTTTTTTTTAATAATATATTTTTTCCAATTTTTTGTAAAAAAATCAAGTTCCAGTATGATCACAGAGTGCAGATAAGAAAGTATCGTATAAGCATGGAAAAAATAGGTTGAGGCAAGGTGGTGAAGAGATCTAAAAGCGAAGCAGGTATGTTTATGTTTAATACTAGAGGCAATAGAAAGCCACTAACTTTTACTGACTGACTTATTATTAAAAACCAGAAGAGTCTTGTAGATATGACTGACCCAGATTTTAGCAAAATAGTTGGCAAAGTCTCTCATACGATTCTTGTGTACAAGATGGAGACTTACGGGCTAGATGACAGGTTTGTAGATTAAGAATGTGAAAGAACCTTTATAGATCATTAAGTCCAACCTCCTCAATTGACAGAAAAGGAAATCGAGGCACAGAGAGGCTGTCACTTTCCTGGGGGCACACAACCATTAAGTGTCTGAGGTAGGATTTGAACCCAGATCTTCCTGATGCCAAGCCCAGTACCCTGTTCACTATGCCATGCTGTTGTTAGGAAGACAGGGCAGTATTTGAAAGGCTAGACCCAAAGAACAGTCAATCATCCATGGTTTGATGTCAGTTTAGAAGGAGGTCTGTAGTGGAGTACAGTCCAGTCATCTGTCCTTGATGCCATGTTTTACATTTTTGTTAATGATTTGAATGAAAGCAGAATGGCACGCTTATCAAATCTGCAAATGACACAGAGATAGACGAGTAGTTACCCAGTTGGATGACAAAATAAGGATACAAAGAGGTCTTTAAGCGCTGGAACTTGGGGCC
Organism: Pseudochirops cupreus; assembly: GCA_028627135.1. NCBI lineage: Eukaryota > Metazoa > Chordata > Mammalia > Diprotodontia > Pseudocheiridae > Pseudochirops > Pseudochirops cupreus. Next base: position 374,148,954 of record CM053580.1, on the reverse strand, counting down.
AAATTTCATAAGATATAATCATGTGGGAGAAATAGAAAGTATTGTATTAGGGTACAGGAAGTTAACTTCATAATACATAGTGGTTTGTCTGAAAAAGACCTGGGGATTTTCACACACTCAGTATGAGTCAAAGCTCCAACAACAACAATTAATGCATGACTATTAGCATAGAAAACAAAAATTTTATTCCTAATTCCAGATTCCCTTGTTTAATCCTCCCCAGAACTCCCCCTCCCCCTAACTCTATTGTTTGCATCAAAAAAATGCCAGGCTAACTCCCCATTCTTGAGTTCCTATCGTCCTGTCCTCTCCCCCCTCACGGCTCTGGGGAGCTGAGAGCTATAGGAGGTCAAGGAGACTTGTCTTTCTCCTTCTCTATTTTCACTCACATCCCTGTAGGAAGCGGTGGAAGGGAGGAATGTTGGATATATTCTCCCTGACTTAAACCTTGTAAGGTCATCAAAAGCCTCAACTAAGGTTAAGTGGTTCTCCAGCGGTTCTCATCAACATCCATGGGCTTGAGATGCTTTGATTTTCAACATCCTCTACCAGATCACCTAAAAGAGGCAGTGGAAAGACTGTTTGCTTTCAACTGACAGGGCTTTTCATGCAGAGAGGAACCGACAGAACCATTGCCAGAAACTTGTTGGAGCTGAACAAAGAAACCAGTGGGTGGGTGAGTGTGAGAGAGAGGAAGAGTCATGCCTGAGTGGCAAGCAAACACTAGAAGGATTAATTTTACAAGCTCACCTTTTAGATCAGATAAAAGGCAGCTTGACTTTTTAAAGACAATATTCATTTTATCAGTTTAATAAACAGCTCTTAGCAACATCGATGCTAATCTTTAATGGACAGAAACAAAAAAGCTTTATTAACTGTTAAATCTAAATTGTTTACTAATCTTATTCAGATATACTGTTTCGACTGGACAAGATTTTTTACTAAGTAATTTGAAAACGGAGTTATTTGCACTGTGGCAGAGTGAAAGAAAGTTTATGAAATAACTCTCAAACTCAGACCTAATTTGTTTATATAAATTGAAATTTCCTGAAAGAGCAAATTAATAAGGACAGTCTGCCTCGGACCCTGAAGAGGGCCCAGATTCCTTGAACAAAATCAATCAAGGAACAAATGTTTATTAAATACGTGCTTTGTGCCAAGACTGTGCTGGTGCTGGAAATTCAAGTACAAAGAATGAATGAACTCATACAGTCTAAGAACTTAGTCTATCAATCAGATGTGGAAAAGTTGGCTCTCCAAGGTTCTCTACGATGCTCTGATAGACAAGTAATACTTTCCATTCCAGTGACATTTCACAAGTTTTCATTGAGGGCTTATTCTAGGCAAGGCTCTGTGCTAGGTATTTGGGGCTGAGAATATGGAAGAAAGCAGAAAGATGTAAAATGTAGGCTTCAGGAGTCGCCGATTATAAAAAAATGCAAGCAGCCTCCTGTGATGGATAGTGTTATGTGTAGAAGTGTTTGTGACAAAAAGAAAGATAGCACTCTCTACAAATATTGCTCAAATTTGTTCTAGATAAATACACAAAGAAGAAAGTAATGTTGCCTAGTGGATGGGCTCTTATTTATGGGTTTTAGAGTAGCTGAGTAGCAAAGTGGATAGAGAATTAGATTTGGGGTCAGAAAAACTCAGGCTCAAATCCTGCCTCTGACACTCATTGTGTTACTCTGGACATAATCTCTCTACACCTTAGTTTCCTCATCTGAAAAACAGGGACAACAGGACTTACTTTCCAGGTTGTTTTGTGATCAAATGTGATTATTGTTGTTGTTGAGTATTCAGTTGTATCTGGCTCTTCATTACCCCATTTGGGGTTTTCTTGGCAAAGATCCTGGAGTGACTTGTCATATCCTTCTCCAGTTCATTTTACAGATGAGGAAACTGAGGCAAATAGGGGTAAGTGACTTGCCCAGGGTCACAGAGGTAGGAAGTGTCTGAGACCAGATATGAACTCCCTGAAAAGGAGTCTTCCTGACTTCAGGCTCAGCACTGTATCCATTGCACCATATTTTTTTTTTAAATTCATTTGCAAACATTAAAGCCTATTTAGATGCTAGCTATTGTTACTCTGGCTGTGTCACTGAATTTCTGAGTGCCCTGTCTTTGAGTCACTTAACCTTTCTCTTCACTGTTTATAAAACAGAGGGAATAAAAAGTCCACTTCACAATGATGGCCCTAGAGAATTCTCAAGGGACCTCAGGAAATCCTTTTATCTCTGTTTCCTACATAGAATCAGGGATGTGGGATGACTGATGTTACCTTTCCAATTCCAGCCCTGAGAGGCAGAAGCATGATGAAAGGATAATTAATTGCCTTTGACCTGAGTTCAGGTCTTGTCTCTGATACGTACTCTCTGTGTGACCCTGGACAAATCACCTAATCTGTCAAGCCTCTAAGCAAATCTCTGACTTTAAATTGCCAAGAAAGTGCTGAACTGCATCAGTAAATGGAGTTTCCTCATCTGGAAATTTCTCATTCCGATGAAATCACAGTTCTAGTCCCTATTCTCTATTCCAGAAAAAGGAGGATGGATACTGACTTTTAACAGATTTGCGTTTACTGACCAGTAGCATAAAAATTGAAGCTATAATGGAGACTTTGTCCAGACCTATCATTTCATTGATGTAGGGAATACACAGTGAGGAAACTCCCACAATTGACACAGATACGCAACTTAGAAAATTAAGGGAGCTGGAGCAACTAGGTGGCACAGTAAATTGTGCACCAGTTCTGGAGTCAAGAGGACCTGGGTTTCAATCAAGCCTCAGATACTTAGTAACTGTGTGACACTGGGCAAGTTACTTAACTCCAATTGCCTCCCCTCTCAAACCCCACCCCCACCCCCAAAAAAGAAAGAACATCAGACCATTGTTAGGGGAACAGAGAATAGGTGATATGGTTACCTAACCCATATGTATCTATCAGGAACAGAACCTGAACTCAGGTCTTTATGACTTGGGTTCCTCTAAGCCTGACCTTCACACATGATGCCAGTCTGTCTCTCAGTATAACATTTGTCAATATTTTAATGGGTCAAAGTCTAAGTGTTTTGAATGACATTTTCAGTTTTCATTTTAAAAACAATGTACTTTCCCATAATGACGATCTGATTTCAATAAGCTCAACACTGTGTGTGTGCGTGCGTGTGTGTGTGTGTGTGTGTGTGTGTGTGTGTGTATGTGTTCTAGATGCTTTGGGGATATAAGAATGCCTAAAACATGATTCCTGCTTCCAAGAACTTTACAACCCGATGGATTTTCTTCAAATCCTCAACCTGTGGTTCAGTGTTAGTTTTTAGGGCAAGATTACCATTATTAGCATTTATCCCTTTTCTAAAGTCCTACAATGCTGCATGACAAAATGAAGTTGACCTTGAGTTCCTGAACACTATGTCAGCAATACAGAGGTCTTTAAGCATGTGCCCAGCTATTGTGTATGTGTTTCATTGTTCAAGGATCAACCCGGTTATGTATAGAAAGGTTCAAAATCTGAAAGCTGAGCACTAAGTGATGCACTTTTTTTTTTCAACTGCAGTAATTCACATCTACTATGGATCAGAGGGATTATAATCTGTTTGGTGGCGGGAGTACCTTCACTGATGAGACTACAGATCTTTGAAGTATTTAAACTTTACCGACCCCTTTTTAAAAGGAAAGCCTCAATAATCATGATTTTGACACAAATAACGTGCTGGTTTTAATGGAAAAAAAGAAACTAGATTCCCTCTCAGTTTCTGACCTTTGAAGCAACATCCCATCTTGGACAACCTAGAGCCAACAAGTGGGAGAAGGTCATGGGTGAGGAAACATGTATGGTTAGAACCAGTTGTTCATTTCTGTCCTTTCTTCTTCCAGTGTGATCTCTGAACATTTCTATTAATCAATCTATCAGTCAATCAACAAGCATCTATTTATTAAGCACTAACTTTATGCCAGGAACCTTTGCTAAACTAAGATATACAAAGAAAAAAAAAACCAAATCCAGTCCCTGCCCTCAGGGAGTTTACATTCTAGTGGAGGAAACAACGGGTACATTAAATTGATACATACCCAATGAGAGTTAATGAAGTTCAATCAACATTTACTAAGGGTCTGTTATGTATAGGACACCGTACTAGGTGATGAAGATAAAAACCAAAAAATCAAAAATAATCTCTTTTCTAATGAATTTACATAATTATGGCAGAGCTATCATTTGAAGGTTTTCAGTGTTTTATATGCATTTTTCATCTGATCCTCACAACTCTAAACAAAAGGTACTACAGATGTTATTATATCTTGTTTATTGATAAAGAAACAGCCTCAAGTAGGTTAGGTGACCTGCCCAAGATCACATGACTAAGTTTCAGAGTAAAAATTTGAACACAAGGAAAGCATACCAGGAGAGTCCTGAAATGTGCATAAAATATATTAAATCTGTTAAAACAATTATTTTTCCATCCTCATTGCATTTTAAATATTATTACTAGTATAAGAGTAATGAGCAAAATTTCTAAAAGGTTAGCAACGACTTCAGTATTTCTTGGCCTTTACGTATCAACCTGAAAAACAAGGTGACATCTTGGATAGGAAAGCTCCTAAAATAAGTGGCTCAGGAATCATTTAATTGATTGGGGATACTATGTTCATGAATGCACTGAAAAGACTTTTAGATGGAATTTACAAATACTCATGACATGGCCTTAACTTAAAAAAGAATTGAACAGATGAAATGAAAAAAAGAGTTCAAAAGACATAGTCAGGGGTATCTTGGTAAATGTTTAACAACTGGCTCTCCAAACCCTCCTCCCCTACCATGTACACATGGCATAATTTAAAGTTTAATTTCCTCTATGACTTTAAGTCTAGATAATCTACAAAACAATAAATCAAGGCTTGATCTGTAGTGTTTGTTGACTGCATTGGAAATTTAATAATGGCTCAAAAATAAATGGTTCACACTGTCTCTAGCAGACCTCCACGCAGGTCTACTTCTGCTGCAAGTATTGGTCGAACAAAAAGTCCCTCTCTTACAAATCAGTTTTCAAGTCCTACAAGTAGATTAATTCAAGGAATATTTGATACAACAAAATTCTAGTATAACAAAATAACTCAAATAGCTCTGAAAGTTTGTCATAATGAAAATTGACCAGTACTTCTAAGTCCTTTGGACTTTAATGGTTGTTTAGTTGTTATTTTTAACTAGAAGCTACTATAAAAAACAATTTTTCAGTCTTTCTTCACATTACCACCACAAGGCAGTGTTGTCACAATCTTACTTTTCAAAATCAGAGGAAAAGAACATTTAAGCTGATGTTTCATATGAAACATAATTGCCTACTTTTTTGTCTTTACAAAGTATATTTCCCAGACAAGATGACAGTCCAATAAATACATAATACATCTGCTATCGTTAATCACAGTACATTCTCTTAAAGTGATTTCACCATAAAACTCATTTGAAATAGGATTTTTTTAACCTTTTACCTGACTCTGTGAGCACTGTAGTAATTCAATAAGAAAGATCAATTTCAAACCAAGGACACAAATGGAAACTTACTGAATAAATGAATAAATTCAGCACAATCACAAATAAATCAGTCAGTTTTACCTTTGCATATTACTATATAACATATAGAGATCTTAGTAGAATCCACTGTTAACTATAGAAAGACTGTGATTGGAGAGAGGTCTGTTGAGGGAGGCAGGTGATTAGGCTGTTCAAGGTCTGTCTGATGATTCAAACTTGTGACAAGTGGTAAGGTTTTGCCCCAGAAGACCCAACTCACAGCAGGCAGTAACTGGCCTGGGGAAGTAGACTCAAGAGGCATAAGGTAGGAGGTGACAGAAGGACTGTTTAGAGGAATGGACTCTGGAGAACTAGAGAAGGTCCTAGGGTGAAGACTAAATCCTGATTTGACATATGACTCTCAGGGCTCACTCCTGGAAAGATCCTGGAAGGAAAACAGAGGCCAAAGGCCAGGGGCTGGATTCTAGGTTGGCTCAGGGTTCTCTGTGAAGGTTCCCTTGAGGGAAGATTTCCTGAAAAAGTCTTGGAGGGAGACCAAAGGAGATTGGAGTGTGCAGATCCTGGACTGACTGAAAAATTGATAAGAAAGTCAGGAGGTAAAATAGAGGGTAGGGTGTATGGCCAGATCCTACACTATTGTATGGCTCACAAAGTTATCCGGGAAGACCCTGCATGGGAGACAGAAATCAGAGAGGCAGGAGTCCTGGAGGAGATCATTTTCCAAATACTATTATCATGGAAAGTGTGTTTGTGTTAGAATCATGAGGATCTGAGTCTGATTCTAGGTTCTGTTACTTAGTACTTGTACAGACTTAAGCAAATCATTTGGACTATGTGTCTTCTGAAGTCCATTACACCTCAAGGAAACCCTATGTTTCTATGACTCTATGAATATGTTTGAAATCATTTCTTATTATTTTACTATTTGTCTTGATTAAATATTTCACTATTTAAATTCATATGCCTTGCTTGTTCTGCTAATACAGCTCAAATTGAAATCACTAGATCAATTAGCAAGAAACCTGGTGGAGGAAGAGAGAGATGATTTTACCAGATGAGATTAATTCAAACAAAACATTTATAGAAACTTCAAGGTTTGAGAAGTTTTTTACATACATTATCACATTTGATCATTTAAAGGCCTCCCACATTGAACTCTAATTTATGTGAATCTAGAGATGAGTGGCACAAAACACTGAATATTGTACTACTATTTGTAATTGAAGAAAAGTTTCAATAGTTTACATTTAAAGAAAAATTCAAACAGTTTATTTTTTAGCATAGTTTCTTCATTTTATCCAGAAAGGTAAAATCTTGTAGTGATCCTAGTAGTGATTTCCCCACTTTGCTTAAAAAAGAAACCCTGGGAAAGCTCAAAAACAGATAAAACTAGCAGAAAAGTGACCCTTCTCACTGCCAGGGAAGGTGTGATTGAATATGAATTAGCCACCAATTTTCTAGGAACCTTCCCTCTGAAGATTGCCACTTTCAAAAGCATGAATCATCACCATTCCCCTGGTCCAAGCTTCTCACTCTCCTCCCCAATATATGCTAGATCCAGATAAGAACTCTGTGAAAACACACAGACTATATTGATTGGGGTGCCCATTTCCTCTGGGGTTCCAACTGGGAGTGCCTAATTCCACTCAGGGCTCCAACAGAGGTATAATGGACTTAAACTGTTTCCTCCATCTTCCCTGATTGCCCTTCATATTGTAAGTATGTCTCCCCAATAAATCTAGCTTGCCTTACTTTCATTTTACTGGACTACTGATTTGCCAAACTTTCCCAAGTCGTCATTAAGACAAACTTCTATCACAGAGCAGGGCAGAGGAAAGAATTCTAAAGAAGTAATAGGAATGGAGAAATTGGCTCCTTGCGGCTCTACTTGAGGGTATGTCTTCAGGTATACTTTCATTCTTTTGTTCAAAATATTTACAGAACATCAGACACCACCACTATCAGATATAAACACATTACAAAGCCAGTTCTAAATGTTTTTTTGGATGGTTGCAGCCAGGTTTCAAACCTTCAAGAACCCTAAAGGCTAAAGACAATTTGTAAAAGCAACCATGCTTGTTTTGGGAAATCTTATTTTATGAGGGTTCAAGGTGATGCTTTCCTCCCTCCAATGGGTCCCGTGACAATCCCAATATCCAGGGTAATCATTCTATTTTTGGTTCTTTAACTGCTGTATTACCTTTTACATAACTAACCCGCCCCTGCCCCTTGTCTCTCTTGAGAAAACGCCTCAATGGAACATTTTATCTAAGGAGTGTGTTTCTTAGGGGTTAGGTCAGGGATGGGGAAACCTGCAGCCTCAAGGCCACATGTGGCCCTCAAGTGTGGCCCTTTGACTGAATCCAAACTTCACAGAACCACAGGTTTACTCACCCCTTTCACTGTGTCCTCTGGATTCTGTGCTCAATAATTAACTTACTTCCATCTTAAACCCTTTCCTTTGTTACTCCTTCCATCTTCTGGCCCTTACTAAGACCTGGCTCCCTCCTAATGACAATGCATTCCAGGACATTCTTACCCACACCTCACTGGTCTAGGTGGAGGAGTTGGAATACTCCTTGCTCCCCACGGCCACTTTCAAACTTCGAGGCTACAGGTTTGCCACCCTTGGGTTAGGTCCTTTTAAAGCTTAAATCAATTGAGGAATGGCTAAACAAAATTGTATATGAATGTAATTGAATACTATTGTGCTATAAGAAATGGGAAGAAGATGGACTTCATATTTACCTGGAGAGGCTTATACAAACTGATGCTAAGTGAGAAGAGCTGAACCAGGAAAAATCTGTACACAATCACAGACACATCCTTTGTGTGACGGCCAACTTTGATAAACTGGGCTCTTCTCAGCAATGCATAATTATAAGACATCTCTAAAAGTCTTAGGATGGAAGGAGATGTCTACATTCAAAGAAAGATCTAGAAAGAACAGAGTTTAAATAGAGACTGAAGCAAACTACACGCTCTCGTTCTTTTCCATGTTTGGTTTTGTTTCTTCTTTCCCACTGTTCACTCCATTGGTTACTACCCTTCTTTACAACCAGACTAATATCCAATGTGAAAGCATTTGCAGATCCTATACTTGATTGCATGCTGCCATGGAGGACAGGGGGAGGGCGGGGAGAAAATTTGAAACTCAAGGGATTCTGGAACTGAATCTTGTAAACTAAAAGTAAATAAACAAATCAATTTTTTAAAAAAAGCTTTAATCTCAATGGATTTAGTTCCCCTTCTAAACATTCAAGAAAGATTGGGGAGCAAGTACAAGGAGTTTTCCCAAATAAGGAAAAAAAAACCCTTTGCATCCAGAGTTTTCCCAATGAATATTATCCATAATTGGAGATTATTTGCATATCATGGATAATCACTAGTTGAGCAGAGATCCATTCAACCTTTACTTGGAGGTCAAGGTTACACAAAGGCTTTGCAAGGTCTAAAAAAGAAGTGTGTCATGTAGGCTTTAATTATGTTATGGCAGAAATAAAAAATGCTTCTGTGAATGACTTGATCCTTATATTTCTTGCATCAGCAATATTTATTATTATAACCTTTCAAAGCCAATTATTTTCCAGACCTTTCAAAGAACTTTCATTTATCCTAAAAGAGAAAAGGGCTTACTAGAGCCCAGGTCACGTCTTCTCTTCAGAATGCCATTACTGCTGCTTAAAAATGAGTTATACTAGAATAGACTCTGTGTGCTTTGTTTTGAGAGAAAAAAATTGATGAGTTCACAAGTGTATACAGTGCCTCACATGGGAACAAACACTAGCCATATAGATCTTTTTGATTCTACAAGCATGTTTACATTTCTATTAAGCCTAAGTAGTTTGGTTTGGAAACATGCCTAGGTTTAGATTTATTTTTTCAAGGCTGATGCAGGCTTGCTGAACCCAGTTCTCACATCTTTTACTAAAGGAAAACTCCTGCTCTGGTGTCACTAATGCTTAATTATAATTTCTCTCACATTGCTTGTTCATCCACCAGTGACCACTTTGCAGCTTTAGCACCTGGTTACTGTTGTTAATGTTCTCTCTTTGTGGCTCGATCAGACATTAAGATCAAATTAATGCAGACAAGTGGAAAATCAGAAGTGAATGGTGTTTGTTACCTTTCTCAAATATAAAATGAACAGAATAAAAGTCATGAGTGGATTTAACCTTGAAGAATGCTGAGTTGGAGGAAATAGACAGCAAGATTTCTAGTGTTCAAGTCGAACTCCTGTTAAACTTTTCAGAAAAATTTCCTGGGACATAAATTATTGTCCTAAGGCTTAGATCTGTAACTAGAGTTGAAATTTGACATTTCCCAGGAGGGCTTATGAAATGGCTTCATTGTCTCCCCATAGACTCCTTTGAACATAAGATCTAGTGTGTATCTTTTCCCAGGACATTCCATTTCCTAATTCTCAGTTAGGCAAACAGAAACTCCTCAGAACTTTGACTTCCAAAGAGAAAAGAATGGTACCTCTAGCCAGCATCTATGCTGGGGAATTCACTACCTCGTCCAGCAGCCCATTCAATTTTCAGACAATTCTCTTAGGAATATCTTCCTCATATCGAACTATAATCAGTTTTTCTATACCCATTGGTAAATGTCCTATCCCCTGGAACCATAAAGCATTAATTTAATCTCATTGAAATACTTCTGAAGTTCCAGCATTTAAGAAGTGCAATGATTCCCTCCAATGAGAAGGTAAAAGTCCATCCAGGCCTTATTGGATGGTTCCTTATGAATCACTGTGAGAAAAAAAAAAAAGAAATCCAGAAATAAATTTCAATAGACAAAGCTTCATTAATTGTCTGCTCTTTGCCCAACACTGTGCCAGGCCCTGTGACCTCAAAGGCAGAACCAAAAATAGTCCTTGCCCTCAAGCAGTTTATATTCTAAAAATAATACAAATCTAGCATCCACACAACACTTTGAGGTTTGCAAAGCATTTAGATATTTGCATCTATGTATATATAGTCTCATTTAATTCTCACAACAACCCTGAGAGATAGAGGGTATTATTATACCCATTTTATGGATGAAGAAACTGAGGCTGGGAGGTTAAGTAATCTGTCTAGGGCCATGCTGCAATCCAAGGCTGGATTTGAATTCAGGACTTCCTGATTCCAAGTGCAGCACTCTATCCACTGAGCCACCCAACGTGTACAATCTGTTGATCAACCTGATGGTGATGAGTCTCTCCTTACTCAGGTTCAAACTGTTTCTACTTCACAGCTCTTTGAGGACAGTTATTTGAGACAGCCATTCCCCTCCCCTCTCTGAAACATCTACTAATCCAGGACTGCAATCCTCCCTTGCTCTTTCTTCCTTCCCCACACCCCCCAAATACACATAAGGAAAAAGAAGCTAAACAAATCCCTATCTGTCATCTCCTGGCCCAGGTTCTTGTAAATACAGTAGGTTTCTATGCAGCAATGCAGTGTCCTGTGCTTTAAACAGTTTTAAGACATTTATAAACAATGTGTTAAGCATTAAGTAAATGTTAAGCTGGGATTTATTATAAAGGACATAATTTTGTTTTTCCTGAGTTATCAGCCTGGGGCAGAGTGCTCAGGGCAGGACCACCAATTTTTGGTGGCCATTCCCTCCAGTGGGCGCGCCCTCTGTGGATTGGTGGGTGGCCACTGAGGCTTGTTTGTTTAAGGGGCTGTTTACTAAATCCCTTGCAGTATGTGAGGGGCTGGGGCAGCTATTTGCTTCTGGGATGTTTCCTCCTGGGAGTCGCTGTGTTTTCCATGGAGGTTGTTGTTTGTTGTCGTTTTTCATTTGGTGGGGTAGGATTGGGTCAGTAAACATTTTCTTAAACTGAGTTGAAAATGAGTCAAAACACGTTCAAAACGATGATTTAAAAACAAGCCATCTTGGTTCATCATGTCAGAAAAGCCACAGATACGTTGCTTGTAGTTCAACTGACTAGGAATTGATGCCCTTTCATTATAATTATGAGTAGCTTCTTTCAGAAGGCAGCTGTTGGGGTGAATTCAGACAGTTCTTTCAAATATTTATGAAGACTTTTGGTACTTCAGTAAAGGGGTATTTGGGGTCTCAGTAAAGGGGCATTTGGGGCCTCAGTAAAGGGGCATTTGGGTCCCATGAAACAAATATGAGACACATTGCTGCTTTACATTTGTCTTTGTTCAATGGAAGGATGCATATGACATAATGGCCTGCTTCAGAGAAAATAAATCCAGAGACCATCAGTTTAAATATGTCAGCTATCTTTATAGCATCATATCACTTGTTTAAGCCCTTACTTTCCCAGATACCATCTTTTGCTCCCCATGTGATTAGTAGATTAGTATGTCTAGGACCATTCATCCCAAATGCCCAATTTCCTCTGATGTTGTAAATTAAGCAAGATGTGGCCTGGTTAATACAGGACATACTGGGAGTTGTGGGCTGAGAAAGAGAAGCAGTGGAGGCAGCTAGGTGGTGCAGTGGAGAGAGCACCAGCCCTAGAGTCAAGAGGACCTGAGTTCAAATTTGACCTTAGATACAAGATACCAGCTGTGTGACCTGAGGCAAGTTACTTAACCCTGATTGCCTCACCTAAGTACATATAAGAGAGCAAGAGAAGCAAGGTAATATAATGAATAGATCCATAGAGTCAGAAAAACCTGTCTTTAGGTCCTGCTTACTAATTATGTGATCACTAGCAAATCACTTAATCTTTCAGTGCTTCAGGCGGCTCTCTAAGAGTTTAATTTTATAGGATTGATGATCTGTATTGGTGGAGGGAGTTTCCATACTGGGAGTTTCCCCATTTTGGTGAAAGCAAAGATTTCACTTGTACTTTGCCCTCCCATCAAAAAAAAAAGAAAAGAAAAGAAAAACACCTATAAACACTTTCCTTTAGGAAAATCTATTCAGAATTCCTTCAGTGAACTGTGGATGCTTAAGAAAACCAAACTTAATTAGAATAAAAATAAAGGATAAGATATTCCCACTCTGATTCCATGGGCCCTATTACCAAGGGACCATGAGCCAAGATATATTGCTATTGATTGTACCTTCCTTGACTGCCTTTTAAATGTTTTTTAAAATTCTTTTCCTTTGGGGATTGCTTTTACCCAGCAGTTGTTGGACATGTTTTTATTAGAGAAATTATTTTTCTGAACCCTTGGTCTGTATCCCATCAGATGTGGAACCAAGACCTGGACAGCATCATAGGATGAAACTTCTTGGCTGCCATGGAATTTGAGTCATCAGCATTGCTTGGTGGATAAAGGAACCAGCTTTGCAATCAACAAGACCTGAGTTCTAGTCTTGCCAACGAAACATGCTGCCTGTGGGACCATACAAGCCATTAAATTCTCAGGGCCCAAGGCTACTCTCTAGAACAATAAATTGCAGCATTATATTGGTCTAGGGAGCCCACTCACTGGGAACTCCTATTGCCATTGAAAATATAGGTCTGGCCTCACTTCCCCCAGCCCTCAAGTCAACTTGCAAGTATATCTTGTCTTCCCTCTTCAGCTACAAAACATTTTGTTTATTTCCCTGGTGATTAGGATGGATCATCTATGGCTAGTGAGAAGGGATTTTCTAAGCAAATCTGCCAGAGAAACTATTGCCTAGTTTTTCCCCAGTCTGTTGGCTAATCACCACCTTAGATCTACACTTTCCTACTGAGGAAATAAATGAACAAGGGGAGGTACACAGAACTGGCCAGAGGAGATGAAAAAGAGGCTTGAGGCTGGAGAAGCCCCCTAGTCAAAGAATGAGAAGAAGGGATAAATTATGAAATTTTGGCTCAGTGTTGTGATTTCATTGATGTTAGAAATTCCCCATAAAAGAAATTTCCTCCATGACTGCAAATAAGCAAGCTTCCTACAATTTACAGGTTCAGAGAGTTGTCTTGAACACTAAGAAGTTAAATGACTGGAGCAGCGAGGTGGTGCAGTGAGTAGAGCACTGGCCCTGGAGTCAGGAGGACCTGAGTCAAATTTGGCCTCAGACACTTAATACTTACTAGCTGTGTGACCCTGGGTAAGTCACTTAACCCTAATTGCCCTGCCTTCCCCCCTCCAAAAAGACAAAAAAAAAAAAGAAGTTAAATGATTTGTCAGAATCACCTAGCCAGGATGTGACCAAGGAGGAACTTGATTTCCAGTCTTCCTGAGTCTCTTCAAAGTTATTAATGATTTCTTGGTTGTTAAATCCAATGGCCTTTTCTCAATCCTCATTCTCCTTCACCTCTAATGCAACCTTTGACACTGTTAATCACTCTCTTCTCTCTAGGTTTTTGGGACACCACTCTCTCCTGGTTCTCCTCCTACCTATCTGATAGCTCCTTCTCTGTTTCCTTTGTTGGAATCTTCTTCAGATCATGCCCTCTAATTATAGGTGTCCCTCAGGGCTCTGTCCTGGGTCTTCTCTTCTCCCTCTACACTAACTTTATTTGGTGATCTCATCAGTTTCTATGGATTTAATTACTATCTCTATGCTGATGATTCTTAAATCTACCTATCCTTCCCAAACTCAATGCTGACCTCCAAGCTCACATCTCCAACTGCCTCTTAGGCAACCTAAATTAGGCGTCCGATAGACCTCTTTAACTCCATAGATCCAAAACAACTCATAATTTTCCCCCTAAGCACTGTCCCCCTGCTCCTTCCCTATCACTGTATGGGGCTGTATGGGGTGTTCATAGAAGACTAGCACCTCTGGCTTGTGGAGCCCTTTTCAGAGCTATTCATCCACCTTTGGTATCTACCTAGCACTCAACTTTCACCTGTAGCTCCACAAAGCTACATCATGTCCAGTGACCACAAATGGTTAAACCTTCTTGGCAGACTAGCTAAATAAAGTTGAGGTAACCGATGGTCCTCAAACTCATCAATGAGTTAGAGGGCTGTCTACCTCACTTATGTGAAGAATTCCCCTGGAGAAATGGGCAGATGAAAATAATTTGTTCCACTGGCCATAAAGGCAGCTGAAGCAGGCACTATAGAGCACTTAAAGTTTAGTCAGACACCAAGGTCATTCTCTGCATCCTGAACCATGGCCAGTTGTCTCGACTTTTGTCTTTGGACATCAATGACTATGGAGGATAGAGAGAGGCTGACGACTTTGTGCAACTGCGCCTTACTTAAATCCAATTCACACATCGTGGAGAGCCAAAATACTTGATCCAGCACTCAGATAATTCCCTGGTGGTCTGCTCCAAAAAAGAGATATTTTTGGTGACAGCGGCTTCTGCTTTGAAGCCAGCTCCTGAAAGTATTATTTTGAGATGTGGCCGCATAAGGAATTGTGGACTGCAGATCAGAGGTTTTACCCTAAGATTTTGGTCACCTAGATAGATGCTAAATCCTTATCTAAATTATCTATTCTGTGCTACTTCCAGGATATGACAGACTATCTAAAACCTCCTGTCCTGAATAATGATATGAAAACTCGAGTCCTATTCCTTTGTCTCATTGATCTATAAAAACCTTGTTCAAAGAATCAATAAACGGAGTTCTTCCTTGAACTACCCCACGTGGCCTGGTTCATTCTCATTCACATCTCTGACCATGCTTAGTGTGGGACACCGAGTGGCTCGAGGCAACACGAGTCAAGGTGTTACTCCATGATATTATTGGTCCTCTTCGAAAAGAAAGGACAAAATAACAACAGAGGGCAACATCATCCTCTCGGTTCCTTAGGCTTTAAAATTCCTCACTATCTTTCACCGCTAATATCTAATCTCTTGCCAAGGTCTGGGGATTTCTTTCACCTTTGAAATATCTCTTGAATATGCCCCCTTCTCTCCTCTACCATTTCCACCACTCTGGTGCAGACCTCTCATCAGCTCCTGTCTGAATGATTGCAATAACCTGCTGGGAGGTCTGTCTGTCTTTCATCTTCCCCCATTCCAATCCATCCTCCATTTAACTACTAAAGTTATATTCTTAAAGCTTATGTCCAATCATGTCACATGCACTCCAGTGACTCCCTATTGCTTCTAAGAGCAAATACAAAATGCGCTATCATTCAAAGTCCTTCAAACTTAGCCCATTCCTACCTTGGCAGTCTTCTTACACTTTATTCCCCAGAACATGCTCTTTCATCCAGTGACACTGGTCTCTTGACTGTTCCACAAACAAGATATTCCATCCCTTTGCTTCAGGTATCTTCTCTGACTGTCCCCCAAGCCTGGAATACTCTCCCTCCTCTGGCTTCCTTTAAAGCAAAACTGAAATATCACCTTCTACAGGAAGCTTTCCCTAACACCTCTTAATTCTGTTATTTATTTACTATCTATCCTGTACATAACTAGCTCTCTCTCTCTGTCTCTGTCTCTTTCTCCCTGTGTGTGTGTGTGTGTGTGTGTGTGTGTGTGTGTGGGTATATATATGCAAATTGTCTCCCCCAATAGATTGAAACTTTTTGAGGGCAGGGACTATCTTTTGCCTGTTCTTATATCCCCAACACTTAGCACAGTGCCTGATCCATAATAAGCACTTAGTAAATGCTCATTGATTGACTGAATTAAACAAAGAAATTAAATTGGAGGAAAGCAACAGAACAGATATTAAAAGAGAGAGTAACGTGTCGGGGAAAGCTCACCAGACTGGTAGTCAGACAACTTAGATTCAAACCAATAGTTTTGCTACCTATCAAATGTGTGACCTTGATCAAGTCACTTTGCCTTAGTATCTACATAGGGGAAATGATAGGATTTGAACTAGAACCTCTGTAGAAATCTCCTCTAATTCTGATATCTTGTGATTCTCAACTTGGACAAAAGAGTAAAAACTCTATCTCCCTATTTGGAGACTTTCAAAGCACACTTTCTGGCATCAAAGCTATCATTAGTCATATGAAATTCAACTATCTTTTTATATCAGAAAGAATTCCATTTAGGAATATTTTCTATGCAATTTGAAGTTTAAGAAAGGAAAAACACTGAATATTAATGAAAATGTTTTCTCCTGATTATTCCCATACATGCTAGAACAAGTAGTTGCTACTATTTTAAAACTTTTATTTGATATTCTTCATCTTTTTAAGATATCTTTAAGTAATGCCTCTAATTGCGAACCATCCCTGCTCCACCCCACTTCCCCGCCTCCCCTCCCCCATGCACCATCTCCTGGGGGCCACGTGTGGTCTGAACCCAACTTCATGAATGCTCCATGGGATTTCACAGTACTTCAAGGCAGGGAGATGGGGAAGAAGGCTTGTGATTACCCCAATTAAATGTCCATTACTTAGAGACTACATCAGAATTATAGAATCCCAGTATTTGAAAGAATGGATTTTCTTTACAACATCCCTCATTTCCATTGATGGGCTCTCAATTCCTTGAAGGTAGCCTATTACATTTTTCACCATTTCCAACCTTTGTAAAATTCTTCTTTATGAGAAGATAAGATCTGCCTCCTGGAGACCTCCACTCATTGATTCTGCCCTCTGAAATTACACAGAGCAATGCAAATCTCTTTCATATGTTTGAAGGTTTTCATATGTCTGGAAACGGCTATTATGTCCGGCCTACATCTTCTTTTCTCCAGGTTAAATATGTCCAGTTGCTTCAACCTTTCTTCATGTCAATACGTTCTATTATTTATCAATACATTATACTATTTGTTCTAGGACTGGGCTCTTGTAGGTCAGGAACTCTGAGTTCTAGCCAGAGCTAGCTTTGATAATAATCTGTTTGGAGAAAGCTCATTGAACCTCACTATGCTTTTGTTTCTTGTTCTTACAATAAGCTCTTCTAATGGTCCCTGGCAGGAAAGAGGTTTGGGAAGATTGACAGATGAGCTACCTACCAAAAAACCACAATGATGAAGTAATTTAGAGAGTTGGCTAGTGAGTCAATGTAGTGTATTGGAAAGAAAGTTAGATTTGGGAATCAGGTGACATTCATTCTAAGCCTGGCTCTGCTGCTAAGTCCCTGTGTGATTTGGGACAAGTTTCTTAACCTCTTTGGTTAACCTTGACTCATCTGTAAAATGAGCGGTTTGGTCTGTAAGGTCCTCTAGCACTTAGCTGAGTTCTATGATTCTATGGGTCAATGTATGACACTGAGAAGTCCATTGTTCATGAAGTTCTTAAGAGGGTTTTGAGTAAAGGGGCAAGCATGAATGGGGAGGAGGGTGGTTCTTGGTAGTC
Source organism: Pseudochirops cupreus (assembly GCA_028627135.1). Taxonomy (NCBI): domain Eukaryota; kingdom Metazoa; phylum Chordata; class Mammalia; order Diprotodontia; family Pseudocheiridae; genus Pseudochirops; species Pseudochirops cupreus. The sequence continues at coordinate 374,131,292 of CM053580.1, read as the reverse complement.
TATGCTATTATCTAAACATGGATAGGAGTTGAAGCCCATTAGCTTCTGGGTCTCTGTGGGGCCTTCATGAAAACCAAGAATTGAACTCTGTGACATCACAATATCCAGAGTATGGCTCTCTCTCTACTCATGAGAAGAGTGGAGGTTAGTAGGAGTTTCAGCTATTGGTAGACTACAGGTGCGACTTCTACCAGAGGAAGTTCGAAGGCACTAGCCAGCCATGCCATTCGACAGGGTGAGTGATTTCTACTAAATCCAGAACAGAAACATCAGGCATTTAAAGGAAGAGGAGGAAAAAAGTTAAACATTCAAATTATTCTCTTAAGGCTGAGAAACCATTAGAATCATAGGACCCTATTCAGCTGGCAATCAAGATGCTAAAATATAACATAAAGTCTTCTGAGTAACTGGGGGAAAAAAAGGACAGGCCCATGAACCTACATGCAACTATCCACATAAGGCTTTGGAAGGAGATACCCAAGCATATGATTGAGTTGTCTCCCCAAAACAAGCCAAACAAATTTACTTGGAGATCTGACCATTGAGCAGAATTTCCATTAGAAACAAGTCTCCCTCTAATCAAATGATGGAGAGAGGTGGTAAAATATAAAATTTTGGTTAAAATTTTGGTTAAAAACTGGAAAGATGCAAAAAGTACATGTTACTCTAGAAGGTTACATTTACATACACTTTCAAGTTTACAAAGTACAGCCCATAGATCATCTCATTTGGTCCTCACAAAAGCCCCATAAACCAGGTTCTATGATTATGCCCATTTTACAGATGAGGAAACCGAGGCTCACAGAAGTTAAATGATTTTGCTCAGGGTCAGAGATAAGTGTCTGAGGTAGGTTTCAAGCACATGTCTTTCCAAGTCCAAGTACAGTGCTCTAATCTCTACAACAAGCTGCTTCTCTGAGGCTGAAGTAGTTTGACCTTGCTGCCTGATAATCACTCCTCTCAGTAGGGGTAGCGGTGTGTCTATGTGTGTGTGTGTGTGTGTGTGTGTGTGTGTGTGTGTGTGTGTGTGTGTGTGTGTGTGTGTGTGTGTGTTAAATTGGTCCTTCCCTAGAAGGAAGGAATAAGATGTGGGAAAAAAGGAAGAAAGAAAAGCAATTTAAATGAAGTATAGTATTAGAGGGTAGCCAGAGAGACAAAAAGCAAAACATACAAAGGTTGAAGAATAAACCTGAATGCATATTAGCTACAAAGAATAGTTCTAAAGCTCTCATTTAGAAATGACAAGGTTAAAACGCCAAAGGTCACCCCTAGAAAGTTCAGGAGAGAAGAGTTTAATTGTTAGCTTGGAAGTTAACAAGAATGGGCATTTAGCTGGAACCAGCCAGAGTTTCTCCTTTAAGAAATTCCTGCCAATGAAATCATCACTCAGGATGCACACAATTCTGTTTTCTTACCCTGCCTTGGGGTTTTGGCTTCCAAAGTATTTGTTTCTTCCTGGAGTCTTGTGGCACTGAAAGGATCCAAGTGACGGCAAAGGGCTGTTCTGTTTACCAAGCAGGGAGGGAATGCTTGGCCTGTGCCAGGTCCTGACTCATCTCTGTTTGGAATCCTTGAGGGTTAAGGTGGACAGCAGTTCTGATGTGCTAGGGCCCCTGGAGGAGGACTGTCAGGCTGCTCCATCACTCATAGATTAGCTCCTAGGATTAGCTTTTATTGTAACATTCACTCCCAGGAGCACAGACAGCTCCCAACCAGCATTCTGACAGGTAGATTACTTAGCCCTCCTGGGCCCCAAGGGCAAAAAAGTACCTGGTAAAAAAAAAAAAGGTTGAATTTCCATCTGTAGGAGCAAATTTTTAAGTCTTTGGTCTTAAACACTTTATGAACAAATACATCAAGGTAATAAGGCCAATACTCTTAAAGCAGGTAAATATATCCAGAAGGCTAGATAAAAATGAGATGCATATATGTATGTTAGCTTTATAGCCTACATCTGACTTTCATTTAAGGAATATAGCACTATTTTCACAACTCATCCATCCATGTCTCCTCTCTACAATCCCTGGAAATAAGAATCTCGTTTGAAAAAACAAACAAAAACCTTTTCAGGATAAGTTTTAAAATGTAATGATTGAAAACTGAGTTGACCTTAGATAAGATTCATAAGACACCCTGAATGGAATGTTTTAACTCTCCTATGTTTATGTTTATGGATTATATAGACTTTTTTAACTGTTGTGTCAGTCACATACCACAGAACTTGAGACTTGGAAGGGAACTAGGACATAGCTAAGTTCCTTCATTTACAGTCTTTTCATTTGAAGATGAGGACGCTGAGGCCTGGGGAGGTTCTGTGACAGGTAGATGGAAAAGGAACCCAAGACCCTCTACTCCAAAGGAGTCAATGATGCTTTCACCAGCCCACAGGGAGTGTTCATTACAGGATGAATTTACTGATTCACATTTGATCTAGTGTAGTACTTCCAATACAAAAGAGATTTAAATTTAAGATAAAGCAGATTCACTTATTAGCTATAAAGGTGACAAATAACAAATACAGATACTTCTGCGTAGGTCATAAGATCCCAAATATAAGGGACCTTAGAGTCACTGGGTCCAACTCCTTCATTTTATGGATTAGAAAACCAAAGCACAAAGAGGTTGAGCGCCAGCTAGTTAGCTATGTGGTATAGTGGATGGAGTGCTGGACCTGGAGTCAGGAAGACTCATCTTCCCTAGTCCAAATCTGGCCTCAAACACTTACTAGTTTTGTGACCCTGGGACGGCCACTTAACCCTGTTTGCCTCACTCAGTTCCCCATCTATAAAATGAGTTGGAGAAGGAAATGGCAAATCACTCTACCATCTTTGCCAAAAAAAACCCCAAAATACCTAAATGGGGTCACAAAGAATGGACACAACTGAAACAGCCCAACAACAAAAAGAACAAGTGTGTAGCTGAGGTGAAATCTGAAGCCTAATCTGCTTGACTCCAAGTGCCGTACCCTAGCATCAAGATCATGCTGCCCGTCAGGCAGGTTTTAAAAATTACCTAAAAAAGAAACTCTTCTACTCAAAATAACCTGTTTGTTTTTAAGGACAAAAGAGACTGTGGACAAGTTACTTGTCTTCTATGTCTTTGTTTCTTCATCTATAAAATAAGGGTATTGGACTAGATGGAAGGAAGGAAACATGCATTTATTAAGCAACTACAGTGTGCCAGGGATTGTAAACATTTGGCAAATATCTTATTTGATCCTGACAGAATCCCTGGGAGGTAGGTACGATTATTACCCTTATTACTGAGGCAACAGGACTTAAGTGACTTGCTCAGGGTCACCCAGCTTGTAAGTGTCTAAGGCAGAATTTGAAATGAGGTCTCCCCGTCTCCAGGCCCAGACAGCCCTCTACAATGCTAGCTAGTTGCCACAGACCTCTTCCTGGCTTAGTATTCCATGGCTCTAGCCATCATAGGGTTCCAGGTAGAAGAGGTGGCTCTCAAACCATTAACTATGATGAAAAAAATAATGACACTCAAATGGATCTGCAGTCTTATCAATACGGAAGCTTGTCCAATGATGCCAATTTGCAACTCAGTCATGCCTACCCATCTTGTCCATGTCTTTCAATAAGTTCACCATGAAGGGTTCACTCAATATGTTAGAGGCCTTCCTTGGATTCTTCTGACATTGCAAGGATACTAGCAGAACATTCTGGCTGTCTCTCTGTCATTCTTTGCCTTTTCCACATAACCAATCCATCTTCTCTTCCTATCTTGTAATTCCTTGGTAACATCTTTTACTCCTATTCTTCCACAAAATTCTTCATTGATTATGTGTTGTGGTCTGCTCACACCTACCATATGCCTCTTCATTGCCCTCTATGAGACATTCATTTCTAATCCTTTGGAGACAATACCTATGTTGTCCAAACAAACTAAATCCAAGGGGCTCTGTAACTGGTAAATGTAAATATAAAACAAAAACACCCAGAAACAAACCTCAGATCTAAGCAAAGAATTCTTAGTGTGATGGACAGTTCTAGGATTGACTTTGAAAAATAATGATAATTAATAGATCTGGGTTCTCTGGATCAAGACGACGCTGACCCAGAATGGGCAGAATAATGATGGCATACGGCATTTATACAAAACTTTTAAGGCAACTCTGTAAGAATGTAAGTTACAAAGAAAATGCCAATATGTATTTATAGAAGAAATTTCTCCGTGGCAGCTCCTTTCACCAATAAAGTCACAGATCTAGTACCAAAAAAAAGTGCTTTACTCAGTGCTTTACATAGATTATCTCATGCGAGCCTCTCAACAACCTTATAGAGTAGGTACTATGTATTATAGGCATTGTCACTTCCATTTTACAGTTGAGGAAACTGAGCTTCAGGGAAATTAAATGTCAAATGACAGGAGGAATTTGGATCTGAGTCTGTATGACTCCCTGCTCTATCTATCCATTGTGACATCCTGCCTCTCAGCAGCTACTACTCACTCAAAGAGGCTTTCTCCTTTGCCATAAATGTATGGAAGATGATTCTTTATGATCTTTCAATCATTAAACTTTCACTAGAGTTAAACATTATTTCTGCACATATACACATGTACACATATATGTATAATATATGAGTATAAATAAATATATGCTCACATTTTACTAGGCAGGTGTGGGGCTGTAACACCTGTCCACAGTAAGTCACCCACCCACATTATCTAACATACCTCTTTCATGCTGCTACCTTGACTAACTCTTCCCTGCAATGATCTTTTCCTTATTTTAAATTTCCTTAAGCAGCATCTAGTGTATGGCTTTAGAAATGTCCCTTAGGATGACTCCATGTAAAAAAAAAATCATAATATCATGCATTTTTAGAGCTAAAGGAGATAAAAGAAATCCTTTCTGTCATTCTGATGAAGTTCAAAGAGGTTAAATCTAAGGTCACATCAGGAGTTCTTGGCAGAACTGAGACTAGAACTCCTGTCTCCTAGTCCAGGGCTGTTTCCACTCTGCCATACTGCTTCCTGAGAGTTTTGGGATATATTTCTGAGACTTCTCTGAAACTTTCTGATAAGGCTTTCCAAATTACTGATTGCTTTATAAAGGGCAAGGCAGTCTCTTCAAGTATATCTTGTTTTCACGATTAGTTTATAAGTTGTTCCAAAACAGGTACTGTGTCTTCTCCAGCTATTACCCATATTGCCCAACACAATCAATGTATAATTAATGCTCATTGAATCAGAACAAGTGCAAGCTAGCATGATCCCAGAGGTTGAAAGGCTGAAGGAAATCAGGCTCTCTTTATCTGTGGTGCTACTCATTTCAAGTTAATAGAATCACAAAACTTCAACAATGGAAGAGACCTCAGAGGTCACCCAATCCAATCTAACTAGGAATCTTCTCGACAACATCCTTGTCAAGTGGTCATCCACTTGGTGACCTCCAGTGAAGGGGAACCCACTTCTTCCTAAGATAACCAATTTAATTTTTGGATAGTTCTAATTAATCGTTAGGAAGTTTTCCCATACGTTGAGTTTAAGACTATCTTTCCATAACTTCCTTCCACTGCTTCTAGTTCTGCCTTGTGGGGCCAACCAGAAAATAAAATAAAACAAAACAAAACCCCAAACCAAAAAAACGACTCCCTCTTGCACATGACAACCCTTTAAATGTTTTAAGATGGTCAGAAGGATCACATTTTCCATCCCTTTTCTTATACATATCACTGATTGAGGTGAACATCTTGCAAGTTGATAAATTTTTTTTTTCAAAACTACTACAAGGCTTTGTAATATATATTATATGATGTATACATTGCATGCAACAGAAGGTACTTCCATATGTTTTTGGTTTTCCAGACAAATCCTATTTGGAAAAAAAATTTTTTTTTCAAAGGTTGCCAAGAAGTAAGAACCCTCACTCACGGCACACAGTTTAAACACACTGTTGTAATATTTTTCAGTTTCAGCATTCATTTCAAGAGTTGTGTAATCGGTTGAGCAATTTCTTCACATCCTATGGTATTAAACTGTTGGAATGATTGCGAAAATGGACAAAGATGGGATTTATTTTCAGACTCTCTAGTTGAGGTTGAGAACTTTCAAATCCCTCTCTCCCTCAGGCCAAAGAAGTTTTTGAAAGTTTTCCTTCTACTGGGAAGGGGCAGATCTTATACAAAACAGCCTTGGAGAGGAAGAAAGAACCTGTCCCCCTCCACTCCCACTCAAACTACCTTCCCAGAAGCCCTGAGGTTATTCAGTCCTAGGGACTCTAGTGAATTTCCCATTTATCACTTCTGCCTCCTGAGGCCTTGGTGATCCAGGCCATAATGTCTTTCCCTCCTTATACTATGCCCCACCTCCATCCAAACTCCCACTCACTTATCCAGAGTTTGTGCAATGAAGCCTAGGTCACAGACTGGGCCTGTGAAGGTGGAAAAGAGGTGGAACTTCAGGCCAGCCGACATTTTCAGGCCAGCTGAAATTTTCCTGCTGACCCTTCCACTTACATCTTGCGAGTATCTACTCAAGGAATAAGCTGTTCTCTGATTAAAGTGAGCAAATTCAGCCACAGACACAACTGGGAAGTGGGAAGGCTTTCCCCTATTTCCCAACATCCAGTACCTTTAATGGGAACCCTTGGCTACTTAGAATTCCATCATATGGTATGGAGTCTCATCTAGACATGGATAGTGCCCTCATCTCTCCCTCTGTTAAAATGATTGTTCTTGGGCCACATTATCTCAGCACCTGCTCTCCATTGATGACAAAAGAGCATCATTAGTTCGAGGAATGACAGACCTTCACTGGTAAGCCATTAGAGGAGGTTCTTTTGGTTGGGACTGAAGTAAGAAGCCTTTTGGTATCTCTCAAATAATCCTTACTCCACTCATCTGAAAAGGCCAACTCTGTCAATGACATTTTTCTCTTTTTTGGGCAGATCTTCAGACTAGGCACTTTTTTGATGTTTTTGAGTTGTTTCAGTAATGTCCCACTCTTCGTGACCCCATTTGGGGTTTTCTTGGCAAAGATACCAGAGCAGTTTGCCATTTCCTTCTCCAGCTCATTTTACAGATGAGGAAACTGAGGCAAAAAGGGTTAAGGGACTTACCTAGGGTCACAACACTAGCAAGGCAGGCACAATTCACTGCAATAGCACAGCTATCTCCTTTAGCAATATTCAGGACTGAGAGGTGGGAAAAATATTCCTGTCCAAAGAGAAGAGTCTCCCTAATGACATCATGGACAAAGTTTCAAGTATATTTTAAATTAAAATGAAATAAGCTGTTCACAACAAAATTTATATTCTTTCATCTAATTTATAGTTTCTCTATTCAACCATCACTCTTCATAAACCAAAGGCCTTGCTTACACAGTGACCATCCAAAGGGAAACAGACATTGGGTTCAATGCAGTGGGTAACTAATTTGATAGTTAGAAAGGATATATCCAAATTTTCCTTTCAAGTATTTTAATAATTACAGAATCATAGAACCTAAATATTAGAAGGAATCTCAGAGATTAAGCCACAGGTGAATAAGGACTCCCTAAATACTGTATCTGACAGTCTGTCACTAAGCCTTTGTTTGAAGACCTCCAGTGAGGTCCTCCTAATGTAGCCTATGCCCCTTTTGGATAATTATCATAATAGGACATTTTTCCTTCTATAAAGCCTAAATTTACCTCTTGGAAACTTCAACCCTTATTCTGCCTCCCTGGGTACAGGTGGAAAAAGGTCCAATAGTCTAATCTGATATTCTTCTAGCAATGCTATATGGCTGCTAATCATGGAAAAACACCATCTTCAAAAAGAGCAAAAATCTGTGGGCCACTAAAACGAAGAGATAAATGATGGGTGTCAGTAGGCTGCATTATATTTCCAACAAGGCATTAGATTCCAGGCATTGACTAAGAGTGTATGGCAAGAAAAAGTGATAGGTCAGTCAAGTAGGAAGAAGGAAGAATAACAGTTTGGCAGCCTGTGTGCTCCCCATTATATTGAAAGTTTTAGAGAAACGCCCTCAATGTATTGGAAGGCATCCATATGGAGGATTTATAGGAAAACATGGACAAGAGTTGCATAGGATGAAAAGGCATGGTTTGATTGAAATGTACATTCAGAATAATTTACTAAATGTAAGAAGAAAAATGTACCTATTGTGATTCTAGTTCCTACATGTTTCAATCAAGCTTTATTTTGCTCCCCAGTTGAACAGGAACAACCCCCTGGTGGACTTCACCTTTTTATGGCCAAAACTCCTGCCCTAGGGACCAGCTATCCGGACTGATGATTTCCTCAGTCTTCCATTACATCTGGACCCTGATAGATCCACCCTCCACTTTAGTCCTCAGTCAACTCTTCACCAGCCCACTCATGGGTACTTCCCTCCTCCCACTACAATTTTCAAACCACAATCAAATCACCTCTACTATTGTTCCTGGATATAATCCGACAATGTCTCCCCTCCCCCTTTATGGCTCTAATTATCATTTCTGCAACTTCCCAAACCAAAATACTTCTCCCTGGCTATCACTCTGTGATATGTGCTGCCTTCCCCTATGAGATTATAAGCTCCTTAAAGTCAACATTGTCTTCATTTTTTGTACATGTATCCCTCGGATTAGCACAGTCCTTGACACATAGTAAGGAATTAATAAATGCTTTTGCATGCATGCATTCATTCATTCATTTTAAAATGTTCATTTGTAACTGGTTTACTGGGTTATGCTAATAAACAACATATATAATATGTTGTTTATATATATTATATGCTAATAAACAACATATATATCATATTGTATTTTTCCTTTCAAAATATGAATATATCTAGCCTAAAATAGTTAATTACTTCTGTGAAAACAGATCTGGAGAAACAACACAAGAGGCAACTAGTTTCATAAGAACAAGATGAGTTTGAGGTGTCTATGGGACATACAGTTCAAGGTATCCAAAAGGCAGTTTAATGTAATACACTAGCTAGAGACCAGAGATGAATATATTGAACTACAAATCATTTGCAGAGAGATTAATTATAACATAGGATCACCTAATGAGACAGAGAGGAACCAAGCCAGAGTCTTGGGAGGAAGAGAGGGAGACGTTAATGGCCAGGGTACATGATATGGATGGAAAACCAGCAAAGGAAACTGAGGAGTAGTTGGACAGTGTCCCAAAAACAGGGAAAGTGAATCTAGTAGGAGGTGATTAGCAGTGTCAAATGCTGCAGAGAAGGCAAGAGGGATAAGGACTGAGAAGACTATTTATTATATTCGTCAGTTGAGGGATAATTTGTAACTTTGGAGAGACCACTTTCAGCTGAATGGTAGGACAGAAGCCAAATTGCAGAGGGCTTATTTACTACCTTCTTTGGATTATCCCAAAGGTGCGCTGGTAAATGTTTAACAACCTGCTCTCTGGTTAAAAAAAAAAAAATTACCCTTTAAATACTTTAAAGTTTAATCTGAATTATTAACATTTTTCCCATTACTTTCTTCAGGTTAGATAATTAACAAAACAATATTTCAAGCCCTAATTGGTAGTGTTTGCCAATGTCCAAGGTATACATGATCATATTGAAAATTAACAACAATTTAACAATCAACTTTCTGGAGCCAATGGCTCTGGGATATGCCCTACAAGTGGACCTACTGCTCAACCTGACAAAGGCTCTGCAGATGTTAATACAGATGAAGCTGCCCTCAGCCTGACCTAGCTTTTGGGGGAAGGAAGACCTACTAATATATCTGATAAATAGGAAATGAAGTGACATTATGTTCTGCCCTTCTATTCCTGTTGAAGGTACCGTTCGTATTATAGGTTCATAAAGTCATAAAGGGCCTTAGAGATCATATAGCTCACTCCCTAATTTTTTTAAGATGAGGAAGCTAAGGCCAAAAGAGGTGAAATTACTTGTCTAAAGTCATAAATATAGAAAACGCAAAACTGAGATTTTAATCTTTGTCTTTTGTCACTAAATCTAGGTCTATTTCCATGAGATCGTGATTATATTCTAAATAGATTTTTAAAAAAGTATTACATATAAGAATCTTTGGGTTGCAGATAGCATGATCTTAGTCTCATGTATATTGGAAGCAGCATTGGATTTGGAGGATGAAGGTCCTGGGTTCAAATCCTACCCTTGTCACTTACTATTGGCGTGACCTTATTTCTCTGGGCCTCAGATCTGTCATTTTTAAAATGAAGTGCTAGGTTCTGTCCAGGTATAAATCCTATGGTTTTCTTAAGGTAACAAAATAAACCTGTTTTCTCCCTAGGTCTCCTAAGAATATATTTAACATATGTTACTAGGTCAGAGGAAAACCTAGGTTTATTCTGTAAGAAAATGATTTCATAAGGCCTTGCACATGAATCTTGAGGCTTTGGTGATACAAGAGTCCTACCCTTCTTCGGATCTGAGCTAGACTACTTATTTAGAGCAAGCTGGGTAGTTGTCCAGATACCAGGCCACTGAAGAGAATTCTGGCAGAATATCCAGATGGTGAGACTTGCAAACAGCCTATTTCACCATGTAAAATTTAAAATGTACTTCAAATCAAGCTATTTTTCTGTTTCCCAGGTGATTTAACAATATTTCCAGGGGAAACAATTATAGATTTTTTCCACTGCCTTTTCCTAGCCTCTTAAAATCCTTCTCAGTGTGTTACTGTTTCCACCTCGTTTTGCTACACTGAGACAGTCTAGTTTCATGGGTGAAAATCCAGATTGGCTTTAGAAGACCTGGGTCTGAACCAGAGTTCTGCTATTTCAATTAGTGAAACAACAAATACGTATTAATCACTTATTATATGCCAGGCAGTGTGCTGGGCATTGGGGATTTAAAAACAGAAATGAAATAATTCCTGCCCTCCCTTTTATCAGAGACACAAATATATACGCAAAATCTATTTTGAACTAGTTTTAAAAATGAACATTTTCGTCAGAAACTTAACATTGAACATCAAAGCAAACCACTCACCTCACTTAGTAACTATTTACATTTTAATTATTTTGTAGAAAGCCTTTCCAGATTTCTTTGTATTGCTCATATTTGTCAATCCATTGCATTCCAATATTCCGTTATATTGACACACCACAATTTATTTAACTATTGCCTCGTTGTTGGATATTTACGTCGCTTTCTTTTTTTGTTCTTTGTTTTCATAAATATTATTCTGCCATGAAAATCCTTTAAAACTTGAGAGAGAACTCTTTTTAAAATTTCTGACAATACTTTTGCTGTATATTCCCGCACAATGGTAATTATTAAGTCAAAAGATACGATCATTTTTGTAATTTGTACTAATTATGCCAGATTTGCTCTCCCAAAAGCTTCTAAAAAGTTTACCACTAATTAATGAATTCTCCTGTTTTTCTGTATTCCTACTAGTATTGAATTATGTTGCTTTTAATTATTTTTGCCAACTTGATGGGATCAAGATAGTTCCTCAAAGCTATGTTGATTTGCTTCTCTGATTAATGGTAGAGTACTGGATTTTTCAAGTGATTATTAGTAATTTATGTTTCCTCTTTTGCAAATTGTTCATATGCCTTGAATAATTATCAGTCGTAGTCTAGCACTTACTGCTGGGACTTCCAAGCAGTTCCTTATATATCATAGATATCAAGTTTCAAGATCCTTCTACGCTATTGAAGTCTTCCCCAGTTTTAGATAGCTTGAAAACCAGTCCCTAGATGCTTTTTAAATGTGTGACCTCCATCACAGCCTTCTATGTGTGTGTTTGGTAAGATCCAGACATTATTCCTAACTCCATCTTCCTAAGTGCTATGTTCACTTTTCACGCAGCATCATCACTCAGGTCTGGGACACCAGTTGTAGTGATTCCACTATCAGTACTGATGGGAATACATAATTAGTGGAATGTTGGCAGATCTGTTGCATTTTATGTCTATTTGTTAACTCCTTCTTTTCACCTAAGAGTCCTTTCAGAACGACCTGGGCTAATCTGGTTCTTCCAAAAAGCTTTCTGTAGACTTGCTTCCCCCTCTCTACTGCCTTGTCCTGTTCTGTAAGGCAAAGGTGCTTGTAGATGGCTTCTGAGGTTTCTTCCAACCTTACTGCTAAGATCTTCAACCATTTCATTTTGAATGTCTTGAGAATAAATTTATATTCTAAATATTAGTGTTGACCTTGGCTGTCATTTTTCTCTGCTTGGCAATGAGATCTACATTTGTGAGTGAAAGTGAGTTCTTGACTAGTTTGGTTTTCTCATAGCCCTATTTTATAAAACTTAAAATTATCTAAGAAATGGTAATAATCAGTCAATATCTCAAATTTTATCTATTTCCCATTTTTGGAGTTAACAATTGACTTAAATAGGTCAGGCTGGAGCTATTATGATTGCATGCAATGACTTCATATTTAATCTTTCTCTTGATCTTTGCTCTAATCAAATGATGACAATGTTACACACAGGTAGCTAATTTTGAAATTATTCCTACATCAATAATCAGCCACTGCCTGTTTGCTAAACCAATTGAATCTAATAAACATTTATTAAGTGCCTATATGTGCCAGGTGCTGTGCTAAGAGCTGGATTATACCAATAAGGAGAAAATTCTTGCACTCAAGGAGCTTACAATCTAAAAGTGGAGATGATACACAAAAGAGGGAAGGAAACAGGGTGGGGGAAGACATCAGAAGGTACCTGGCATGTGGCCTTGTTTGGAGGAATCATGTTCTGTAGAGTTTCAACAAGGCAGGGAAGCAGATGCAGAGTGGAGTGAACTGAGTTCTCTTTCTGTCCTCTATAAAGGAAGGCATTGGGAAGAGTTTATGCTCCATGCTTAAACCCATTCAAAGGGAAAGGGAGGCTGAGGCAGGTGGTGTCAGTAAAGGTTAGAGTTAGCAAGCAGCATGGTGGCGAGTTTAGCAGTAATGAGCTTATTCTAGGAGGGACATCTTGTTCTGTCGGGTGGAAACGAGGCAGGTCAGCAGATGCAAAGCAGAGAGCTGAGTTCAGATATAGACGGTATAATTTTTAGCTACGGTATGTTGTGTTCACTGTGTCTACTTTTTTTACTTTCTTTTGGAAGAAAGAATACAAAGTATACATAGCTGCAGAGCATGTAGTACTGAGTATGGCTGCCTACCTTAGCACCGCCAGGAGCCATATGACTTAGTACTATGCATGTCTACCAGTGGAATCATGGGCATGTATTCTAGCCTGGACTGGAGCTGAAACCTTGGACTGTGCCAAAGCTATAAAACTCTATATTGACTAGCCCCAACCTGAATCTGAATCTTTGCCACTAGAAACCTTGCTTACTAATCTTCACCCACATAAGACCTCATGCTTCTTGATCCCCATCTAGATGAGAGCCAGCAAGCCCAGGACCAGACCCTGAATCTCCTATTCTAACCCATGAGTTTAGTGAATGTTTCACTTTAGATATGCTTTATCCTCACCACTTTGGAAGGAAGTTACAGAACTACCATTATATGTATTTGATTCTAACCCTAAGAACCTGATTTCCTTATTTCCATCTGGTATAATATGCCTTGAAATCCCTACCACCTCCACCCCCGCTACCTGGTGTGTAGAGAGAGAGAGAGTACATAATGGATAGTGATAATGCCATTGTACTGAGATATTTCATTTCATCACAGGACCCCAGAGGGGTGTAGGTTCTGATCAAATGATACTTCCTTCATCTTAGGGCTTGCTAATTCTTATTTCTTGCTCCCCTAATCCCGATGATTCAGAGTCACAATAAACTAATGCAAAAATCGTCTTCCTCTATTACTTCTCCCAGAATTCTTATCCCCATTAATCTCAAGCACTCTCTCTAATTTCTGTCCTTCTAAACTCTTCCTTTACACTATGCTCTCCAGAGCCATATGCTCTATTATTAACTCTCCTTCACCCTAGATTTCTTTGTTCTTTTGACAATTTTTCCTGACTTGTACTCATAGAAGCCTGTATTTTTTCCAAACAATAACACATCTTTGAACACCTTCAGTACTGTTTTCAACTCTTATGCCCTCAATACAATGGGCCACAAGGAGAAGTTGACAATATCTTTTGTTCTATACTGCCACTATGAGAAGCTGCTCCTACCCCCTTCACTCTATAAACTTTCCTCCTTTGAAGTTCATGCCATCCATGCCCCTGTAATCTATTAGCCTCTAAGTTGTTCTTTGTCCCTTCTCAAGGATTTAGTACCAATTCTTAGTCTCCCTTCCTGTATCATACTTGGAGAATTCAACAGATTGAAAGGCTGACTTTCCTTGAATTCTCTGGCCTTCCATTTTATCAAACTTCTCAACTGTCACGACCTATACCTTTTTTTTAACATTCATTTTTTTAAAATGTTGAGTTCTATATTCTCTTCTCCCTTCCAGTTCCTCCCCCAAGAATTGAGAAGGCAAGCAATATGAAACCCATTAAAAAGAAAGAAAGTGAAAAACAGTATGTTTCAACTTGCACTCAGAGTTTATCAGTTCTCTTTCTGGAGGTAGATAGCATCTTTCATCACAAGTCCTTTGTAATTGTTTTGGATCATTGTATTGATCTTTGTAGTTAAGTCTTTCACAACTGATCGTCATTAAAATATTGCTTGTTACTGTGTACAATGTTTTCCTGGTTCTGCTCACTTCACTTTTCTTCAGTTCATATTAAGTCTTTCCAAATTTTTCTTAAACCATCCTCCTCTTATGACTTTTATCTTTACCTCAGGGAAAGGCAGGGGTGTCCTACCTTAGGTTTCATAATCGCTTATCATAGTATTTTTTGTTGTTCAGTCATTCAATCATGTTTGACTCTATATGACCCTGTGGATTTGTCCATGGTGTTTTCTTGGCAAAGTTACTGGAGTAGTTTTCCATTTCCTTCTCCACTGTGTCCCCATTTTATAAATGAGGAATTAAGGTGAATGGGGATTAAATGGTTTGCCCAGGATCATACAACTAGTAAGTATCTAAGGCCGGATTTGAAATCAGGCCTTCCTGACTCTTGACCCACTGCTCTATCCACTGCATCACACAGGTGCCCCATCACTGTCTTACCTCAATGATACTGAACTATGAAATTCCTCTATCTGATTACAATCTCTTCCACTTTCATGTCTCCCTCTGCCTTATCCCTCCCAAATATATTTTTTCTCCTCACCATAATTTTCAGTCTCTTTACCTCTCAGCCCAACATCTCTGCTCTGCCTTTCAGTCTTGATCTTATAAGTTGACCAGTTCAATTATATACTGTCTAGAACTTTTGAATTTCTTGTTCCCTTTTCCTTTCATTTTTTTTCTGAATTTATTTATTTTTAGTTTTCAATATTCATTTCCACATGATTTTGAGTTCCAAATTTTCTCTTCATTTCTCCCCTACCCCTCATCCCAAGATGGCATGCATCCCCTTCCCTCAATCCGTCCTCCCTTCTATTCCCCCCCATCCTCCTCTCTTACCCCCTTGCCCCTTTCTTTCTTATAGGGCAAGACAGATTTCTATACCCCGTTGCCTGTATATCTTATTTCCTGGTTGCATGTAAAAACAATTTTTAACATTTGTTTTTAAAACTTTGAGTTCGAGATTCTCTCCCTTCTTCCCTTCTCACCCATTCCCATTGAGAAGACAAGCAATTCAATATAGGTTATATATGTGTAGTTATACAAAACATTTCCATAGTGGTCATATTGTAAAAGACTAACTATATATGACAAAAACTGCTGGGAAAATTGGAATATAGTATGGCAGAAACTGGGCATAGACCATCATCTAATGCCATACACCAAAATCAAGTCTATATACTTGGGCAGAGTGGGGGGGACGGCTGATGAATGTTCACATTTCTGGAGAGGGATAGAGACAGGCTGGAGAGTGGATGGGGGGGGCAGGATAGGAAGAAGGGACATTTAATCAGACTCTCACAGTGTGCTCACTATGGAGAGGTTCTGCGTAATTTCACATGTTCAGCCTGTATTTGATTGCTTATCCTTCCAGTGGGGATGGGTGGTGAGGGAGGAGGAGAAAGAATCTGGAATCTGGAGTTCCATAATCAACCTACCTTGCACCCCATTTATTCTATTTTCCCCGTTGATCCTGTCCCTTTTCAAAAGTTTTTGCTTTTGACTATCCCCTCCTCCCTTTCCTTATTGATACCTTGTCAGTCCTCAGTTTTGGATCACCCCTACTATCTAGTTCCCTATTCCTATTGCCATGCTGCTGGATGGCCCCAGAGGAAGTCATGCAATCCCTGTGCTGACTAGCTCTACTATGAATTCATATTTTGTAATCTGATCTGGGTTCTCAGTGCTACACAGGAATCCTTTTATTTCTTTTTATCACATTCCCTACAGTTCCAAAAATTGTCTCCTTAAGTCACCTACTCACCCTGCTCTCTTGGCAAGTAGATGGCCTCACCTATTCACCAAGAAATTCAAGACTATCTGCCCTGAGCTCTTTTCTCTTACCTTTCCATACTGCAATATCCCTCTATATTTAAATGTCTCTTTTACTGCTTCAGTCTGTAGAAGAGGTGGCCAAAGTGATCATTTTCCTCGCCAAGGCCCATTGTTTAATTATGACACTTCTTCTTAAGAACATTGGTCATTTTCTTTGTCTCTCTTTGCCTCTGTCTCCCTCTTTCCAATTACTTTCTATATGTAGAATATGCCCTTACGATATATCCACATGGGTTATCCAAATGTATAGCTATGTGTCTCATAGGTGGCATTGATAGATATCTCTGAAATCTGGCCCACTTCTCTCCAAGGAAGATGGTCTTTTTTTTTTATTGTTTTTTTTTTCTTTTTATTTATTTATTTTTTAAATTTTTTTATAGTTTGCATCATTCATTTCCACAAGATTTTGAGTTACATATTTTCTCCCCGTCTTTCCCCCGCCCACCGCCCCAAAACAGCCATCCCAGTGTGTCCG
>CM053580.1:374073950-374113932 GCA_028627135.1 Pseudochirops cupreus | reverse complement strand
GGCTGCGCTCTCCTCCTCCCTCTCTCTCCCATGATCTTTCTTTTCCCCAAAGAAGGAATCAAGGGTTTGGGAGCTGTTCTTACTTTGCTTCTTATGCTTATTCTTACTCATGGTTCTTCAGATTGTGATTTTTTTAAAAATCTCTGTGGGGCTCTGCTTCCAGAAGGGAAAGCTCTGTCCCAAATCGCTGGGGTCCTCCCTGCTGCCGTAGCTCTCAGGAAGATGCTGGGACTCTTCCTAAATACTTCTGGCTGACTAGATAATGAAGACTCCAAGACCGAGGCCCAAGATGGCTATCCGGATCCAAGACGCTCAACGCGAGAGCACTGGCCTGAGAATAATCGCTAAGTCCCCCTGCTGTCTGCAGGCTGCAGGCAGGAAGCTACAATGAGGAGGCAGGTGCAAAACCTCTACCTTTCACTTTTCTGCTCTGGAGGCCTTTCGCCGGACTGCTTATCTCCCCCTTTCACAATCCCCACTCGCAGCTGCTGCTAATCTGCTCACCTGAGTGGCTCCTCCGTGTCCAGCTGCCCCTGGGGCACAGCCACGGCTTCAGGGCAGTCTGGTTTCCGTTCACAGTGCTGATATGGTTCCTCGTAGCCGAGCTGACTTTAGTGGGAAGTATCTTTGTGTGCGTTTTGGAGTTCTAGGATTGGTTTAGAATCCTGTTTTATGGGTATTTTGGGGTGGCTATGTGAGAGCTGTGATGTGTTGCTGCTGCTACGCTGCCATCTTGGCTCTGCCCTGCCAGGAAGATGGTCTTGAGGGAAACAGAATAGAGAGCCATGATTAGGCATATACTCTTTCTCTCACGTATCCCCAAGAAGGGTATTGATTGAGGTATTCATCTATCTATATCTATATTCCCTTGGTAGGTTCCAAAGGAAAGCTGCTTCCTTGGTCACATTTAAGGGGATGGATGGATGGATAGATGGATGGATGGATGGCCCTTAGCTTATAGTCACCAACTTAACCCTTTTTCACCAAATGCTGGTTATATAAAAGTCCATCATAAGTAGTGAATATCAAATATACTCATGTATCCAAGCAAAATTGCAAACAGAAATTGAATGTCTACAAATTTTGTATGTGCCATAAAACATACGAGAACAAATGAGCTATTCTGAGCAGAGTGAGACAAAAGGTTGGCTCAAACCAGAAAGAGGCTCTGACTCACCCAAGGTGAAATTCTCTCTCTGAAGTCCCATTGGAGACAATTAGAAATCAAGGACACATTGAAGAGTCAGCTTCCCCTACACGTATGTAGCTCTCAAAGTCTTTTCCTTCTTACTCTCTAGAATGTCTTCTGTCCGATTGTCTCAGACCACAACAGTCTTTCTCCCACAAAGCTCTACCACTAACTCTGTCCATTATGCAGGTATGAAGTATCTGTTCAACTCCTCTTAGGCTATTAGGAGTCACTTCTTCTGTATGTGTAGCCCCATGCAAAATACCCCAGGTTTACATATATGCTGAATGACGTATTTACATATGCATGATGTATGATCAAACCTGGTTGCCTCAATGATGAGCCTTTGAATATTTGAGACATCTATCACATTTTCCTCTAAGCTTTATTTGTTCTGAGCTAAACATCCTCAATTATCTCAACTCTTCCTTTTTGAATCTTTTCACCATCCTGACCTTCGTGAATTTTCTTGCATTTGTCAACTCCCTTTTAAAATGTGAAACTGAACACAGTACTCTAGACTTTGTCTCCCTAGTGCAGGGCAAATTGGAACAATTACCTCCCTTGATGTGTCATCATAATTCCATTAAAAGAGACTAAGATCACATTTTTAGCAGCTGCATAACAAACATTATTTGAGCTTTTGATCGATGAAAACTAGTAGCTTTTTTTTTTACTTTACCTGTTGTTAAGCTATTTCTCTTCTATCTTGTATTTGTGTTATTAACTTTTTGAAAGTAAATATAAGATTTTAAATTGATCTCTCTTAAATTTTATCTAGTCAGATTCCACCCATCATTCCATACTTTTGATATTTTATTGAATCTATATTCTGTCATCTAATGCACAAGCTATTTCTCCTATATTTGTATCATCTGCCAACTTGGTAGGCCTATATCTTTACCCAAATTGTTGATAAAAATGGTAAACAAATAAAGGCTGGCCCCAAAGTCTTGAGGCATTTCACCACTGAACATCTTTAGTTTGATATCCATGAATATGTCAGCTTTTTTGGAGTACTTTATATAATTATTTATAAGCAAAATTGAACGATTATCCAGCTCACATTTCTCCATCTTGTCTCTAAGAACGTCATGAAAAATTTTGTTTAATCATACTAAAATCCAAATACACTATGTCAATGGTATTTCTCTGCTCTTCCAGTCTAGTAATACTAATTTTTTTAGAGAAAGAAAATGAAGTTAATTTGGCATGCCTTGCTCTTATTCAGCTTATGCTGGCTTCTAAGTGACTGCTACTTTCTGTTCTAAATGCTCACAAACCATCTGTTTAATAATCTGCTCTAGAATTTTGTCAAGTACCAATGGCAAGCTACCAGACTATGTTTTTCAGGAATTGCCATTCCTTCTCTTTGGAAATAAGGATAATATTTGCCTCTGTCTAGTCTTTTGGTCTCTCTTCCATTCACTATAAGTTTTCAAAAACAGTGGTTCTGTGGTCACATTTTCTATCCTTATCAGTATCCTGAGATGAAGTTTCTTATCCTTTAAGGTCTGAACTCTTTTAAATCAGCCAACTATTCTCATCTATTTCCTTATTTACCTTGGCTTTCAGTTCTCTCATGTCATTTTCCCCTTCTTCCCCATTTGAAAATCATTCATTCTGATGGGAAAAAATAGTTAAATTCAAGTTAAACAGTTGTCCTTTCTCATTAATAATATGCTATCTGAAGTGTTCAAAAGAAATATATAATCTCAAAAAATTGCAGCCTAATAACAACCATCTCTAATAATGAGAGAAATACAAATCAGAATGACTCTGAGATTTTACCTTTCACCCAGAAAATTGATAAAGATGACAAAATATGGGAATAGTTAATATTAGCGAGATTTCGAATGAGTGAAAAAACATTTATGTGTAAAGCACAAATAGAAAAGAAATATAGCCCCTCAAGGAGCTCGTATTCAAATGGGAAAGACAACACGCCTGCAAGTTTCATCTGCAAATCAAATGGAAACCCCTCATAGTCCTTAGGGTGTGGTGGGAAGATAGGCACATTAATGTACAGTTGGTGCAACTGTAGTCCACGTTTGTTGTTCCAACCATTTTGTGAAGCAATTTGTAAAAATGCCAAGCAGCTAAAATGTCTATAACCCAGAAATCTCACTCACTGTTAGGCATATAAGAAGTCAACTGGCACAGAGGATAGAGTGCCAGGCCTGGAGTCAGGAAGACTCATCTTCCTGCTCATGTACTCTAGGATCCAGTGACACTGGCCTCCTTGTCCTTGCGACACTCCATTTCCTGACTCCAGTTATCCCCTCTGCCTGGGATGCTTTCTCTTCTTATCCCTGCCTCCTAGCTTCCCTGGCTTCCTTTAGATCTCAGCTAAAATTTCGCTTTCTGTAAGAATCTTCTCCTGATCCCTCTTAATTCTACTGAGTTCCCTCTATTGGTTATTTCAAATTTATCATGTATGTAGCTTGTATATCCTATATATAATTGTTTGTATGTTGCCTCCTCCATTAGGCTATGAGCTTCTCAAGATCAGGGGCCATCTTTTGCCTTTCTTTGTGTCCCTAGCACTTAGCACAATGCCTGGTATACAGTAGGTACTTAATAAATGCTTGCTGCTAGACTGGTTGAATTTCCTTATTTTGTCTCTATACTAGTTTTGTCCTGTATTGTAAAGCCTCTTTATCTCAGGGGTTCTTAACCTGGGGTCCATGAACTTGTTTTAAAATTTTTTGATAACTATTTCAATATGATTGACTCCCTTTGCAAGTCTATGCATTTTATTTTATGCATCTAAAAACATTATGAATCCTAAATCCTGAATCCTAAAGCCCCATAGACCTCACCAAGTCAACAAACACTTATTAAACATTCAGTCTGTGCTGTGGTGAGTGCTGGGGGTACAAAGAAAGACCCTGTCCTCAAGGATCTCACAGTCTAACAGGGAAGGGGGACGACAAACAACTTTGTACAAATGTAAATGTACATATACATACATACACACATACATACACACATACATATATGCATGTATGTGTATGTATGTGTGTGTGATAAATTAGAGCCACTCACAGAGGGAGGGCATGAGCATTGAGGATTACAAAAAGCTTCTTTGTAAAAGTCAGAGTTTTAATAGACCTGAAGGAAACCAACAAGTCTAAGTTAGTGATGAGGACACACAAAAAAGATTAAGAATTCCTGCTCTGTCTAGTTGGGCAGTTCCTATTATACTCTCAGAACAACATCTCTCCCTCCCCCCCCCCCATTAAACAAAATAACAACTATTCCCCAAGTGTTTTCCAGCGTGCTTTCTATCTTGTGTGTGGATTTCCATATAACTGTAAACCCTTCTTAACATGCAAAGCTGTTTTGCCCCTTCTATTCCATCTCCTAACTTTGAACAAGGTAAACTCCTCCACTGCCATTTTGACAGACTCAAAATCTCAGAATTAGAGTTTAGCATAATGGAAAGATTATTGGGTTGAGATTCAGAAGATTTAGGGTTAAAATTGTGACTCACTCATTACCTGAGTGGCCTTGGGCAAGTCATTTAACTTCTCTGAGACTCATTTGAAAGAGAAGGATGCTGGATTAAATGACCACAAAGGTATCTTCTAACTCTAAATCAGTGATTTCCAAGGGTATGTATTCCTATCGCTAGGTTCCCACACAGACGTTTCCCTTCTACAACCTTCCAAGCATATGGTCAACCAGCATCTATCTGAACACCTCCAGTGAAAGGAAACTAATTCTATTCCACAAAGTCTTAGTGACAATCACTCTGATACCTCTTTATGTTAACCTTTCAATTTGATTGATTGCTCATATTCTATGCATTTTAAGGTCATACATTAAGGTCACATGTATTGTCTCTAATGCTTTTTCCTGTTATTTTCTCCTTGGGTATCCCCTCTGCCATGTTTCTCCTTTCTATGTGTTTGTTTTCTGGATTGGAGAGAGTAGAGTCACAGTTGAACCACTCTAGGGTATCCTGGAGGATGTTTTAACCTTGTCTTATAAGAGCGATGCTTTTCTGTAGGCTGAGTCATACCTAAAGATTGATTCAGATGTGAAGATCAGGGAGATTGGGAAAGAATGTCTAATAAGGAAGGTCCTATGTAGCGAACTACTACAAACTACAGGAACTAGCGTCAAGGAATCAAGACATTTAGGAATTAGTCACAGCAGGAATCAGGAGATGAGCTCCATTACTGACAATGGCTGCTTTTGCACGCCCGGTGTGCTGTTGGTCTGTGTTTCTTCTATACAAGGGCTGCTACCACCCACTAGCACTTCTGAATCTGCTCCAGTCATGAGGTCCAGAGAGTTGTTCTCTATGACTTCCTATTTTTATCTAGAGGCTTTCTTGAACTTCTCGCCCACTCATCTTCAAATTTCAATTTAAAACGCTTTTGATTACATCAACAAATTTCCTCCAGAAATTTTCCCTGGTCTTTGAAAGATACCTTGGCAGACATCCATTGTTGCAGTACCACATATCATATCCTTTACTTTGCTATCATTTATTAGCTTCCCGTATCTTTCTTTATCTCTCATGATCATGGGTTTCAATTTCGGTCTGCCTGGGAGCCAGATATGTTACATTTAACCCCTTCCCCAGAGTTTACCAATATCCTCAAAGGGAT
The DNA here is from genome assembly GCA_028627135.1 of Pseudochirops cupreus. Classification (NCBI taxonomy): domain Eukaryota; kingdom Metazoa; phylum Chordata; class Mammalia; order Diprotodontia; family Pseudocheiridae; genus Pseudochirops; species Pseudochirops cupreus. The sequence continues at coordinate 374,108,121 of CM053580.1, read as the reverse complement.
ATAGGGGTGTCTAGTCCCTGCCATTAATTCAAGTCCCCACCAATTATGTTCTCCCAATTTTAGGGGTTTCCTAGAACATCAGTTTCATTTAATTATTTAATAGATTAGATTTTACAAAGGAATATTGACTTCAAAAGTATAGCAAGAACAAATAGGGGAACATTCTCTCCCAACTACTGTGGTGGTAGGGGGGTGTCTCTGGGGAAGGAGGGGATATTAGGTTCAAAGCTTAACTCAGTCTCTTTATAGCACAATACCACCAACTTTTAAGTATAAATCACACTCCTTCCTCCCTCTTCCGCTGACTTGAGTCTTGGCACCCTGACTTTTCAGGGCTTTCCTGCTGAGCTGGCTGTAATAACAGTCCTAGAATCCTGACTCCAAGGTCACTGTGTCTCAAGATCCTGGATCCAGGGATTTCGTTGCCTGTATCTAGAACCTAAAAGGGCAAATGAAACAGACCAAAGCCCTAAACTTGATTCTCAGGGCCACAGGGCCAAAATGGCATGGGGGTCAGGGGAAGGAAGGTGCACTTTCTCTCTAAACCCAGTTCACGGTGCCCATGCTTTGAATGAATAAGACTTTCACCCCTAAATATAGCTGAAAAAAGACACTGTCCCAATCTGGTAGTTTTAAAGATGCAGCATCTAATAGAAAGATACTACTCCTACTTACAAGGTAGGGGAACACAGAATGGGGAACACAGAATGTCTTCTCTCAGAAGCAGGTCTCCACTGACTCCCACATGTTTGCCCTCTGTCTTAGGTTATATGGGCATGCACAAAGCCCAGTTATATTCCTATGCCTGCAAATTCATAAATTTTCTACTCAGGATAGCCAAGTCACTAAAAACACATTCAAGACACTAGAAATCCAAATTTCTTCTGGTTGCATTATTCATGCCCATGTTAATGTATAGCAGTGGGGAGAAGATAATGATTTTGATGAGTCTTTGTAGGCTGTCACATCTCAGATAGATAGATAGGTAGATAGGTATTTTTATAGATAAGCAGAAAAAGGAGTTATTAAACACTATATATACCACACTATACTAAGAACTGGTGATATAACTACAAACAAGACAGTTTCTACCCTTAAGCAGTTTACATTCTAATGGTGGAAGGTAATACAAATATGGAATCTAGAAAGTTGTGGGGTAATGGGGGGAAGGGGACATGATGACTCCAAAAAGTGAGCTGAGGTGTAAGTAAAGTGAAATATTGCTGAGGCCCATCATGAAACTGGTTCTACCAAAACAGTCACTTATCAGGACAGCAGGATTTCAGGATTCTGCAGGATGGGATGGTGGCTGGAGAAGATGCCCAGAGAGTAAAGGAATTGACAAAGACAGCATAGTATGGACAGTCCATATACTTCTTAGATTTCCTTGTAGAAAGTCGCAAACCACTTTCTCCTGAGATAATAAAATAATTCATTTACTGACCAGTGTTTATGAGTTCACCTTGTTCTTTGGCTCTATTTCTTCAGTAAGTCTCGATTCCCACATAAGACTCATACTTTTTGTTTGGAATGTTGCTGACTTGCTTTGTTTTTGTGTTATGTTCTACTGATCCTGGTTTCAATCTCCATGTTTCCTCAGAATACATTGCCCCCCCCCCCCCTCTGCTTTCTTCCTGGATTACTTCTGCCATTGTCTATGTCCTAAGTTTCTATCATTGCTTCTTGTCTCTCTCTATTTAGTCATGGTCCCCAAAGCAGCTAGTCCAAATCCTTTATGTTCTTTTCAAGTTCCCTGTGTTACCCCCTTTTCCACCCTTCCTACCTTCAACAAAGGATTTCTCCTCAGAAATCTGCATCCATTCACTATGAGCTGCAACTTTTCGCCATACTGCCCACTCCAAAATATCATCCCACATTGTCTCCTCCTTTTCTCTGGTCTCTGAGAAGAATCTGGCACTTCTTATCTACTTGTACCCTTGATCCTATCCCAAACCCTCTTATCTTCCTAAAAGATTTAGCTTTTCTATCATTCCTTCTCTTTCTTGCCCATCTTCATCTATTGATTCCTTCACCACGTCTACAAATATGCCTAAATTTCCCTCATCCTTAACAAATCTTCACTTGATTCTTCATTTCCTCAAGCTATCAGCCTATATCTCCTTTTTCTTTTGCAAAACCCTAGAAAATGTCATCCACAACTTCCTCAACTCCTATTTTCTTGTCAATTCCTTGCAGCCTGGCTTCCCACTCCACTATTTGATGGAAACTATTTTCATGAAGGATTTCTTAATTGCCAAATCTGATGGATTTTTCTCAATATCCATCCTTCTTGATCTCTCTAAATCCTTTGGAACTTTTGATCACTCTTTCCTCTAACATACTCTTTTTTTCCCTTGGTCTCTATGACATTCTCTCCTGATTCTCCTCCTACCTGACTTTCTTCTTAGTATTCTTTATTGAATCATCATCATGTTCCTACCCCATAAATGTAGCCCTCTTCTCTCCACATTCTCAATGAGCTCATCAACTCCAAGGGGTTGATTTATCATCTTTCTGAAGATATATATACATATATATATGTATATATTTATGAATCATCTGTATCATTCCTGGCATCAAGGGTGTGATAGACACCAATACAAAGATATTTTGTTGGCACTTAAAACTAAAGATATCCAAAAAGGAACTCAGGATCTTTCCCCTTCACCTGTCCTTCTTCTACATTTCCCTACTTCTACAGAAAGCACCATCACTCTTCCAGATTCCCAGGTTTGCAGCTTGGGAGTGAATGAGTTTCAGTGACTGAAATAATGAAATCAGGAGGATGGAATTTAGGGAAAAGATCACAACTTCAGTTTTAGACATGTTTTAGTTTGATATTGGTAGGATATCTAGGTGGAGATGTTAGGCAGTTGTTGCTATGAGAAGTCAAAGCTAAAGATATAGATCTAGGAGTTGTTTGCAGAGAATCAGCAGTTAAAGTCAATCAATCAATCAATCAATATTAAGTGCTTACTCTGTCAAGGGGACTATGACAAGTACCCAGGATACAAAAAGAAGCAAAAGATAGCCTCTGCCTTCACAAAGCTCATGACTTAATGAATTTAATGAGATTGAGAAGGGAGAGAGTGTAGAGAGAGAAAAGGAGAACCAATGACCAAAATCTTTTTGGAAAAACCTACCTTAATATGTTCAGAAGAGGATGATCACTCAGAAAATAAGATAAAGAGAAATTAGAGAGAGGTATGAGGAGAGTGTGGTGTTTTGAAAGCAAGGTAGGAATGAATGAATGAATGAACAAAAAACCTATTAAGAACTTACTATGTGCCAAAGATTGGGAATACAAATACAAAACCAAGACAGGTCCTTAAGAAGCTTATATTCGAATGGAAAAACCAACACATATAAAGCAGTTGTGAACAGGGAAGGGCTTTTTGGTTTGGGAAGTCACAGGAATGAGAATGAAACTATAAGAGAGCTGATTTCTAGTAGCAGTGGCAATACTAATTTGAATATAATTCCAGAACTGAAAAGCAGGGGTGCGGGAGGGAAAGGGGAAATGTATGCACTTGGTGGCTGTGGAGATGACAAAGTCCAGTAGTTTGGAAGGTGCATGGATAGAACGTGAAGCATGACCTGGGACTGGCTAGGTATAGCAGATACATATATCAAGTTTTGCAATCAAGTTAATGTTGTCAAGTATTGTACAAAGATCAAGGAGGATAAAGACAGAGAAAAAGTAATTTTATTTGCCAAAAAGTTGGTCATGGGTGACCTTAAGAAAGAAGTAGGTGGTGAGAAAGTGGGGACATTGGATAGAGACTTCCCCTTAATTGTCAAAAGTATGTTTTTAAAAAGTCTTTATCCAATGTTATCACTTCCTCACCATCCATTCTTTCTTCAAACCCTTGCAATCTAGCTTCTGCCACCATCCCTCTACTCAAATTGGAGGATAGCTGGATGGAGAAGAAAGATCAATTTATACTATGCTTTTAGGACTGAGGAGATGAGTATATTTTGTATAAAGACGGGAAGAAGACAACAGAGAAGGAAACATTAAAGATGCATGAAAGACAGATGGTGACTGATAGAACAAAGTCCTGGCTAAGGTGGAAAGAGATGGGATCATGGGCACAGAAGGAGGGATTGTCCTTGACAAAGAAAGGATAGCTTTTCTTCGGTGATTCCTTTTCTTTTATGATTTTTGTGGCTCTTCCTCTTCTTCTGCTTTTCCTCCTTTACCTCCCCCTCTTCTGTTCTGTTTCCTCCTCCTCTTTCCTGCTCCTCCTCCTTCTTTTTCATCTTCCTCCTCCTCCTCCTCCTCCTCCTCTTCCTCCAGGCTAGAAGTCATGGAAGCTCTAATTGTTTTTTTTTTTCAACCTGGGCCTCTTTGCCCCTGTTTAGGCAGTCTGGTGACCCTCCATTCCTAGGGGTTCACTACATTAGTGCTACACTTAATAAGTACACCTGGTCAGCCTTAGTCCTATTACCTACTGCAGCTCAAAACTCCTGAGCTCTAGTGATCCACCAGGCTCAGCCTACCCAGCAGCAGGGGACCACACCCAAGGTGTATCGTGTATGGGGTGTTCAGAAGGACTAGCACCTCTAGTGTGAGGGCTTACCAAGTCCTTTTCAGAGATGCTCATCTACCTTTAGTGTCCACTTGATTCAACCATCTCTCTTCTGTGACTCCAAGAAGCTATAGCGTGCACACTGGTCACACCCAAATGAACTGTCTCAGCAGACAGGCTAAACCAGGTTGAGGGTAACTGACAGGGGAATGAGTAACTGGCTTGTAACTTGACAGTAACTGAATTAGGGGAATGTCTACCCCAAGCACATGAAGACTTTACCAATGGAATAGGCAAATGAGAACAATTTGTTCCACTAACCATGAAGGCAGTTGAAGCAGGTGAAGTGGAGTGAGTACTTAGAGCGTGGTCAGGCAAAGGGCACACCAAGGTCATCCACTGCATCTTGGGCCATCAGCAGTCATCCTGACTTCTGTCCTGCCCCTGGACTTTGATGACTCTGAAAGAGAGAGTGAGGCTGATGACTGTGGGACTCTGTCCCACTTTAATCCAATTCATACGCAAAACAAGATGATGTTGGTCCTCTTTGAAAACGAACACCACCACCACCACCACCACACCCAGGCCAGTCTCACTTCTGAGGAAAGCCTCTCAGTTTGTCTTTGACTCTTTGAACTTCTGCTCCCTTTTCCTTGCATCTAAATTTGTTTACATGTATGTATATTCATTCTTAATGTTGTTATTATTCGGTCATTTCAGCCATGTCCAGTTCTTCATGAGCCCATTTGAGGTTTTTTTGGTAAAGATATTGGAATGATTTGCCATTTCCTTCTCCAGTTCATTTTACAGATAAAGAACTGAGGCAGACAGGGTTAAGTGGCTTGCCCAGGGTCACACAGCAAGTTAAGTGTCTGAGGCCAGGAAGATCAGTCATCTTGACTCCAAGCCTGGCACTTTATCCACTGCACCATCTAGCTGCCCATATGCCTAATAGTGAGTGAAATTCATTTTAGTCACTTTCTTAGCATTCTTCCATACTGCTTTCCAAAATGGTTGGACCAACAAATGTGGACTACAATTACACCAACTGTATACATTAGTGTACTTATCTTTATACTACACCCTAAGGACTTTTCCATTTGATTTGCAGTTGAAACCTTTCTATTCTTTAATAGCTTATAAGGGATATCCTAATAGGCGTATGTATACACACAGACATATGCATGCACACTCATGTCTATTTGGAAGCTCCTTTTCCCCCTAGGTCTCCTGCCTTAGGCTCTATTCTCTCCCTCTCACCATGTGGTCTGAAGGAACAGCAGCAAAATGTGTAATACCAACTCGCTGCTGGTGACAGTCTTGTTACCACACTCCCTAAGAGACCACTCTTTAAGAAGGAGAGTTTCAGGGACTAGAAGGGAGGAGGCAGCAGTTACATTGTTGGGGCAGCTGGGATGATGGCACTTAATAAATGCTTGTTGATCTACTGATTGATGGTGAGGGGTGGGGGGTCATGACTCAAATCTTGAAGGCAGAAGCAAAATATCATCCTGTTGGATTGGGTGGGACATGAGAAAACTGTGGATTCTCTCTACTCTTTGTCATGGAGAATGAGTAACAGAAATGAGCAAACCAGGCCGTTGGGGAATTTCAGGAATGGCAGTGGCATAGTCTAGCAAAGAATGCTTGATTTTTAGTTTAAGTCCTGGGTTTGAATCCAAATTCTGCTATTTAATACCTGTGTGTCTTGCGCAAGTCTTGGGTCTCAGTTTCCTCATCTGCAAAATGAAGCGTTTGGACAAGATGTTCTCTCAGATGCCTTAGAGCCCTAAATTCATGATTCAGTGAACTTGGTACAGACCATAGTATAGAACAATGATTACTTTCCCTTAGAGCCAACAAGAATTCCCCAAGAAGTTTCAGTGAACGAGTCCAATCCTGTCCAACTCCTCCCAAAACTCTGTCTGTAGAGTTAGCCTAAAACTTACCTCCAGAGGTCATAAATCAAGAGTTCTGCAAGTAGGTGTTGCCTGCTGATTCACCTAGACAACAAGCTGGGGCCTTCCCTTCTTTCTTGCTCCTCATGGTAGTGCAAACACTTTGCTACTCATTTCCCACTTCTCTCTTATGTCAAACTAACAGCATGTCAGGGTGTGGGTATCAGGGACTTACTGCTCCAATTGGTTCCACCTCATCTTTCACCATTGTTTCCAAACAGTATCATGAGTTTAAAATTTGATCCCTAAAGCAAAAGTCTGCAAAGCCTCTTCTTGAGCCCCATCAGCCTTTTCTTTTAGAAGCAACTACACTCATCATGCCCGGGGAGGCTACCCTTTTTTCATGAGTTCGCAAGTATTTTAGGAGCTGCTGGGGTGATATAATCTCACATCACCCTCACATTTTACAGATGGGATTGAGGGACTTGTGTAAGGTGATCCAGCTCCTTCACAGCCAAGTTTCTGACCACCAACCAGTCCTCTGTTCTTTCTACCAAACAATTTCCAAGTTATTATTATTCTCCAGTTTTGGAGGAAGATGTCTTATGGCTCTTTTTATGAAACTCATTTGCTATCATTTAACAACTCTTTCTCCTCCTCAACAGAGTCCTCCCTGTGTAATAAAATAGAATTAAACAAAATAAATCAACACATTGCCTATGTCTGATAATGTATGCCTCATTTCGTACCTATGGTCCAACACTTCCATAACAGGAAAAGGGGAGGCATCCTTCACTGTCAGGCTTGTGAAGTCACTACTGGTCACTGTATTGATTGAAGTTCTATGTCTTTCTTTCATTTACATTTTTACAATTGGGAAAAATGACTTCCAGGTTCTTTTTATTATTTTATTTGAAGAGCAGCTAGGTGGCACAGTAGATACAGTACTGGATCTGAAGTCAGGAAGATTCATCTTCCTGAGTTCAAGCACTTACCAGCTGTGTGACCCTGGGCAAGTCACTTTACCTCAGTTTCCTTATCTATAAAATGAGCTGGAAGAGGAACTGGCAAACTCCAGCATCTTTGTCAAGAAAACCCCAAATGGGATCACAGAGTCAAAAATAACGGAAAAACAATTGAACGACAACAACAAAACTTGAATTGCAAGCATGCTCATACGCATGGAAAGTACCTTTGTGAAGAAGGTACCATTAGCTATCGGGTCAACTGTGAAGATAAAAGCGACAGGAGTTTCTCAGAAGCATGGGTTGTGGGGAAGCCACACAGAGTAGCAACAGATGCAACAAAGAACAGTAGTAGAAGTCTTTTTCCTCCAGTGGTTAGCTGTTTGATGAGTAAATGTAGAATGTAGACGTGCAATTTAACAAGTCTTAAGTATCTTTTTTGTGCAGAGCTTGATGAAATAATATTGGAACATACTTCTTTATTGGCAAAAATCACTTAATCAATTAATAAGCATTTATTAATTGTTTTCTACATGCCAGGTATGTGGCTAGGTTCTAGGGTTACATACATATGTGTATGTGCAAATGTGCATATACATACATGCATGCCTTCACACACGTATGTATACATGAAACAGGTTAATTTAGGAGGAAGCACCTAGGGGAGACCAAGAAAGGCTTCATGTGGAACTTGAGCTGAGCAAGGAAATTAGGGGATTCCAAGAGGTAGAGGGGAGGAAGAAGTACATTCCAGGAAGTGGAAACAGCCAGCACAAAGGCACATAGATAGATGGGAAATGGAGTGTTATGTGTGAGGAAGTAGACCAGTGTGACCAGAGGGCAGAATATGGCAAGGGTAATACTATATAGGGTTGGAAAGATAAGTTGAGACCAGATTGTGAAGAAATGTAAAGGCCACACAGAGGAGTTTATGTTTGATCCTAAAGGCAGGAAGTGGGAGAGTGTCCATAAGAGGGCAACAGAGATGATGGATGGGCTCAGGATGACCCCATACAAGGATTGTTTGAAGGGATTATGGATGTTTAGCCTGAAGAAATGGGGACATGATAACTGTCTCCAAGTCTTCAAAGAGTTGTCAGGTGGAAGAGATCTAAAGACTTCTGGTAGCTGAAGGGGGTTGAACCAGCGTGGACTGGCTGAAGTTGCAAAGAGGCAGATTCAGCTCACATTTATTTTTATTTTTTCCCCAGTTACATATTTAAAACAATTTTTTAACTTTCAAAAAAAAGTTTCGAGTTTCAAATTCTATCCCCCTTTTCTCTCTCCTGAGATGGCAAGAAATCTGATATAGGTTATACGTGTGCAATCATGTGAAACATTTCCATATTAATTATTTTGTATAAGAAGACTTAAAAAAAGAATGAAAGAAAAAAAAAGTGAAAAAATGCATACTTCAGTCTGCATTTGGACAATATCAGTTCTTTTTCTGGAGGCAGATAGTATGCTTCATCATGAGTACTTTGGTATTGCATTGGATCATTGTATTGCTGAGAATATTAGCATTTTATATTGCATTTTATATGGCATTTTAAGGTTAACAAAGCCCTTTGCATACATTATTTCATTTGGTCTTTATAACACCCTGTTACGGTTAACTGACTCCCTTCTCTCTTCAAATTAACATAGTCAAATAAAACAAATCAACACATTACCCATGTTTAAAAACGTACCTTTCATTTCCTGGTTTCTTTGATGAAAGGAAAGACTTTCTAAAAATGAAAATTATACAAAGTTGAATGGGTTATTGTGGGATATAGTGGACTCTCCTTCACTTGGGGTTCTCAGGTAAAGGGAAGATGACCACTTTGGGGGTGGGCAGGTTGTAACTGAGATTCTTGTTCAATTATAGCCAGAAGTGGGTGGCCTGTATCATTCCAAGTCCTAAATCTGTGATTTTCTATGTGCTAAATTCCAGGAGCTGTCTATCTATCCTTTTTTATATTTTACTATCTTTACATGAGAGACAGTGTGGCTTAGTAGACAGTGTGCTGGACTTAGGAGATCTGGGTTCAAATTAATTTATAAACAAAATCCCAGGTCTCTGTGAAATGTGAAAGTAACATCTGTTAATATATACTGTATGAAGACTTCATTTCCAGGTGCTGTAGAGAGAATTTCTCCATATTAGATTAGGGGAATCCCGTGGATGGCCAGCTTCTTTTGACAAATTAAAAGGTAGACAGACTAAACAAGAGAAGTCAAGTGAGTTCCAATCTCCAAGCTAAATTTATATATGTACCCTCTCAGTCTTACTTGCTTTCCTTCCTTCATGCCCCTATTTTCCAAGAGAAAAACATCTCTGATCTTATCAGCAGACTAGGCCTGATGATCTCAGCAGAGTCCCATATTAAAGGGAAAAACGGACAAGTGAAAGGAGATACAGGGAACCTTTAGGAGCTGACACTGAATAAGCTTTCCCTATCTGTTAGTTAACACAGGAGGATCCAGAAAGGAATTTTTTACATTTGATTTTTAAAAACTCAAGTTAATATGAATCACAATCAAATCCCAGGAACGGCTAAGAGCTATATAGCTATATAGCTCCTTTTTCATAGGGTTATTAGGGGAAGGATGTGAACTTTGGTTCACAAAATTTGTTTACCACAAAACCAGTTCATCTAACATAACAGCTGGAGGGGATTCACATGAGATTGCCTCTAGACACACCTATGTTTGCTAACATTTGTTTTAGCTACACTGGGGGAATTTTCCAAAGCAAGGCCCCCCTGACTGGCTATCAGTGAGGCAGGTTTTCCCCTGACATATTTCCTAATCTTTCTCAACTCTAATAGGCTTAGGGGTCTTGTTTCAACCCAATGTTCAGGAAAAAAAAAAACTAAAATGTTCAAATAGGGGATTTTTAAAATCTCAAAAAATAAAAATCATCAATGCATCAAGCCTTGATGGTCTCCTTTTTTCTATACTCATTTCCTGCTACTGTTTAATTCATATAGAGAGTCATAAATTTAGCTGCTTTGGTGTTGGGGGCAGAAATACAGAGGTGACAGATAGTACAATTTTGTTATAAACGGTCTTTTTTAAAAAAAACATCACTATGACTTCCCACTGACTTCTCCCCAACCCATCACAGAAATCTCTTCTAACACATAATTACAGTCAAGGCAAATAAATCAACTCATTGCTTGTGTCTGAAACTGTATGTCTCATTGCACACCTCTAGTCCATTGTGTCTCTGCCCCTGAGCTGGAAGCAACGTTTTAACAAGCCTCTGGAGCCACAGACTCATTACTGGGAAAACAGCACACCCTAGCGGCAAATACTGGAATAAGCTATAAAAGAACTTGGCCAGATAGGGTACAAGGAGTATTGAACTTAGAAGAGTCACAACACTCAGGTTTCCAAGCTCAGTGACCTTGGGCCAGTGATTTCCCTATTTGATCTGGGGCTAGCTCCTGGAGGGGAGCAGTGACAATAGGCATATGAAGCATCAGATCATGAGATCATGGAAATGGAGCGGGAAGGAAATTCAGAGGCCCTCTTGGCCAGCCCCCTCTTTTTCGAGAGAAGAAAAATGAGACCTAAAGAAATTAAACGAATTTCTCAAAAACACATAGATGGTGGTAGAAGCAGGGTTTTAAGCTAGGTCCTTCGTCTCCAGTAACAGCGTCTTTCCATTTTGACTTTGTAATTACTTTCTTAGTAATTTGATCTCTGAATTCTGTTTTTCAGCATAGCATAGGGCAGCTAGGCACCCATGTATAGAGCACCAGGCCTGGAGTCAGGAAGACCTGAGTTCAAATCCATTCTCAGATACTTCCTAGCTGTGTGACCCTGGGTAAGTCACTGAACCCTGTTTGCCTCATCAGTTTCCTCATCTGTAAAAAGAGCTGGAAAAGGGAAATGGCAAACTACTCCAATATCTTTGCCAAGAAAACTTCAAATAGGGTCACAAATAGTTGACATGACTGAAACAACTAAAAACAACAAAGTATAGTTTAGTGAAAACATCTCAGGATTCAGAGCCAGAAAATCTTGGGTCTCATGTTGACTTGTGACTTACAGGCTTTAAATGGAAATGATCTTGTCTAATCCCCACACTATTATGTATGAGGAAACTGAGACCCAGAGAATGTAAGTGATTTTCCCCAAGGCTGTACAGCTAGCAGTGGAGCTAAATTTCCTGAGCCTCAGTTTATATTTATAAAAAGAGGGAAAGGATGCCTAATTTACAGACATATTGTGAAGATCAAATCATTCAAGGTCTATGACAATAACTTATAAATTATAAAGTGCTAAATAAATGTAAGGTGCTATTATTAAATAAGAAGTACTTTGAATCTCTTAAGCAACATGATTCCTACTTTGTTTTATATAATTTGAGTCAAGATTCTGGACAATGGGCTGTAATGGAAAAGAGTACTGGCCTGGGAGACAGGAATTCTGGGTCCTGGGCTGGGTTTTGCCACTACCTAGCCATATGAGTGGGCAATAGGCTTCTCTACTCTGAACCTCCATTTGACTTGTAAAATTCAATTCAAAACACTAAGTATTTAGTGAGCATTTTCTATTATGCACTGTGCTAGGACCTAGGGACATGGAGATAAAATTTTTAAAAATTGTCCTTTTCTTCTCCCAGGAGCTTCTATCCTCCTGGGACAAAAATAGACTCAGATAAACATATACAAAACATATACCGAGTAAATAAAAAAAATATGTGGAAGAGAGATGGGAAAGACCACTAATACCTAGGGGAATTGGGAAAAGTAGCCTATATGGAATGATCCCTAAATCACTTTTGAAGAAGCTAGAGATTCTGTGTGGCAGAGGTGAGGAAGGGAGAGCGTTACAGGCATGTGGGACAGCCCATGCAAGAGGATGGAGGTGGGAGATGAGCTGTGGTTCATGAGGAGCATCAAACAGAATAATATAGCTAGAATATAGAGTATATAAAGGGGATTAATTGTGGAATCAGTCTGGAAAGAACAAGTTGGAGATAAATTGTAAAGGGTGTTAAAGGCCTGAGGAATTTGTATTTTGTTCTAGAGACAAGAGGGGGCTATCAAAACTTCTTGAGTAGAGGAGTGACAAGGTCATACCTGCAATTTAGGATATCAATATGGCAGCTGTATATAGAATGGATTGGAAAGGGAAGAGATTTGAGGCAGGGACACCAATTCAGAGGCTATTGTAAATAGTTCATACAAAAGATGATGAGGGCCTGACTTAGAATCACAGCTGTGTGAGTGGAAAGAAGAAGACAGGGGCGGCTAGGTGGCACAGTGAATAGAGCACCAACCCTGGAGTCAGTAAGACCTGAATTCAAATCTGGCCTCAGACACTTAACACAAAAACTAGCCATGTGATCTTGGGCAAGTCACTTAACCCCAACTGCCCTCCAAAAAAAAAAAAAGCAAAGAAGGATACAAATAGGAGAGAGGTTATGAAGATAAAATTAATAGGGCATTGGAATAGCTTCTTTCCCAACTCTTATTTATTTTTTAAAGATCATTTTATTTTTAGCCAAAAACGCTGGTACTTCTGTAAACAAAACACTAAAATCACCCCAGCCACCCCTATTCCATAATGACTTAAAAGGCTTTAGCATTACAGAAATAAATAATTGGGTATGTTTTCATTTGGAACAAAACCATCTGGGGGCAGAGATGGGCATTTGTGCATGGAGTGGGGTGGGAGAAGCAGTGCATTCCAGCAAAATTCAGCACCCATAGCCATAGTTCATGTCATTTTTCATCTTTTCATCTCCATCAACTCACACAAGACCTTGGACATAGTAAGGCACAGCTGGACAACTGAGGACACATTTCCACGGGGAAAGGGAATACAGCAGGACATTGGTTCCCTGAACCATTGAGGAGTCACAAGAGGCAAGATTCAGTGATGGTATTCTCTATGGGAAAAAACAAAAACCAGCTTCTAACCTGTTCACCTCTGAATAAAAAACTTCAAAACATGTGTTAGCAAGGTAGGCACTCTCTCATTTTTCTTGGGTCCTTGCCTTCCCGTTTCTTTCATGAAGTCTTCTCTGAGCAGCCCAGCTCAAAATTCTCTCTGAACTCTCCAAAACATACTGACTACACCATTCATTCAGCCATCCAGATGCTACCTTATATGCCTCAGGGGAGAAGGTAGAGCAATTGGGGTTAAGTGACTTGCCCAAGGTCACATGTAATTTTTTTTTGTGCTAAGTGTCTGAGGCTGGATTTGAACTCAGGTCCTCCTGACTCCAGGGCTGGTGGTCTATTCACTGTGCCACCTAGCCACCCCCTCAGTATCTTTTAACATACATATTGTCTTACCAATCAGATTGCAAGTCATTTAAGGGACCTTATACTCCTTAGAATCATGGAACCTTAGAGTTGGAAGAACTTAGAGACTGTCTAATTTAGCGGTTCTCAGCCTGTGGGTTATGTTCAATTTGTAGCAATGAAAATACATCCTGCATATCAGATAGATTCATAACTAGCAAAATGACAGTTATGAAGTAGCAACAAAAATAATTTTATGGTTGGGGATCACCACAACATGAGAAACTATTAAAGGGTCGTGGCATTAGGAAGGTTGAGAACCACTGTATGAGAATCACAATTAGACTCTTAACTGAACTTCACACCCAAATTCTGCATGAATGCAGTTCTCCACCACCACAAACTGGCAGCCGAGTTTCCTACATTTGGGAGTTATGCAGGGGTCAGTGCACCCAGAGTATGATCATGAGCTATGTCTTAGCAAAATAATTTTCCTGGTTGTGGTGTCCTTGCCTAGTGAGTGCCCCCCACAATATCTAGCACAGGGCTTTCAACAGAGGAAGTACATAATAAATATTTATAAATTGATCCATAAGGAAAGGACTTGGCTGGTTCTTTGTAGTCCATAGCTCTCAGGGAATTCTTGGCCCAGATGAATTGGCAGCCTCGGAAAGTTTCTATTTCTGGGCTCTCAATTCAGCCAGAAGTATGGAAAATGGATTTTAAAAGACGTACTTTAAACCATATGTGGCCAACCTTCTAACACCACGGAAAACTTCAATTCCATATGAATGTACAAAAAATACGGTCTTGTTTCCAGAAACTACCCAAACTGAATTTTCCCAAGAATAAATCATCATAGCCTCAGATTTAGGTCAAGACATTAGGGGTAAGAAAATTGAGGGGGCAGACTCCATGTCATTTTGCATCTTTTTATCCCCATTGACTCACACAAGATCTTGGATGTAGTATGAACTTAATAAATGTTTGTGTGTAATGGGTTGAAAGTGAATTGAAGGGTGCTTTATGGTTAGAAAAAATTGAAAACAAAATCCCTAGCTTTAAAATAAATTTATTTTTGACCACCAGAGAGCAGTAAGACCATATAGAATAGCCAATCTACCCCGTTCCAAGACTGAAATCTAGTTTAAAATCAATTTTTGGAAACAATTTTGATGAGTACTAAGTTATACAACTTTGCTGATATCAGTTATTATATAAGAAATAATAATAGCTGACACTCATACAAGGTTTTCAAAGCACTTAATATACATTATTTCATTTGATAATGATTAATTTAGCACCCTCAGTTGTCACTTTCTGCTGCTTAACCCACATAAGCCTATTTCTTCTTTGCAAAATGGGGAAATTTCTTCTTTGTAAAATGGAGAAATGTCAGCACTTATCCATTTTAAAGAATATTAATAATAATTTTTCAGTATGCTTTAAGCTCCTTGGATATATGTCTTTTCATAATTATTTACTATCATGATAATTATGGTAATTCTTCAAGTTTTCAGTGGATTCATGATGCATCTTACTGCTGTGTGCTACCCCCAGAGGTGAAGATTCCCTCATTCTATGTGATGGCTGCCCATATCCTCTAGGTCCAAGCCCAGTGTTTGATGTCACAAACACTGTAAGGAACAAGTCTAGACCTGTGAGTGCATTGATTCAGGGAACCTCTGGCTGAAGAAATTCCCTCTACCAATTCAGAGAAGCTTCTCTCTGTAACTTGCAGTCTTAGAGAGTTTTCTGGAGCAACGATACATACTCTGTAACCCTAGGCAAGTAATTTTACCTCTTAGTGCTCTGGGGCAATGACTTTCCAAGATATGATGGAGATAATTAAGTAGATACTGGAGTGGTCTGCCATTTCCTTTTCTAGCTCATTTTACAGATGAGGAAACTGAGGCAAACAGGGTTAAGTGACTTGCCCAGAGTCACACAGTAAATGTCTAAGGTCAAATTTGAATTCAGATCTTCCCAACTCCAGGTCTGGTACTCTATCCTATCTATGTGCCACCTAGCTATTCCAATCTGTATTTTCTTTCTCTTATTCGGTAGAAGAACCCTACATCCCATCTAAACTATGATTTTCAAAGCCTTTAAAAAAATTAAGCTTCATCTGCCTTATCCAGTGTCATTCCTCCTTTGTTCCACATTGGACTCTCTACTCCAGCTACACTATCCAGAAATCTTTCCTATCCATCAAAGCCCAGCTTTTTTTTTAAACTTTCTCTGCCTAGTAAGACTGTAACTCACCTCCATTTCCTCTGAAATCCTATAGCCTTTACTGTTTATGCCAAGTTTAAATGCCAAGAAAAGCCTAAATGGGTCACGAAGGGTTAAACAAGACTGAAAAATGACTGAATAACAACAAATGTAATACAGACTAGAGGAGAAACTAAAGCCAGTGAAGATAGTCAGGAAGTGGCTACAGTAGCAGTCCAGGCAACAAGCCTGAATTTAGGGTTGGAGTTGTGAGTCTGGATAAAGGACAGATTGGGGAGAGCTGGAAGAAAACTTCGACCAAGTAAACTGCTACTCTTAAAATGGCAGGAAGGAGGGTGGTGGCAGCAATCATAGGCAGAGTATCGTTCCCCATGCTTCTCCCTGCCTCTTCCTCAATGCGTCATCCCCCCCCCCCCCCCCCCCACACACACCTTAGAAGACTGCATCAGGCCTTATTGAACGGCAGGAGGGCATTTCAGCCTCCTACTCTCCAGCTCTACTGCTCATCCCATTCGTGGGCCTTGGAAGTTCCTTTGCTCCTCGATACAGTCTTCATTGTGTTGTAACGATCCTCTTGGTTGGGTCCTGGAGAGCACCTTTATAAAATGAGGCAGCCTGAAAGCTGTCCTTGTCTTTTAAAGATGTCCTGATTCTCTCAATTCTCTTCCAACTATTCAGTAGGCTTCAATATCTTTGGCAGACTGCAGATCATAGAGGTCTTCAGGCAGAGGCTTCATGACCATTTGACTGGCATGTTATATAGATGATTCTTGTTCAGTTATTTGTTGTATTAGAAGATTTTGGAGGAGCCTGCTAACCGTAAAATTCTAGGATTTTGTGAAACTAATATCATAGTATTCCATTATTTACTACCATATAATGTCATTACAAAGTTTGGAATTAAAAGATTTGGGTTTGTGTCATGGGAGAGCTCGAGCTCCTGTTCAGTTCTGAATTCTGCTCTTTGTCCATTGCAGTACTTGTCCAAAATATATGTGCTGAGAGACTAACTCAAAGAGCTGTCCATTGAACTGCTTGGCATAGTCCAAACAATATACTATCTCCATCTATTTGGTTCTTCCTGTTTGGATTGTTAAGTTGATCTCATTTGAGCATTTGTTAAAGAGACCCAATCGTACTTGGGGGTTTGATGCACGAGGCACCTGCAAATCTGGAAAACTCCACCATCTACATGGAACCCCATTTTCATTTGGACATCCACTATGTGACACTGCTGGTGCTCCCTTGATGAGCATACGCTCCCTGTTTTATGCTCTCCTTGATATTGATAACCAGAAGATTACTGAACAAATTCATATCTATGGTTGTACCTATCAAGAACTCTTACATTATCTTAAGTTACGAATGGGAAGTAATTTATTGGAGGAGAGCTTTAAGACTATTTTTTGTTCTACTAAACCAAATACTTAAAAAACCCCCAACAAACAATAAACAGTGGGTTCTTATGTTCTCTACACCTTTCAAGCATTTGTATGAGTATAAAAATGTGACCTATAAAAATCATTCACTAAAGTCTGTTTATTCCTTCTCGTATTTCATCAAATAATCTTATACTTGTTCTCATAAAGATTTTTATAAAGATGAGAAAATAGGTATATGAATAGATAGTTAATGATGTCCTCTCACTCACCATATTTTGGTTAAAAAAATATCTAGGCATGATTTTTTTTCTAGTGGTTCATTATATTGCCCTTTTCCAGATACATTGAAAATCTGTCCTTCAAAGCATTCAAATGTGCGACACCTCCAGCATAGATTTCTTCTGTAACACTTCTGGGTGTGCTTTGTCTAATTAAACAATTCTTCTCATCTTCTTTATTAGTGCTACTTTTACTTCCTCATATGCCCTATGACCACGATGGATGAAAGCATTGGAATCCCGATGTGGAGAATGCAAATTCCACTTGCACCAAACGACGCGAAATGTTTAATACAGATGTTGACAGATTTGTTTCATGTTTCATCTGTTTCTCTAATTTCATCTATAAATGACCTTAGGAGCCAACATTGTTAGGTCTTGTGCTAAACTTGTGCTAAACTTTATGCAGATGTATTTTCCCATCCATTGATTTTCTCTGATTTGTGAGGCAATACTATTCACAATCTTTCATCCTCCTCTTCCATAGTGTTTTGCAGATAGGTTTATATTCAAAGCCAGTCAGTCAGTCAATAAGCATTCATTAATCACTTGCTATGCTTCAGGAACTGTGTTAATTGGCTGGCATACAAAGGAAGAGCAAACCAGCCCAAGCATTGCCCTTGCTGGCCACTGATGGCCATGCAAGCCTTCTTGGTAAGAAAGTGAAGTTTTTGTTGATTAAAGTAGTTTGCTTCTTTGTTGTAATGAAACAGCTGGAGTTCACAGAAAGCCCTGGACAATAGCCAACACTTTAAGTAGTAAGTGGTACAGACTCCAAACCCAAAATTTTCTCCACAGCAATTCAAATAGATGGAGATAATATATTGTTCAAATCTGTACCCAGATAAATCAAAACAAATTTGAGGAAAGAGAAACCACTAACCATTGTGGAGGTGAGTGCATTTACAAAGTGCTATATGCCAGGAGCTGGGGATACAGATACAAAAGCAAGACAGTCCCTGCTTCAATGAACTTAAACTCTAATAGGGTTTTATTCTAATGATATATGCAAGGTCACAACATTAGAATATAGCAGAGCTTGGATTCTAACTCAGTCCTCTGATTCCAAACTTCAGGCTTTTTTTGTTTTTGTTTTGTTTTGTTTTTCCCCAGTTTCTGTAATCAGAATTTCTATAATCCACAGTTGTGGAAAAATAAAGACATTTTTAAAATATTGTAAATAAACATTATTTAATCATTGGTACTATAAATGTGAGTCCTTGTCCAAAAAACAATGAGTAGATATGCTGGAGAAGCTCAATCATATCAATAATGACATTATCCCTGGAAATAAAATGGGATATATAGAAGTTACAGTTCAATGGAGAGCGCTACATGCGTTCTCCTTGGAGAGACATATAAAGAACTTACCTTGTGCCTCAATAGATAGTCTTTGATCCAACAACACTGCTTCCTTGCTGTCCCATGAACAAGACACTCCGTATCTCAGCTCTGAGCATTCTCTCGGCTGTGCTCCATGTCTGGAACACTCTCCCTCCTCCATTCCAACAACGGACCTCCCTGTGTTCCTTTAAGTCCCAACCAAAATTCCACCTTCTACAAGACTTCCCCAATCCCTTTTAATTCCATTGCCTTCCCTCTTTTAATGATTTCCTATTTATCCTGTATATAGTTCACTTTGAATATATTTGTTTTCATGTTAGACTGAAAACTCCCCCTCCCCACCCCATTAGACTGAAAGTTCCCTGAGGGTAGGAGCGGTCTTTTGTTTCTGTATGTCCAACACTTAGCACAGACCGTGGCTTATAGTAAGTCCTTAACATTTGTTTGTTTGGTGGTTGTCTTTCATTCTTGAAGACGGCCAAAATGACATCACCATGTTAGAATGAAGGCACAGTGTGTCTCTGACCGTGGCTGATCAGACCAATATGAGCCCAGTATGTTTTACCACAGGTCAGGCACAAATAATCCATATGAACATTTGGAATGGAGATGTCTCTAAATTTGTGCATCTCATGTTTCTTTTGAACTACTACAATTCTGCTTTACTCATAGTGTACAGCACCATCTTTGATGTGGGCATGCCATGCTGGGCAGTCCTGTGCTAGTGTCTCCCACGTCTCACAATCTATTCCATAGTTCTTTAGAAAGACCTTGAGTGCATCCTTGTATTGCTTCTTCTGACTTCTGATGCCCACGTTGTGTGAGTTCTCTTTAAAATAGTCTTTTAAGCAAACACACTTTTGGTATTGGAACAACAATGGCCAGTCTATCAGAGTTGTCCTTTATGCAGTAGAGTTTGAATGGTTGGCAATTTAGTATGAGAAAGAACCTCAGTGTTCGGTACCTTATTCTGTCAGGTGATCTTCAGAATCTTCCTAGGACAAGTTGGATGGAAGAGATTCAGTTTCCTGACATGGCACTGGTAGACTGTCCAGGCTTCACAGGCATATAGCAATGAAGTCAGCACAACAGCTCTGTAGACCTTCAGTTTGGTAGACAGCCTAATACCTCTTCTCTCCCACACTTTTTTTTTGGAGCCTCCCAAACACTAAGCTAACTCTGGCAATATGTGCATCAACCCCTTCATCTATGTGTACACCCCAGAAAGTATACTGCCAAAGTCAGTGAACTTAGCCACAGCATCCAAAGTTGCTCCATTTGCTGTACCCAGTGGTTCCAAGTTCAATGATATGGTGCTGGTTGGTGGAGAACCTGTATTTCCTTGGTGTTGACTGTTAGACAAAAATTAGCACAAGTAGCAGAAAATAGATCCATATTTTGTTACATCTCAGCCTCAGAGGCTGCATTGAGCGCACAATCATCTGCAAACAGAAAATCACAGCACAGCAACTCTCCCTCCACTTCAGTCTTGTCTTAGAGCCTTTTCAAGTTAAATAATTTACCCATCAGTTCAGTAGCTGACCTTGATGCCATGTTTATACTCTTTGAAAGTGTCTGAGAACATCTCTGGAAACATCAAACTAATAAGCATGGGAGCAAGCACAGAGCTCTGCTTCACTCCATTGGCGAATAGGAAAGTGGTGAGAGCACTGTCCATTACCCAGAACCTGGACAAGCATGACGTTGTGAAACTGACATACAATACTGATGAACTTCTCCAGGCAACCAAATTTTGCCATAATTTTCCACAAGTCCTCACGACTGACAGTATCAAAGGCCTTCATGATATCTATCCATTCTAAATTAACTTTTGTTTATTTTTAGTTTACATCATTCATTTCCACAAGATTTTGAGTTACAAATTTTCTCCCCATCTTTCCCCTACCCACTACCCCAAAACAGCGATCCCATGGATATCTATCCATTCTATACCTGGAAGGCACTCCCTCCTCATCTCTTATGCTCTCTGAATCATTGTCATTGTTTGAGGCTAAGCTTAGATACCATTTTCTCCAAGAGGTTTTCTTATTCTACCTGCACCTACTTCCACAAAGGCTAGGGCTTTCCCTCTTCTAAAATTAGTTTGTTTTGATTTATCTTTGAATGTACCAGGGCTATGTGGTGCTGTGGCGAGAATGCTGGATTTGGAGATTTTGCTAATTACTACTTGTGTGACACTGGCTAAATCACTTAATCTTTCTGGGCCTAAGTTTTCTCATATAACTCAAGGATGTTGGACCTTTAAATGACACCTAAGACTCCTAGCAACTCTAAATCTATGATTGTATATTGTATCCCCCACAGTAGAATGTAAGCTCCCTGAGGGCAAGGGACTATTTTTGCTTTTATAGATGATCATTAAATCTATGTTAAATGTTGAAATAAAATGTGCCATCTTCTGATTGGTAAAAATAGTAATTTTTAAATAAAGTTTTAGAAATTTACCTACCACTCATATGGAAATAGAAATAGTATCATATTTCATTCGTTGTTCATACATATATTTGCCCAATGGAATGAATGCCCATTTCAATGTAAGTGAATTTTTCTACATCTTTGACCTTTCCCTCCAAGTCCTCTTTTAACCCCTTTGCTCAACTGAAATTGAATAAAATATTTCCCTCATATTACTGGACTTATAGTCAGGAAACCTGGGTTTAATTCAGACCTCAAAGATGCTTCCTAGCTCTGAGACCATGACTGAATCACATCAACCCCTCTGAAGCTATTTCCTCATTTGCCAAACTGGGATAATAATACTTCATATCTCACAAGATGACTGTGAAGAAAACTGCTTTGTAACAGTAGGTTGTTGTATAAGCACAGAATAGGATGGTGGTGTTCTACCCTGCTGTCTCTTTCCAAATATGATCCACCAGCAATACTCAAGGGTTGCTCCTCTTATGAAAAACCCATTTTTTCATTCTTATTTTCTCCAGAACACCTACTACCTTATTAAACTGATTTTATTGCCCGGCTCACAACCCTCTTTTTCTACCCTGCCATTATCTTTGGTATAACTAGGGCCATAGGATATAAAAGGAAATGATGTTCTAAAGCAGTTCTATCTTGTGGCAGAAATAAAGTCAAAAAATATTATTAATGGCCTACTGTGTCCCAGGCACTGTGTTAGGCACTAGAGAAGATACTGAATGCATAAGCAGAAACTAAAAGTAACTTTCTCAGGTCGTACATCTACTGAGTGTTAAGGCTGGATCTGAACTAAGGTCTTACTGACTCCAGAACCAGCACTCTATCCAGCTGCACCACCTAGCTGTCACCACTATACCATACCACTGTCTTATAAGGGTTCAGATTAGCGTGAGATCACTTCTGCCTGGAACATGGGAGGAATCAGGGAAGGCTTCAGAGGGGAGGTGGCACTGGAATTGGGCCTCAAAGAATGAGTAGAGTTTCAGCACAGTAAGGGAAAAGGGTATTCCAAACAAATAGAACTATGGGATCAATGGTATTCAAAGTGTCCAGGAAACAGGCAGTGTTCTCTGGGTGGAATATAAGTTACATCAGCAATTCTCAATGTATGGTCTAGGGACTCTTTCAGAGGGACCTTGAGGTCAGAATTATTTGCATAGTAACAAGATGTTTTAATTTGTAAAATGGTAAATATTGATAGCTACAACTCACATAAACAAAATCTCTTGGGGAAGCAGCCTTGATAATTTTTAAGAGTGTAAAGGGGTCCTGAGACCAAAAAGTTTGAGAATTGCCAAGATACATTATGGGTCATAGTATATAGGACATAACTTGGGGGGCAGGTAAGGGTTAGACTCTGGTTGTCTCCAGTGGAAAGATAACAAGCTCAGATGCCATTCACATAGCAACAAGTTACTGCAGGGAAGTACTGTGAGCAAAGAAGTGATAATCTGATCAAAGCCTTTAGTTAGGAAGATAAACTTATTAGTGAATTGGAGGGAGAAAATCACTAGAGTTGAAGAAATGTTTTAGAGGCTGTTGCTTCCAAGCCAGTGGTAATGAGGGACTAGATCAGAGTGGCAGCCGTGGGAGGAGGAAGGCAGACACAGGAAGAAGATCCTGGGGAAGTTGAACTGACAAGATTTGTTGACTAATTGGATGTGGGAGATGGGTGGGAGTGAATGATGACTCAGAATCTTCAGGCCTGGGTGACTGGGAACAGTCTGCCTGGGCCAGCTATCCCTGATAGAGGGAAATAGTTAGCTCCTTAGCTGAGGGCAAAGAAATGTGCCCGATGTCTGATGCACTGTAAAGTGTTTCTTTCAACTAAGCTTCTCCAGGTGGGATCTGAGGTGGGGAGGGAGGTGTGGGAAGAGGTCTACTTGGAACACAAGTTGAAAACTAAAAATCAAGTCAGTCTGGGAGAAGCATCCCCTGGAGTGAAAAGTATGAAGGAGACAAACTGGGGACTGAGGCCATAACAACCCACAGGCTACATATTGTAGGGAAGGAGAGCATTTTATCATCAAGAACTGACCTTCCCCCAGAGATCTGAAGAACTTGTTTCAGGAGATTGTTATAGTGAGCTAGGTGGTACAGTGGATAGAGCACTGGGCCTGTAGTCAAGAAGACCAGCGTTCAAATCCAGCCTCAGACACTTAGTAGCTGGGTGACTCTGGGCAAATCACTTAACCCTATTTATCTCAGTTTCCTCACCTGGAAAATGAGCTGGAAAGGGAAATGGCAAACCACTCCAGTATCTTTGCCAAGGAAACCCCAAATAGGATCATGAAGAGTCAGACACAACTGAAAAAAGCAATGAACATAATTAAGGGAGTGGTGGCTAAGAAGTGATATTTTGGTTTGGAAAGTAATAGGAGTGGGGAGTGGGAGGAGATTCTGAGGGATTCGATCATCAGTACAGAACTGAAGAGGAGGGGGGGAAGGCTTAACCACTGCTGAGATGGGCTGGGAATGGAATGAGTAGAGCCCTAGATGTTGGTGCCTGAGGCATAGTGAGGCTCCAGGTATGAAAGGCATTCTCTGGGTATGAAAAGGTTAAGTCCTTTAATCCTGATTAAACAACTTTTATATCCTTCCTGAAACTCTGGACTGATCTGTATTAAACTTTCCCACTACTGATCTCCATTGATCATTTTTAGTTTCTGCTTATGCATTCAGTATCCTTTCTAGTGCCTAACAGTGCCTGGGGCACAGTAGGCACTTAATATTTCTTGACTTTATTTCTGCCACAACTTTTGAAACATCATTTCTCTCTCCCTTTACATCTGATGGCCCTAGTTATACCAAAGATAATGGCGGGGTAGATCCACTTCAGTTTCCTCATCTGTAAAATGTGGATTGGGCAGCTAGGTGGTACGTGGTTAATGTGCTGGGCCTGGAGTCAGGAAGGCTTGTCTTCAGGAGTTCCAGTCTGGCCTCAGACACTTAGTAGCTGTGTGACCCTGGGCAAGTCACTTAACCCTATTTGCCTCCATTTCCCCATCTGTGACATGAGCTAGAGAAGGAAATGGCACACCGACTCCAGCCTCTTTGCCAAGAAAACCCCAAGCAGGGTGATGAAGGGTTGGGCATGACTGAAAAATCACTGAGCAACAACAAAAATCATAATAGCATCTGCCCCTCCACCCCAAGGGTTATTCTGAAAATCAAACGCAATAATAATTGTAAAGTGCTTAGCATGATGTCTAGTGAGTTATATATAAATGTTAGCTGCTGTTATTACTGTTGTTGGGCATGAAGTGCCCATCTGGCCCTAAATCTACGATCCTATATCACTGTTTTCTCTCTCATATATTCATAACATTTTACCTTGTACTAATTAATGGGTATGCTCTTTCTTAAGATGTGATATTGTATAGTGGTTAGAGAACTGGCCTCAGAGCCAGAAGGACTTGAATTCTTCTCACTCTTTGACACCTTCTGACTGTGTGACCCTGGGCAAGTTACTTAACTTCAGTGCTCTTGGGGATAGGGAACCTGTGGCCTTAAGGCCACATGTGTCCTTCTAGGTCCTCAAGTGAGGCCCTTTGACTGAATCCAAACTTCACAGAACAAATCCTCTTAATAAGCAGATTTGTTCTGTAAAACTTGGACTCAGTCCAAAGGCTATACCCAAGGATCTAGAGGGCCACAGGTTCCCTGCCTCTGCTAAGCAATTGGCTAAGACTATAAATTATAGAGAAAGTTCCAACCTGCACTGGTCAAGAAAGTGCAAAGTGATTTCTAATGGTGTAGTAAAATCTCAGGTGGCTCCTTTTGATAAGAAAAAAGGCAACAAAATGAAAAAGACTACATACCTGAGAATAAAGGAACTAGGCAGTGGTTACCATAAATGAAAAAAATACATATTTGAATCAAAACTCCCAAAATATAGTGTCTTAGCTAACTTAGGGATCACTTTGCATGTGATAAATTGTTTTTTTTTTAACAGAATAGCTTATTATAGTTTCTTTTTTTAATGGTAAGTCCATTAGTTGAACTGGTAGATATCCTGCTACCATAGGATTATTTAAAATCCACTTGTTTGGTTCTTTTATTTGTAATAATAAAGTCTGATTTTTACATAGTGCCCCATAATTTGCAGAATGGTTAGTTCACCTGACTCTCACCATGACCACACCCATGAGGTAGTATAGGTATAATTTCCATTTTACAGACCAGGTCATTGAGACTTAGAGCAATTAAGCTGTTTCTCTAAGGTCACCCAAGTCTTTTGACTCTAAGGCCAGTGGTCTTACATCCATACCTCTATGACCTCACAAGTAAGTGTGTTGGGGTGGGAGTGGGGGAGGAACTAGCCAATGAAGAGTCCTTAGACTATGTGTAGTATAGCCTGTCTGGTCTGGTGAATGTTTGGTGACCTTGTTTCTGGGCCTGCATATTGGAGGGGGCTCTTTCCATGTCACAAGCTTCCTCTTTCCCCTACTGCTTATAGCAGTTCTTGCCTGGATGGCTACCAGGAAAGAGAGTTCTATTAATTTATACCTTTTCTCTACATATTCAGTTTCTTAGTCATTTGAAGAACCAGAATTTAAGAATACCTGTTAGGACCAACTTGTGCCAATTGGTGAATTTACATATACTGGAGATAAGAGTGAGAATTTTTATTTCAAAGCAAAATTTTAATATCTGCTTATAAATATTTGTATTTAAAGTATACATGCACAGATGAAAAATTATAATAAAATTATTAAAAAATTTTGCATCAATAGATATAATTGATGCAATTCCTTCAAATAATTAAAATATTTAATTACCACCCAGTAAGCAGACAAGAAAAATAGTCAGGATACCTACTCATGCTCTGAAGTGGGGAAAGGACCTCTCCAACCATATATATGTCCAGAAATAAGTTTACCAAGCCTTCATCCATGTGGGTTAATACCAAGTAAAGCATATTTTGCATGTTCAAAGGACTGAGCCCTTACTGGTCAGATCTCCCCTTCCCTCCTCACTCAAGGTTCCAGAAGAGGTGGAAGTTTTAACATTCAAATACAGGTCAGCAACTTTGATAAACTGGACTCTTCTCAGCAACACACAGGTATAAGACAACTCTACAAGTCTCAGGATGGAATGAGATACCTACATTCAGAGAAAGATCTAGAAAGACCAGAGTTTAAATGGAGACTGAAGCAATCTACATGCTACTGTTCTTTTTCATGTTTGGTTCTTTTTCTTTTTTCCCATTGTTCACTCCATTGGTTACAACCTTTCTATACAACGAGACTAATGTCCGATTTGAAAATATTTGCAGATCCTATACGTGATTTCCTTGATTTCGTGCTGCCTTGGGTGGGGGGGGAAGAGGGAGGAGAGAAAATTTGAAACTCAAGAGATTATGGAACTGAATCTTGTAAACTAAAAGTAAATAAACAAATCAAATAAAAAAAACAAATATAGGTCAGATTATGTAGAGTTTTTCATTAGATGAAAGATTATTGACAGTTAAATTGAAAAGCATCTACGAGTCAATCTTATAAAAGGAACCCTAGAATGCAAAGTTGACTAGATTCAAAAAAATGTTCCTGCTGTCTGACTTTCCAGGGGCTCGTTAGCTTCCTGTTGGTACAATGATATTCTGAAACAGCTTAATTTGCCCTTCTGGGTTCCTGAGTCAATGTAGATGGTGGACAGAGAGGGGTGATGACAGATGCTCATTGTGAACAGGCTTTTAAGGTGAGGTAGACAGGCACTTAACCACAATAACCATAACCATAATAACAACTGCATGTATATAGAGCTTGAAGGTTTTCACAGTACTTTGCATATTCCCCCACGTGATCCTCACCACAGCTCTAACGGGTAGATACATGTTATCATCATTTGACAGAGGAGGAATTTAAGACTTGCCCAGGGCCACACAGCTAAGTAAGTATCTGCAGCCCGAGCTGAGCTCAGGCTTTCCTGGTTCCAAGTCTAGCAGTCTTTCCTGTGCACCAGCCAACAGCCTTACAGGGACACAATAACCTTTTCCGTGATCATTTTCTGTATTCAGTCTGTGAAATGAAGGGATCCTTTCTAGCCATAAGCACCTGAGTACACTGAAGCCACACTCAGGTTAGTGCTATACACTTCATGGGCCCATCAAACACCCTCTAATGCTGATCCATTTGTGCAATCTGGTAATGCACCCGAGACGGAAATATTATTGTCTTGCTAACCCTGGGTACAGAGCACTAGGAAAGCTTGCATTTCCTCTCATGATCTCTTTGTCCTTGACAATAAGCATAAAAAGGAAATTGAGTTCAACCTTGCTGTTATCTTTTGTCTTTCCATTTCAAATCTTCTAAGATTAAACTGTTACAGCGCATTAGCTATTTCTAACTAAAATAAATGTCAACTAAAATTATTTAGGTGTGTGTAATGAGCATTTTCTTCTAGAAACTTAGTTTAAAAATATTTTTTCCAGGAAACTCTCCTTAATTAAACAGAAATGATAACAGTAGCTAGCATTAATATAGTGCTTTCCATAGATTCTCTCATTTGATCCCCATGAGGTGTAGGTACGATTACCATCACCATTTGATGGATTCGTAAGTCGAGATTCAGAGGTTAAGCGATCTGCCTCAGGGTAAAATAGGGAGTTAAGTGTCTGAGGCAGGAGAAGAACTCAGGTTTTCCTGACTCCAAGGCCAGCAATCTATAATGATACCAATAATTCCCTTATGATCACATCTTCCTTCAGCATGGTGACTGTGTGTTTCACTGTAATACAGAAGAATAAATTATTTACTTTTATATGTATATTTATATAAATTTTTTATGAGAATGATCTACATACATTTTGAGGGCATATTTGGTGGAAGTGTTCTATAGGCTTTCACAAGTGATATTCCACAAGAGAATACAGCTTTACCATCTCACATTTGACTTCAAATGAAGAGAATGCAAGAACATACCATATTTATTTTTGTGTATTTTAAGATGCATTTGATTTAGGAGAACAAAACACTACCTTAATAGCTCTCCTCCAAAAAGCTGTCTTCCATGGACATGTCAGAATTATACAAAATACCTGGAAAAACATAGCAACGGAGTTAACCTTGTGTAGTGACACTTTGTTCACTGATATTGAAGGAAGCATTTTTTTAAAAGGGAAATGTATACTTGCCAAAGGTTTTATCACTCTCAGGGATGAGATACAACACAGAGTCAAAGTTGAAGAGGGGTAAGTTACCTATGGATGGAGAGTTTCTCCGGATCTTCTTATATATGAACTGGCTTGTGCTGAGGTTGTATTAAACACTGGAACATTGCAGAATCTCCTAAATGAAGATTCATAATCATGCTCAAACATTTGGCCTAACTCTTTATTCAGGAAAAACCCAGTGGATGAAGAAAGACTATTGTAAAGGTTATGATATAAAGCTGGATGGATATCTTATAGAACTCATCCATCAGTATATATCTTGCACATATATTGCAAATAAATGTAAGTTGGGTTTAGAATTGAACAGGAAAATAAGCTACATTGCCTTTGGTGAACAACAAAGTTATTGAAATGCCTATAAGCTTTCCTGATGCAAAAGCCTGTCATCTCAATACTGAAAGTCTTCAAGTGCTGTTATATGGCTGTGAATCATAGAACACTACGGTTTTTCAAGAACCGAAATTGAGAATGACACTAACGGCCATGGAGAGGGGCATAGTAAGCATCAGTGGGCTCCAACAAATTACAAAAAATTATGGAGATATCACCAAAAAAAGTATTGATGAAAAAAGGACTGGGCTACAACTGATAAATGGTCAAAGGATATGAACAGGTAGTTTTCAGATGAGGGAAATTAAGTCATATGAAAAATCCCCTAAATCACTATTGATCAAACAACTCGAAGGTACCACATTACACCTATCAGGTTGGCTAACATAACAGAACAGGAAAATGATAAATGCTGGTGAAGATGTGGGAAAATTGGAACACTAATGCATTGTTTGTGGAGTTGTGAACTGATTCAACCATTCTGGAGAGCAATTTGGAACTATGCCCAAAGGGCTATAAAACTGTGCATACCCTTTGATCCAGCAATACCACTTCTAGGTCTGTATCCCAAAGAGATCATAAAACCAGGAAAAGGACCCACACGTACAAAAATATTTATAGCAGCTCTTTTTGTGGTGGCCAAGAATTGGAAATTGAGTGGATGCCCATCAATTGGGAAATGGTTGAATAAGTTGTGGTATAGAATATAATGGAATACTATTGTGCTCTAAGAAATGAGGAGCAGGCAGACTTCAGAAAAACCTGGAAAGACTTATATGAACTGATACAGAGTGAAGTGAGCAGAACCAGGAGAACAGTGTACACAGTAACAGTCACAGTGTGTGATGACTGACTTTGATAGACTTAGCTCTTCTCAACAATGTAAGGATCTAAGACAAATCCAAAAGACTCATGATGGAAAATGCTATCCACATACAGAAAAAGAACTATGGAGTCTAAATGTAGATCAAAGCATGCTATTTGCTTTCTTTTTTTAATTTTGTTTTGTTTCTTCTTTCTCATGGTCCCTCCCATTGGTTTTAATTCTTCTTTACATGACTAATGTCAAAATACGTTTAATATGAATGCATAAGTAGAGCCTATAACAGATTGCATGCCATCTTAAGTAGAGGGAAGGGGACAGACAGAAAATTTGAAACTCAAAATTTTATGGAAGTGAATATTGAAAACTAAAAATAATTAATTTTTAAGAAAAAGGACTGGGCTGGTCATGTGCAAGGAATGGATAGTCCTTGTGTGCTACTGATGTCCACATGGTGTTAAGAGAAAAAAAAGAAGACCATCTTGAGTACATTGGGTAGACTTACTGTTTTGAACTTAGGTTTAATAGTTACACAGGATGGTAGGCATGGGTGGCTTATAATCTGTATTACTGGAGGAAATTCCTACCATCAATGAGATTTCAGAACCATTTGTGTATTAGAGTAAAGGTATCTATTTTACATCCTGTTTAAATTGTCAAGTCTTCAGAAAGAGAAATTGCATTTTCCCCTGCCTTTGTAATGTTATAGTGCCCACCACAGCTCAATGTCCCCAGCCAGTGTGTAATATTTTTCATAATGATTTAATATACAACTGATTTTAGCCAACACTAAGACAATAACATCTGAGTGAGCTCAGTGGTACCCAAAGCAACGGCTTTATCCTAAAGCAGAGTTCAGGAATATTAAAACAGATCTTAATTGATTTCTTCTTTGGAAAAATGAAGACTATGTCCTGTGTTTTGGGAATAAGTAGTTAAGTGTAAACCTGAATTTCCAAAGAAGACAAATTAGGGGATGGTTATTTGCTTTCTGAGGTAGCTAGATGGCTCAGTGGATAGAGTACTGGACTTGGAGTCAGAAAGACTTGAGTTCAAACATGGCCTCAGACACTTACTAGCTGTGTGACCCGGGCAAGTCACTTAACCCTGTTTGCCTCAGTTTCTTCATCTGTAAAATGAGCTGGAGAGGGAAATGGCAAACCATTCCATTATCTTGGCCAAGAAAACCCCATGGACAGTATTGCTGTGCTACGGTCCATGTGGTCACAAAAAGCCAGACATTACTGAATAAGAACAACAATTTGCTTTGTAGGATTTATTGCAGAAAAAAAAAAAGAGAAAGAAGGGGTGGAGGAAAAGATTCATTGCAGAATCCTTCAAATAACCAGCTCCCTTTGTATATTTTAAAAATAGTATTGATTTACAAAAACTGAATAGAAATACAGACATGCATCTGTTTGCAATAGGAGATGGGTAGATTTGGAATCAGAGGACCTGGGAATCAGAGCTCTCCTGGCTCTGCTACCTACTTGTATATGACCTGGGCTCAATCACTTTAACTCTTTGTGCCTCAGTTTGGTAATTAGATTACCCATAAGATCTCTACCCGCTCCAAATGTATGATGCTATCTGTTGGAAACAGCATCTTATGCTTCTGTTATCTTCTTACAAAAAGGGGGGAAAACCCAACCGGGTGCCTTCTGGTGATCTTGGTCCCTGGTTTGCCTCTGCAACTGAACCTTCCTTTTATTATCTCTGCAGCCAGACCACATTGACAAAGGGCATCATTCAGGAGTAGTGGGTCAACCTTTTGTGATAAAGTCTTTAGGGTTCCATTTGGATCATAGACTCTAAAGCTGCAAGGGCCCCTCGAGATTTTCTGGTCCAATGTGATTACTTTCCAGGTGAGGAAATTGAGGCCCTGATAAGCACAGCGTGATTTGTTCAAGGTCCTACGGTGAGGGAGGCATTAGTGAAGTGAGGTCTGAGTTGAGGTTTTCTATTTCCAAATCCCATGCACCTGCAGAAACTGTTTAGGTGTTGTTTTGAAAACAGGTAAATGTGTATTTTAAAATGAAAGAAGCCTTAGGTCTCAGTGGTGGGGGGAACCCCTACTTTTCAAGTCTAAACAACATAAAATATTTTGCTGTTTGAAAACACCAATGGAGAAAATCGAGAAAATCTGACCAACTCTATAACCATTAGTGGCAGGGCTACGTAGAACAGTGGTTGAACATTCATAAAAAGTGGAAATAATGTACAGTTTGGTGTCACTGGTCATCCTGTAATAGCAACCCTTATGGTCTTGCATGTTTTATTCATGCTTTCTTAGGTTTTCCAGAGGGATAACCAATTGGCTGCTAGGGTAACAGATGAAAAGTAACCTGACTCCCTTGACCTGCTTAACCTGCACAGAAAGGATGGAAAAGAGCAGCCATTTGCTCTGAAACTGAGCGACAGGTATGGAAAGTGTTTCTTCCATCATCCTTGTCCTGCATTTCTTTGGCACAGTTATTTCTACACCAGCATAAAACTCAGCAACACGTTCCCATTTGGAAGAGGCAGACTGGATTACTGGTGTGAGGCTCTCCATCAGTGGTTTTAGAAACAGGTACTGTGGGTCCCTGTTGACACCTCAGCATGTTTGGTTTTGCAATTTGTTTACCTGAGTGAGTATGCAATTCTGGAAAAATTAAATGTTTCCAGAGAAACATGGAGGCAGTGCTGTTCGATGGTGAGGTTATAATTTAAGAAACAAATAATTAAGTATTTATCTGATCTTAGCGGTGAGATGTAGTGTTATTTAAATGTGGGAATTTTGTTTTGTGGAAAAGATGGAGACAGATGAAACTGAGTGTGGTTTTCTGTCCTGGAAAAGGCCCCAAGAGTGAGGGGTCTTGTTTTTTCCAGGGGCAACTACATAAAGGGAAAAGTTAATTTAGTCTTTAAAAGTGAGCTAGAAGTGTTTTACTCATTGTTTCTCCCCTCCCCCAACTTTTGTTTTTTCTTTTTAAGCTCTGAAAGCAATCTGTCAAGGGAGACTAGGTTTGAACTTTTTTATGTTTCAGGTAGCTTGAAGAAATGGATCTTTTGTTTTGTAAGAAAACTTTTGTTTTTCCTTAAAGAAACTTTAGGAGGGTTTGTTATTATCATTAGTGTTTCTGAGGTGACAACTATTCTACTAACCAAGGCTTAAAAATTATTATTTTAGCAGAAGCAGCTCTTTCTCAGGGCACTGTGCTTTCTTCCAATTATAATATCCTCTAGAGAACAGACTGGTGTGATCTGGTTTGGAAGTGAGCCTTAGCATCATCAATTATATCATCAAGGCATAGAATTCATTAATAGTATGGCAACATAGAGGGCAGACTGTTTAAGAGAAGACCTTAAGTATTTTGAAATAGCCTTTATGTTCCAATGAAACAAAATTGTATTCCAGTACAGGAAGAGGTGATTTTGCATTACAGCATTTTATTTTGGCTAGATGGCTTCTGGATAACTGACTATGAATAAATGATAAAGACTTTAATTTTGCATTGGATTGCTAGGATTAGAAAGACCAAAGAGAAAGAACTCATGAAAAATACATTTTACTTAAGGAATTAAAAATGAGTATGATTACATTTTTTAATGTAATAGATATCCATCCAAATATAGTTTTTTGTAGAATCTTTTGGCTATGACCAAACAGTGCCTGTGTCTTCACAGGGATATTTCTCTTAAATAAACTTAATGAAACAACTACACGGTTCTAATGTATTACTCCATTGAATCTGAAATGAAATGTAGTCTAAATCAATAATATATGAAGGGTCTGGTTTCCAGTGCAGCACCAAGGGGACAAAGGAAAGCCGACAGTTGACTTTATTCAGCTCACAAAGCAACCCTTTGGTTTTTTAATATGTTTCTCCTTGGAGATAACTCATTGTTTGTCAGTATGCCTTCTTGGTTGTGTTCCACCATGGAGAACTAATCTGAACAAAAAGAGATACACTTTAGGAACCTGAGCAAAAAAGTGTCAATGTAGGCAGCAAACAGTATTTCTTATGGTTCTATGATACTTAGTGTTTTCAGTCAATCTGCAGGTCAATAAGCATTTGATAAGTGACCGCTATGTACCAAGCGTTTGCTACTCACTGGGGATATAAAGAAAGGCAAAAGGCAGTCTCTGTTCTCAAGGAGCTCACAGTCTAATGGAGGAGACAACATGCAAACAACTATATACAGACAAGCTCTATCCAAGACAAATTGGAAATAATCAACAGAGGGAAGGCACTAGAATTCAGAGGGACTGGGAAAGGCTTCCACTAGAAAGTGGGATTTTAACTGAGACTTGAAGGATGCCAGGGAAGCCAGGAGGTAAAGATGAAGATAGAGAGCATTCCAGGCATGGGGGATAGCCAAAGAAAATGCCGAAAATCGAGAAATGGAGTGTCTTGTTTGAGAAACAACAAGGAGGCCAGTGTCACTGGATCAAAGAATACGTGTGGAAGGAGGAGTAAGGTGTAAAAAGACTCAAGGGGCACGGGGCGGGGGGGGGGGGGGGG
>CM053580.1:374060508-374073850 GCA_028627135.1 Pseudochirops cupreus | reverse complement strand
TTATTGAGCGGGAGAGGGGGAATGACGTGGTCTGACCTGCACTTTAGAAAGATCACTTTGACAGCTGAATGGAGGATGGTTAGATTACTCTGATACTTTAATACTTGAAAGGCCCCCTGATTTCACTGGTGTAGTCACTCTGTCCATCGTCCCAGATTGAAATACCTCCATATCTGCTTGATCTTTGTGATTCTTGTCTGTGTTTTCCCATAGATATTCTACACAGATTTTCTGTACAGGAACCACCTAATGTGCCAGAGTGTGTCTCTTGGGTTTTTGTTTTTTTTTTAGGAACTCAGAATGACCAATATAAATAAACATTACTATAAAACAACAACTAATTTCTCAGTTTAGCTTCGCAGAACTGCCTCATTATCTAAGATGGTCTTTAAATGAAGAGAGAGCTTTAGGAACTAAGGAAGAAAAGGAACTAGCTGCTTAGTATAGCTCTCTGAAGATGAAAATGTGCACATGTGAATAATATTTCTTAATTAGAATATCAGTAGCTCAGTATTATCAATATAACTGAACAGTATCTGAGGAATTAGATCAGTCCTACTTTCCCCACTGGCTCAGTAGGATCAGGGTATAATAAATATAGATCCAGTGTATATTTATGTAGGGAAGGGCATTTCCATACAAGACAGACAGACACTACTCTGATACATCATTGGTTCAAAGCCCCAAGCAAAAGGAGGGTCAGGCTGAGGAGTAGAAAGGGAGGAACCAGACACACTCTCGTGTGCTGCTCCCCATGATTACTCCATACTCCAGGAGGGGATAGGAAGTTAGTCAGGTTCTGTTAATCAGTAGACAATTAATTGATGCTCTTGTCATCTAATAGCCACCAGTGGTCTATAATAGTCATTTGGTTTGAACAAATCGGGGAGACCAGAGAGAATCAAAAACGTGTTAGTATTTTTTAGACCCTATGACATTTTCCTCTCTTTTCAGCCATAAAGGGAAGAATCAAACTGTCAGTTCTATTTCTTTAATCTCTTATCTGACCCTATGGCCTATGACCAACTCTCAATGATTGATTTTTATGGACCATTTTAAGAAACTCATCCCTTCTTTTCTCCTTCAGCTAGTTTGACTCGGGGTTAGCAAAAGTAGGGCCAAGATGGAAGTGAGGTCCTAGTCAGATGGGTATGGGAAGACTGATGTATGATCATGTTACAGAATCACATAGAGGATTTCTCATTATTTTCTGATACCATTCCTTCTATCTCTCATTGGGGTTTTTAGTGAACAATTGGCAATATTTTTTCCTTCTGAAGACTAAACTGAATCAAATAAAGCTTTTTTATTTTTGCTACAGAATGGTTTGTGTGACATTTTACTTAGGATCACTAAAATGGGATCCTAAAAATAATAATGGAGGGGTGAGTGGTGGGAGAAAATTTCAATCAATTCATTCTGACAACATCTTGTCTCAAGATTCAAGGCTGGAACGTGGGGCCCAAATCAGCAAGCTGAGCTATGATAGTTGGAAAAGTACAAGATGGGTGAAACCAAACTCAATAGCAATTCATGTAAAAGATCTTTGGGTATAGACGAATAGAGTGATAGGCTTAGAATCAGACAATATGGATTTTAGTCCTTGTTCTACTAACTTACCACCATGTGAACTTGGGGAAATCACTTAATCTTCCCTGAAACTCGGCTTCCTAATATATACAAAGGTGAAAATGATATTTGTACTACATCTCCCATAAAGGTACAAGAAAATACTATGAAAAATTGTAAAGCACTATACAATTATCTATAACAATAAATAAATATGTGGAGGTTAATCAACCAAAAACTTAATTTGAGTCAATATTGTGATATGTTTTCTTTCAAAAGTTAACAATCCTAGAATACATTAAGGTAAAATATCCAAATTAATGTTAGTAACAGTCCCATTCACTCTGGTCTGTGGTCAGACCATGCCTAGACTATTGTATTTGGTTCAGAGTGCCACATTTTAAGAGAGACATTGACAAATTGGATTACCTCAAGAAAGGCAATCAAAATAAGGTCCAGAAACTGTCATTCTTGTGAAGAACAATTCTATCATTAGTTATGTTGGCAAGTTGCACGTCTCCTCGGAGACTTAGTTTCCTCATCTCAAAATTTTAGGATTTGAATTAGATGATCTCTAAGAGCAACTTAGTGAACAGTGCACAGTGGATAGAGTGGCTAGGCCTGCAGTCAGGAAGACTAACATTCCTGAGTTTAAGTCTGGCCTCATATACTAGCTGTGTGACTCCAGGCAAGTCATTTAACCCTGTCTGCCTCAGTTTCCTCATCTGTAAAGTGAGTTGGAGAAGGAAATGGCAAATCACTCCAGTATCTCTGCCAAGAAAACTCCAAATGGGATCATAAAGAGCTGGAGATGACTGAAATGACTGAACAATAACAGCAAGGTCTCTTTCAACTCTAACATGCTGTTTCTATGAATTTAACCTAGAGAAGTAATAACTAAGGGTTATTTGATATTTCAAATATTTGAAACATTATCAGAATTTGTTGTTGAGTCACTTCAGTCATGTCCAGCTCTTCGTGATCCCATTTAGGGTTTTCTTGGCAAAGATACTGGGGTGATTTGCTGTTTCCTTTTCCAGCTCATTTTATAGATGAGGAAACTGAGGCAAACAGGGTTAAGTAATTTGTCCAGGGCCACACAGCGGGTATCTGAGGCCAGATTTGAACTCAGGAAGGTGAGTCTTCCTGACTGCAGGCCTGGCATTCTATCCACTGTGCCACATAACTGGCCTATTATCACAGTAATGAAACTTAGAAGATGAAATAGACCTTAGAGATCATTTTGTTCAACCTTATTTTATAGATGAGGAAAAAGAAACCTAATATCATATTTGAAGGATTAGATAAGTTCATTATTGCTCCAAAAGGCAAAACTAGTACCACCAACCAGTAATTCATTAAGCACCCAATGTATGCAAAGTATTTGGCTGAAGGAGTTTAGAAAATTGACTTAGTCCCTTTCCTAATGGAACTTACAATCTTTTTGTTTCAGCATTTCAATGTAATAAAGCAATTGCCTATAATTATATTTATCCAGCAACAGAATGAAATGTCTTGATGAGCTCCCTGTCATTGAAAGTCTAGTGGAGACAGGATGACCCCCAGGCAAGGTTGTTGGAGAGGGGACTCCTGACCGACCTCTAAGGGGCCCTTCCACCTCTAAGTTCTGTGATTCTGTATTCCTAGGACTAGAACCTCATTGTAAAGAACAGGAAATGAAGGCAGAGAGGAAAGAAGTTAAACATCTTGTCCTGAGCTCACAAGGAGAATCTTGAGGCTATGGAGGCATGGTACATTGCTGTGGCCATAATGAGCCATGGCATCCAGTGGCTTGGGGACCCCTGATACTTAGCTAACCTTAAGATACTGAAACCCATGATGTAGTGGAAAGAGCTCTGGAGTTGAAATCAAAGAATCTGAGGCTGAATCTTAGTTCCATGAATTCCTACCTATATGACTGGGCACTATCACTTAAACTCTCTGAGACTCAGTGTGTCATTGTTCAGTCATTTTTTTCATTCATGTCCAACTCTTCATGGCCCCATTTGGGGTTTTCTTGGCAAAGAGACTAGAGAGGTTTGCCATTTTTTTCTCTAGCTCATTTTACAGATGAGGAAATTGAGGCAAAAAGGGCTAAGTGATTTGCCCAGGGTCACACAGCTAGGAAATATCTGAGGTCAAATTTGAACTCAGATCTTCCTGACTCCAGCCTTAGTACTCTATCCACTGTACCTCAATTTACTCATCTATAAAATGAAGGGGATGTACTAGATCCGGGTTTCTTAACTTGAGGTCCATGAATTTAATTTTTTGAAAATTAATTATAATTGGTTTCTTTTGTCAGCCTGTGTACCATATTTATACATTTAAAAACATTCTTCTTAGAAGGGGTCCATAGGCTTCAGCAGACTGCCATGAGTATGAAAAAGATGAAGAGCCCTTGGAGTAGGAGATCTCCGAGGTCTCCTCCAGCTTTAAATCTGATGACCCTGTGATCCCTAACTCAGAAGTATTCTTGTCTAGAGCCCCAGAGAAATCCCTGCCGTTACCCTGCAGAATCTCTGATGCCCCAGGCTGACTGCTGCCCGCATACCAGGGAGCTCGCTGCCAGGGCTCACTGAAGGTTGAATTCTTCTTAAGATACTGAAACCTCTGATGTAGTGGAAAGAGTCTTGGCTTTGGAGTAAATAAAAGGATCTGAGTTTGAATCTTAGCTCTGCTAATTCCTACTTATGTGACATTGGGCTAAATCATTTAAACTCTGAGACTTAGTTTACTGAAGAACCTTGAGAATTGCAGTGGGAATGGGGGTAGAGGGTGAGGATGGGAACATGGGCATCCTTCATGTGTCTCTAAGACAGAATGGCGCAGTGGATAAGAGTGCTGGACCTGCAACAAATGACCCCAGTACATCAATTCACATCTTAGGGCCTCAGGCTCCTCATCTGTAAAATGAAGGGTTGGACCTGAAAGGTCCCCTCCAGCTCCCAGTCTATGCTCTTGTAGCTGGGGGAATGGGGTGACAGCTCCAGTGCCCATTTCTCCCAGAACCCTGAGTGAAGGATGGAGCTTCCTTTCTGGAGCCCACCCAGGACTCCTTTAGACGCCACGGGGGTTGGCCCTCCAAGGTGCAACAGTGCTTGGGAGGAAAGGAAAGGGCAGAGCTGGAAGGGAGCTGAACACAGCCCTCTGATGTGCCCAGGACAATGTCTAAGGTTTGTGTTCAAATCCTCCCAAGAAGCTGGTAGGCAGGACCAGTCTCCATGGCGAGAGCCCCCAGAGACCCCCCAGAAAGCGGGAGTTCTCCCCTTCCCCACCCTGTTCCCCAGGCTCCAAGGATCACAACTGTCGGGCACTGTTGTTATTGTTGTTGTTGTTGGTCCTTCATTCTCAAAGAGGACCAATGACATCAGAGAGGTGATGCCACAACATGCAAGTGAACTGGATTTAAGTGAGGGAGGGCTGGGCAAAGTCACTAGCCTCACTTTCTCTGGGTCCAGTGGCCAGATATAGATCTGGATGGCCTCCATCAGGCACCAAGACCCCCACCAGACAGCCAAGGTCAATGCTACCAGCGCCTCCCCTGCCAGGACCTGGTCCTACTTGATGTCTGCAAGCCTAGATGAGGTGTTCTGCCCTGAGAAGGGGGAAACCCAGGGGGTGTCCTCATCCATTCCTCTCTGCCAACCAAAATCATGCCTCTCTGTTGCTACTTCACCCTGGCAGAGCTGGCTTACTCTGGCAGGCCTTCAACAGGGCAGGGTAGAGTAACAGTGAGTATGCTGGACTTGATTGCAGTCAAGAAGCCCTGGGTTCAAATACCACCTCAGAAAGTTGCTGTTGAATGCATGTCATGCTATTGCATGACATTTAATTGTGTATGTGACCTCTAAGGCAATCACTTGTCTAGCCTGCAGCTTCCTCATCTGCAAAATGGAGTGGGGAGGGAGGTGGGCTCAGCTTGAAATTCTTATCTGTACTTTGGACAAGTATGGCAATAATAATCCATGCATGGGACAAGAAACCAAAAGTGTACCCTCAGTGGGGAGGGGACAGTAAAAAAGAAGGGCAAGGGCTACCATCCTGTTGGAAGCAGAAAGAGATTCCTGGTATTCCCAGGATAAGTCAAGGTGCTACAAAGGGGTGGGATGTGGAAAGGCAGTGCAAAGGGGTGAAGAAGTTCATCCCTAGCCTATCATCTGACAGCTTCCTATTTTAACTAATTGTTCTAGCTAGCTCTGTTATTTTATGCAGTTGACTACTCTAAGGGTTATCATATTAAGTATATGAATTAAATATTCACCCTCTAAATTCAGCAACCTGTGCCAAAGCCCCAGTCACCCTCTCCTAGTTATGGCTCTGATCTTGAGACTCCAAATCTCTAGAGAAAATCTGACCTGGCTTCCTAGTGGAACTCTGCTAAAGGATATTTTCTCTTTTTGGTATCTCAAGAAGCACTGATTTTTTTTTTAAGTGATCCCTTTGTTAATGACTGCATCTCTAAAGCCACAGATAAAGTTAGGCAAAAGATTGCCTGATAAATTTGGAGTTGTCTCATGCCAGTAAAAATAATTTGGAACAACAAAAACAAAAATCTACTTTTACCTGGTTTATCAGGAATGGCTTTCTATGATCTTCACTCAGTGGGCCTTTATTTGAACAATGATTTGTCTTTCTTTATCTGTACGCTCCAGTTAGTGCCCTGTTCCAAGGTTCCACCCAGCTCTTTTTGACTTTTGCTACTAGCACACAAAACCCATCCCAAGGCTGTCATTTTACAAAGGGATTTAAGGAAACAAAAAATCAGAAAGTTCAGAAAGTAGAACCCAGTGTGTGTAACCCTTGTGGTTATCTTTTCTCCGGTTTTGCAGTCTGGGCAACACGCAAGTCAGATGGCTGACCAAAGACAGCGGACTATGTCGACATCTGGAGAAGCTTTATATGAAATTCTTGGTCTACAGAAGGGGGCCTCACAAGAAGAAATTAAGAAAACCTACAGGTACAGATGAGGTGCAGTGATGGCATTTCATGGGGGGCTAGTGACTCCTATTTTGTGATCACTTTGGTGCTACTAATGAAAAAAATGAATCTCTGGTCAATACCAGGTCATGTGAATTTAGTGCCTTGTGGCCCATCTGTTCTAACATCATTGGCAATGTGGGCATTAGAGATTGAACATAATCTCCTTGAGAGTCGGGACCATTTATTTCATTTTATTAATATCTACAATCCTTCAAATCTAGCAGGCATTTAATGAAGTGCTCCTTGACTGATTCATTAACCCAGAGGAACTGTTCTCCCAACAGGACTCTGTTATAACCTCAAGATTAGAGGACAAGGAAAACATAGGCAATTTAAGTTTTCAGTATCACAATGAAACAGATCATATGCTGGGGAGCCATGGTTTGTCTGCTGTATAGTGCAATCTATGACAGAGGGAGGCATAGAATGCATGTCGGGCCTGGTTTGACCTTGTGAGCTAAGAACAAAATACTCCTAAGCAAAAGTAATTTAGGAAGAAGTTTGTTAAGTTGCCCGACAGAAAGGAGAGCCGAAATAGGTGGCTTGCTGCCCCCAAACCTCTAAAAGCTGCACATTATATAGGACACAATCAAAGAAGCAAATAAACAGTAGTCGAATGGTTA
The DNA here is from genome assembly GCA_028627135.1 of Pseudochirops cupreus. Lineage (NCBI taxonomy): Eukaryota > Metazoa > Chordata > Mammalia > Diprotodontia > Pseudocheiridae > Pseudochirops > Pseudochirops cupreus. The sequence goes on along the minus strand of CM053580.1, from coordinate 374,066,675 downwards.
ATACATAGTAAGTTTTCTGAATAAGGCATATAGGTTAATTAAACTTCACATAGATTAATTCAAATGTATTTCTCAGGAAACCAGAAATTAACTGAACCTTCCAAGCATCAATTTTGGGGTCCCCTGAAGTCTTTTGAGGTCAATATAATCCGGGGTCCTTGTTAAGCATTAAACTATTCTGGTTATCTAAGCAATACATGTCTGGTTTCTTGTCATGCAAGGATAGATTCAAACAATGAAATAATTGTAATGAAATAATTAACAATTTTTCCTGCAACTTAGTACTTAATAATTTATCTAAAATTTGGTAATTAATAATTTTACCTACAACATTTGATGGCAGAGTTCTTCTTAAGCTTTATCTTTATCTTCTCACACACTACCTGGTTTTCCAGTTAGCTCGATCCTAAGGAAAGGATGCTATATTCTGTTCCCTGAAGCTCCAGGGCTTGATTATATGTGGGGAAGAAGCATTGGGGTGAGGGTCAGAAGGCCCAAGTTCAAGGTCTGGCTCTGACACTTGTGATCTGGGACAAGTCCTCCATCTATAAAGTGAGGTGTTTATTCTCAGGTCCTTTTCAGCATCAGCTTTTGGTTTTTCTTTTAAAACTTTATTAAAACGGCTATTTTCAAATTAAATCAATTCATGCTCATTACTAAAATGCTGTAAAGCATTTAAACATTTTCAGTTTCCTTGGCTTTTAAATGGACTTGATGATGTCTAAGATACCTGACAAATCAAACAATTCTGTGATCATGTCATTTTCAGAAACCTACATTTTCTCAGCAACTCTCATGTTGGTACTTACTGACACATAGCAAGAATTCTGTACTTAATTCACATCAATAACCTTATCCTAATTTTAAAGTTTATTTTCCCTCAATTTATTTGGAAGAAGGGACCTGGAGTAAATAATAAAGAATCTAGCCCTTTTAGTCAAAGGAGATCTGGGAAGCTTCATCTCTGAGGGGCAGAGGTCTGCCTCCTATTAAAACTCTTGCAGTATGATTCTGCTGACCTACTGTTCAAATGAATGTGAGAAACTTAGCCCATTTAGATCTTAGAAGTGGAAAAGAAAGAAGGATCATAGGTTAAGAGTTGGAATGGACCTAAGAAGCCATCTATTCTGGTCCCATTTTATAGCAGAGAAAACTGAGGCAAGCAGGAAAGATAAATTAGTTACTGAAGGCTGCATAGATAGAGAGTATCAGAGTTGGTGTTTGAACCCACTGCTTCTTAGCTCCCGAGTCAGTATTCTTTCCAATATACCAGGAGTGGGGAACCTGTGGCCTTGGGGCCACTCCCCCATTTTGTACCATATTGCCTTCAAAAGGAAATCTGCCTTCCAGGCTATATTTATACATCTCAAAAGAAGGGGCAATCTGATTTGATCTAGTTAATTCAAAGGAAAAAGTAAAAATCCTTGATCTTAACCGAAAGGCCAAAAAACAATTACTTAGGTTGTAACTATATGGGATGAATGACTCAAACTAGAAACCAAAGATACAATACAATTTGATAAGAAATTCCTTTCCATAGGAGCTGGCCTGAATTGGAGGTTTCAGCCCACCCTCACAAATAGCACAAAGTGAGATCTCCTCTGTGATCTGGAAGTGCCAATTTGGTCACAGAAAATTCTGTTAACAGAAGCAATCATGGCCCAAATGGCAAGGGATTTTCATTTCCTCTTCCATGTGGGTGTCTAATGTAGACAAAACTTTGTCTTTTTCTATTTTGTTGAATCTTTCCAAAGTAAATATCCCCCTAAGTTGTTAGGAGAGGGGGTCAGGGAAAGGGGTGTTGGTAACTATCTGATGTGACTCTCCTATTCTGATCCACTAAGAGTGGCTCTCAAGTCCCTAGTTTTGACCACCCTTCCATACCAACAAATCACTCCTACCCAAAGGAGTGTCATTACGTGGGCAACAGTGCTTCAACAACAGTGCCCACCCCTGCCCCAGACCAACAAATGGTAATATTGAACAATATCTTTTAAAAATCTGTCTTCAGTTTCTCACTTCTTCAAGTGAATGTGACTTGTAATAGCTTTCCTTACTTTTTTTAATTAAAAATTATGGGTCATTTCCTAATTAAAGTGCTAATTTGCTGGGTTGTTTACAAGTTTTATTAATTATAACATAAAGCCTTTCCATGTAATTCACATCTTGCTATTAATTTTGTTTTAATATCACACAAATATTATTTTTTCCACTGATTGGGTAATAGTATGCTGCCAAAGGCATTCACATCTGCCTAAGTGACACATTTGTATTCTGCCAGATAGTCATAATGTATGAGGGGGCTGAAAATCCACTGAGAATATCATTCTTACATTCAGGGATCTGGATTAAAGCAGTTGCAATATAGTAAAATTAAAAGCCCAGGCAAATATAATAAAACTGCCAACTGTCTGATCCATAAGTGACTTTACTTCTATTAAAAGTATAACTTTATTCTTTGAACTGGGATGATATCCCTAGAAACCAAGTTGGATGACAAGATTGTCCCTTAAAACTCTGCTTGGGCTTCTGAAAAGTAGAAAGTGGAGAAGCAGGAGAAATCCAAAGGAAATTTGTATTTCTGACTGAAGAGAGTTTACTGTAGTAGAAAGGATTTGTACCTTGGGTGGGAAAGGTGAGGAGATGATTCTATGATTCTTTATCTCTCATGATCCCTCTTGGTGTATGTTTAAGATAAGGTTATGTAGGAAATCTGAAAAATTTTTTAAAGTAATACTATATGTATTTTATTCTTGGAAAGACAGTTATGCCCCTGAATCCAAATATTCTAGTTTTCTCTACCTTATAGATTTTTCTTTAGGTCTTTACTTTTCCATGAACCTCTAAGGGCCATCTCCATAAACTGTTTTCAGAAAGCAAGATAATGGCTTGCCTAGTCTTCCTTTAGATAATGTATCTAGATAGAAGTCCACTTCCCCACCCTTCAGTTATTTTAGGGAACTAGCCTCAAGAATTCTTATAGGATCATAGGATTAGAGGTGAAAGAGATCTCAGATGTTATCTAGTCTCATCTTACAAATGAGGAAACTGAAGAACAGAAATCCCAGGATCACAGCTAGTAAGGGGTCTGATCCATAATTCAAACTCAGACCTTCCTATTACCATTGAATCTTCTAGGGGAGTAAAAGAGTGTTCTTGTTCACATCATCTGAAACAAGATTCAGTGAATGAGCCATTTAATGTACATAGATCTTTTTCCTTCCCCCAGATGACTTAGCTTATAGAACTAGCCATAGTCCGGTTTGTACTGCAACAATCCTCAGGATGCTAATTCAAAGGTCTACCTGTTTGCTCCACAGAACGGGAAAAAAGGAGAATAAAGATAATGAGAGAATGTTTTTAAAGAACTTTAGGCCTTTTTGTACATGAAAAGTATAAGACAGCTACTGGATACTATTAATGAATGGATCTATGTAATACCATGATCTCTTGTGTTTTTGCACACTGCTCCAGGGTACAGCATAAGGCTTAAGTTTGTGCCCAATGTCATATGCCCTGTGGTAGCTGGGTAGTTGATAGTCTAGGAGACTTTTTGTGAAATAAGTTTCTCTATTGTATTTCTAACACCCCTAAGCCCACTGCGAATATTATCCCAATATCTCAATATTAGCATCATCTCATTTAATTTTCTCACTAGTGTAATTAGTTAAGAGCAGATATCACATTTCCTACTTGGGCTTGGTAGATGTGATACATGGAGACTCAGAAATTCCTCTAAGTCTCTCTTACTCTGATTGAAATTCTTCACTTGACACAGTTTGAAATTTTACTAAGTAGCGATTCATTTGGGTTAATGAATCCTTCATGTGCAAATATTTCATGAGACAAACATCCCTAAGAGAATTAAGGCCCACTAGTCATTCACACCTTTTACTCGGTTTAATTAGATTGTTCTCCTACAAGTACTGAGTTAAGACTTAGGGTTTTTAGAGCTTAGATTGGGGTGGCAGTAGAAGAAAGAAAGGTTTTTTTGGAGCATGGGATATACTAAAGGAGAGGGAATAACTTAGAAGAGAGAATGCCAAAATGTGAGACTTTGTGCACACCAGGTGTCCAGGAGGAGGACCGAAAACACAGAGGATGAAAGAAGATCAAGAAAAGGGAAGTGGGAAAGCACCAAAGATAATTTTACTTATTTCTCAATTCTGCTTAGGCCCTGTCATAGAGAGGCAAAAACTGAAGCACCAAAGAGTTTTGACTTGGTTGCTATTGATTTTCCTCTTGTCTTTGGGCAAAGTCACATAGTGATTAGACAGTACAATGCATATAAAGTTTGGGATTCATTCTACATATGTGATTAATATTCAAATATATGGCTTGATGGTGATTTTCAGCACAAGGAATTAATTTGATTCTATATTTTACCTTAGTAACCTGAATTTGGTAAATAAATATCCTTGGCCAGGCTACTACCAGCTGGAAGGTCTTGGGCAATATGTGGGCCTCCGGATACTTTGGCTGCATTTGATTAAATGACTATTATACTTGTTAAGTGACAGGGCATATGAAGATGAATGCTGTGCCTTCATTCCAAAGTTAGTAGGTTGCTAATATATACCACCTGCTGCTACCTAATTATAGCCTAAGCCAGTTAGGCAGCACTAAGTATCTAACAGTCACTAGGTTTGTCCTAGTTTCTCTAAGAATATCGCAATTTCAAAGCAAAAGGACTTTGTTTCCATTCCCTTGCTGAGTTGTGCATAGCTATAGGGCATTGTCGATACCCTTTTGTTATTGTTTAGTCCAAGTCAGCTCAGTATATTGAGTGAATGGGAAAGTACTGCAATTCTTCAAAAATCTGGGATTTCATCTGTGTAGATCTCTGTCTCTTTATCTCAGTCTGTCTGTCTGTCTCTCTCTTTCAGTCTCTTTTGCATGTAGGATCACAGTTCTTGAGCAGGAAGGGTCCTCACAAGCTATCTAATCCAGTCCTCTCATTTTACAAACGAGACAAGTGAGACTTAGGGAGCCAAGGTCACCAAGGTAATTAGGGTCAGAGGCAGGATTTGAATCTGGGTCTTCTGACTTTAAAACCATTGCTTTTTCCCCCTGTAACACATGACCTTCCACGTCATCCAAAGCTTATGGTCACTTAAAAGATACCGAATATGGGGATGGAGCATCTTTCATTTCAATTTAAGAGAGGAAGGCAGTATGTCTTAGGACATAACAGTAGGACCTTTGATATCTGTCCCAGGTAAGCTACTAGATGGGTAAAATTCATGCTAAACAAACTTCAGAGACTCCTGAGTTTCACTTGGGATCTTGACCTGCTTCTCTTCCCATAGAAAGAATAGTTGAAATGCTACTTGACTTTAAGCCATTATACCTCACCAGGTTCCATCTATAAGAGGGATTCAACTAGAATCAGCATAAGGTAGCAGACAGAACAATGGATTTAGGGGGCGGAGCCAAGATGGCGGCATAGCAGCAGCAACACATCGCAGCTCTCACATAGCCACCCCAAAATACCCATAAAACAGGACTCTAAACCAATCCTAGAACTCCAAAACGCACACAAAGATACTTCCCACTGAAGTCAGCTCAGCTACGAGGAACCATATCAGCACTGCGAACCGAAACCAGCCTGCCCTGAAGCCGCGGCTGTGCCCCGGGGGCGGCTGGACGGGAGGAGTGGAGGAGCTCTCAGGTGAGCAGATTAGCAGCAGCTGCGAGTGGGGATTGCAAAAGGGGGTGATAAGCAGTCCAGCGAAAAAGGCCTCCAGAGCGGAAAAGTGAAAGACAGAGGTTTTGCACCCGCCTCTGTGTTGTAGCTTCCCACCCACGGCCTGCAGACAGCAGGGGGACTTAGTGATTGTTCTCAGGCCAGAGCTCTCCCGTTGAGCAGCCTGGATCCAGATCGCCATCTTGGGCCTCGGTCTTGGAGTCTTTATTATCCAGTCCGCCGGAAGTAATTAGGAAGAGTCCCAGCATCTTCCTGAGAGCTACGGCAGCAGGGAGGACCCCAGCGATTTGGGACAGAGCTTTCCCTTCTGGAAGCAGAGCCCCACAGAGATTTAAAAAAAAAATCACAGTCTGAAGAACCATGAGTAAGAATAAGCATAAGAAGTAAAGTAAGAACAGCTCCCAAACCCTTGATTCCTTCTTTGGGGAAAAGAAAGATCATGGGAGAGAGAGGGAGGAGG
>CM053580.1:374012849-374060008 GCA_028627135.1 Pseudochirops cupreus | reverse complement strand
AGAAAATCTGAAACCCAAGTGATTGTGGAACAGAATCTTGTAAATTAAAAGTAAATGAGTAAATAAAAAAAATTTAAAAAAAAAGAAGTCTGTACTAGAGATAAGGCAGTTTTGAGGGTTTCAAGGAAATAATTCTCAAGAAATTGGAAAGAAGGGAAAACATAGGAGGCTTAGAAAAAAACCTTCAACCTTATTAGTAACCAAAAGAAAAGGAGCCGAGAAAATATTACTACCAACTCATACACCTACTTTCCTAGCTTTACAACATGTTAAAAAGATCAGCATACACACTAATCCAGGTGACCCTTGATGAAGGTAATCAAAGGGAATAATTGAAAATTTTTTTCAAATGGCATTCAATAGCAAACTCTGTTATTATGGTCACATAAATAACCAAAAGGTTTGAAAAATACATGATCCCATTCTAGTTATCATTAACTCTAAAAAGTTAGAAAGAATAAAATATCTAAAGGTCTATCTTCCAACAAAGAATTCCTCATGCATACATTAAAATAATTTACAATTCACTGGAAGTTGTAACTACAGGGATAACTCTGTTTGATGATCCTCTGATTATACATATCAAGCCATAAAATAGAGATGTATGCTCTCCAAAAGTGTTTTCCCTTATCCTGAGGGATGTTTAGTATAGAGTTCAAATTGTAAAGAGATTCTCTATACATGATTAAGATTAGTTTCTCATTTTTACAGATGACGTGGGACTGATTATATCAAAACTTGGAATGTTGCATAGCCTGCTAAGAGACATCTATAATCACTCAAAAAAAAAAAAAGAGTTTGGCCTAACTACACTTGAAATATCCACTGGATGTAAGATGCCTACCATCTATTTGGATGAATAATTCATATATTTGGGTTATTAGTACATACATCCTAAGAAGATATTGTAAATGGACAATGAGCTAGACCCAGAACTGAACAAAAAGAGAGTGGGCGAGACTATTTTTGAGATATTGTGTAGTGCTTTTAATTACCTCAAGCTGGTCTATAAATCAAAGGCCTGCATGAAATATTTTTTAAAATCAATATTCTTCAGTTGATGTTGAATGGCTATTGTAATAGGGCTTTTGCCCATGGCAAATCTGCCATGGAAAATTTGGCTTTAGCCAAATGGCAAAGAAGAGACTTTTCCCTTGGGGAACCACAAAAAACCTCTAGTAGGAATAAAATTGACAGGTACATGTTGAGCACAAGTAGACTATAAAATATCACCAATAAAAAATTGCTTAGAAGAGACTAAGTAAAAAATTCTGTGAGGGATATGTCTAATCAGAAATCAGTAGTTGTATTGATCATGTAGGATGACCAAAAGTTAGCCCATGGGCTCCATGTAGAGTCAAGACTTCTAGAAGAATGCTCCAGCACATTGGGTGAACCCTTTGTGGAAGATTTACAGGACATGAACAAGAGTCATGTAGAATGAGAAGCAAATGGATTATCAGCCTCATCATTTGAGGGAGCAAGTAATCAATGGAATTGCAAGTCATCCAGGTACCAAAATACAATTTATTAAGATGATTTTTAAATGGTGATTACATTGGATACTTTTATTATATAGTAATCTACATTTTTAAACATAGTGACTTTTGAAGAGGATGAGCTAGATTCCTGGGAAAACAGAGATGTAAAATTATTTAAAGTTAACCAAGTGTCATCTTCGCTGCCACTAGGGGTCAGTACTTTTTAACTAAATTCAGCTGGGAGAAAAGGTTAATTCTTCAGAAGACATAGAATTGCTTCTATTGTGCAAATCCATCTCATTTGACTGGACTCGTGAATACGTGGATACCAAATACCCAGAGAAGATATTAACCATCACTGGGGATGACGCTATTTAGGGATTCCACTTGCAAAAAAAAAATGTGGGCAGTATAAATCTCCTGGAATGTATTCCATGAGCTCCCTGATGACTCTCAATTTACAGATTATGTGGCAAATGATAAAGAAAAATATTTGTGAGGTAATGATATCATAATCAAGATAGGGTTCCAATTAGATCTGATAATTAGGCAGTTTACTAGTCTTAACACTCATTAGGAATTCTTCCCTCTTTAGTATTTCTCCCAAGTCCCTGGCCCTACTCAGGGTTTTACTGGGGTTGTGAGATTTTCAGATATACGTAGAATTCAAACTGTTAGAATATAAGCTCCCTGAGGGCAGATATTGCTTCCCCCCCCCTTTCTCTGTATCTCCAGATCATTGCAAGTAAGTAGTTGTTTTAAAAGTATTTCTTGGATTGTCTTGTATATTGTAACCTGGACATCCCTCTGGAATCAGAAGGGTTTCTATCACTCTGGCAAAGTGGTGTAGCAAGAGAAAAAAATAAAGTGTGTACTCATTGGTTGGGAAATGGTTGAAAAAACGTGAATGTAATGGAATATGTGTTCAGGAAGAAATGATAACTGAGGAACACAGAAAGGCAGAGAAAGAGTTGTATGCATAGATCCAGGGTAAAATAAGTATAGTAAGAGAACAATATATGTAATGTCTTCTGCATCGTAAAAATTGCTGTCCTTCAGTCATTTTCAGTTGTTTCTGACTCTCCATGACCTCATTTGGAGTTTTCTTGGTAAAGACACTGGAGGGATTTGTCATTTCCTTCTCCAGCTCATTTTACATATGAGGAAACTGAGGCAAACAGGGTGAAGTGAACTGCCCAGGGTCGCACAGCTAGCAAGTATCCTTGGCTGGATTTGAATTCAGATCTTCTCGAATCCAGGCCTGGCGCTCTATCCACTACACCACCTAGCTGCCCAGCGTAAATGTAAATATGATTAAAAGGAAGGAGAACCCCGAGTAACTAAAAAACCAGGGAAAGCCATGGAGAATGGCAATGAAATGCATGACGCATGACTCATGACAGGTAGAGGGACGACAGGAACAGAATATGGCATATACAATATTTACTAAAGCAAATGGGGAGTAGTTTTCTATTATAATGACCAAGCAGAAACTATAGGCAGCTTCACTGGAAGAAGAGCCAAGAGTTTGTTTTGAATTGGGCTTTGCGTTTGACCTGAGCAGTGTCTCTTGATAACCTGTTGAGAGCCCCATGTGAGAATAAGGCCAAAGGTCAGGGAAATAGGATCAGGTTGGCTTAGCCAATAGTTTGCTATGCCTTTTATGGCAGATTAAGAGAATCCCAGGATCAGATTTCTAGCCTCTGTAACCTGACCTTCTGTACAACTTCTGTGGTGTTTTTACCTCTTTCCCCTAGCTGCTAGTTAAAACATTTTATAAAGACCAATTCCTATTAGTAGATAAGCTAAGGGAAAGTAGGGGACATTGATGCTAGGCAAGACATGGTCTAGTGGCAGCCACAGGGAGATACAGAAGGAGCTTCACCTGAAGAATTTTGTGGGGTACAGTGGTTAAATGTCATAAGATCATCATTGGATCAAGTGATCATAAAATGGAGATTATATAGTGTAATCTCCTTACCTTAATAATTACGATAACACAACAATAATAGTCACAGATACTTATATAGTATTTAAGTTTAAGAAGTGCTTTTTGGAGATTATCTCATTTGATTACCACAATGGCTCTATACAGTGGGAATTGTAACTATTATCATCCCTATTTTTATGGATCAGTAAACTGAGGCTCAGAAAGATTAAATAGCAGGTCCATGGCCACCCAGGGAATATCAGTTTACATATGAGGAAACTGAGGCCCAGAGAGGTAATCTAGCTTATCCAGGATCACAGAGATAATAAGTATCAGAGCTGGGAGACTGAATTTTGGAATAGCAGACTATAAAGGTAACAGAGGGAATTAGTTCCAGGTCTGATTGTAGTTCAGCTGGTGTCTTTTTCCCCAGCTTGGGGTCCATTTCCTTATAAGCTCCCTACCCAGGCATACTATCTTCATCGCTATCAAAGTCATTTGTATAGTTGTTGGAGCTATAAAAATAGAGCAGCTGCCCTCAAGGGGCCTCCAGTCTACTTAGAAGAGACACACAGTGGACAAGTAAATAACAACCCAAGGTAGCCTATGCTAAATGCCAGATTTGTTCTGTGAAGTTTGGATTCAGAGACCTGCACTTGAGGCCCTGGAGGGCCACAGGTGACCCACCCCTGGTAGACAGTGCTTGATGGAGGAGCTCAGAGGAAGTGATCACTGCGGTTTGGGCAGGAAGGGCAAGGCTTCAGAGTCAAAAGGGCAAAGAAGAAAGTTTTCCTCCCAGCTCTGTCACTAGCTGAACTATGTGGGCAAGTCACTTCACCTCTGCTGGACTCTCAATTTTCTCTCTGCCTTATGCTCCTGGAAGAGTTTTTTTTTTCTTTTTGTAGGGGGAAGGTAGGGCAATTGAGGGTAAGTGACTAGCCCAAGGTCACACGGCTAGTTTTGTGTTAAGTGTCTGAGGTCGGATTTGAACTCAGGTCAGACTCTTGACTCCAGGGCTGGTGCTCTTTTCACTGCGTCACCTAGCCGTCCCAAGAGTTTTCTTTCACTCTTAAAATTGTTTTTAAAAAAAGTGAAAAAAATTGTCTTGCATTTCCTTATCTGGGTAAATGTTGTATTTTCTCAGTAGACTGCAGGTTCCTTCAGGGCAAGGAGGGAATTTTTCCTTCTGTTTTTGCATCCGTAATGCTTAGGTGCTGACTAAATGCAAGTAGAAGGCAGTTATCCCTTCCACATGGAGCTTGCCCTCCTCCCCAATCTGGAAAACTCAAGTAAAATTTTTTGGCCCTCCCTTCATACCAGAAAAGAAGTCTGAATTATTATGGTGTTGAAAGATAAAATATGGTGATATTGAACAATACTATACACGTCTCGTAAATTTCTGAGTATCTGACCTTTTTCTGTCTTCTGCTGACCTTCGCATATTGTCTACAGCTCTGCAAAAACTCCCAAATAATTCTCATTTAATTTCTTATGTTGACCTGTGATATATCAAAAGTCACGATGTTGAAGGAATAACTGTAAATTAATCTCTTGGGACTCTTCCAAGCTCTCAGTCTTGATGATTTTAGATGGTAGGACTTCAATTCGGTCTTAAAAGAATAAGAGACCTTGATAAACCAAGGGCAAAGGGGAGAGATAACAATGAGGGAAGATTCATAGTTTAGGGGGTAGTCTCTCCCTATCTATGCCTCAAACTGCCTCCTGGCTGCTCAGGGCCCATAATGAGTCCTAGTCTAAACTCACATCAGAGCTTGCTATCCTCTATCTCATCCTCGAGGTTCTTCGAGCCTCTCACGGTAACCACTGATTAATATGAAAAATTAATCTAGACTAAAGAGAGAGGACTAGAAGAAATGTCCAGGGTCCTCTTCTCTTCCCTCACTTTCCTCCAGGATAACGTGGTTTTTAGCAACGGTCTTCTGTTGTAGAACTCCGAGGAGGTCCCTGAAATCTAAACTATGTTGCAGGAAAGACTGGTTGTTAAATAGGTTGTCTCTACCCTGTACCCCATCCAAACCCCAAGAATAATTTGCAACGTGGAAATGTTAGAGGCAGCAAGGGTAGTATCACTGGATTTGGAGTCAGAAGATGTGGGTCCAAATCCCAGTTCTCCTCTTATACCTGTATAATGCTGGACAAGTCACCTGTTTCCTCATCAGTAAAGGGGGGGAGTCTGAATAAATGACCTCTAAGTATCCTTCACAGTCTAGTCCTATGTCCTAATGAGCCATAAAATGAAGGGATTGAATTAAATGGTCTCTAAGGTCCCCTTCTCATCCTATTAATTTATAAATTGATTTCATCATTTGTTGAAGGGAAGCCCATTCCACTCAGAAGACATTTATTGAGTGCCTGTTGTATGTACTCTACTGTGCCAGGCACAGAGAGGGTACGAAGATGAATAATACAAGAAGGAAATATGTATTCTAGTAATTAACTAACACAGATACCAAGTTATGACATTTACAGATTCATTAATGGCATCTCTCAGAGTTCACTGCTTTCTAGTCATACTGGTCTTGACATAAAATATAAGATTAGCAGGAATTCTATCATGATTTTAGTAAATTATCAGAATATATTGATGCAAGGAAAATATCATTTAATATTCTGATTTTGTCAGGAGTAAAGATCAGACATCACTATATGTATAAATACTTTATGTAAATTATTTGATTCATCACTATTAAGCACTTCATGATATAGGTATTTTTCTTTGGGGAAGGGGAGGTGGTTTCTTGGCAGGGACATCAGAGCAGTTCGCCATTTCTTTCTCCAGTTCATTTTACACATGAGGAGCTGAGGCAGACATGGCTAACTGACTTGCCCAGGATAACATAGCTAGTAAGTGTCTGAGGCTGGATTTGAACTCATGAAGATGAGTCTTCTTGATTCCAAGCCCAGTGCTCTGTCCACCTAGCTGCCCTTCATTGCCTTAATAGTTGGTTTATATGGCTTTATTTTTCTTTGTATCCTCAGTACTTGGTGAAGCATCTGGCCCATAGTAATCCTTTATAAACATTTTTGGATTGATTGACCAATTGAATGAATGGACTAAGGACTCTCAGAAGCTGATTTTAATCAACTGACTGTGTGTGATCAGAAGCACAGAGGTTATATGTTTGTCTCAAGGTGGTAGTCTCCATTCATACCATCTTCCCCACTATGCACCACAGAATCAAATGGAAGATCAATGAATACTTCTCACAGATTGACAAGGATATAAATAATTCAGGACCACAGAAGTAGTTATGAAACACATTAAAAAAGAAGGAAAATTACATAATAAATATGAATACATAAAACTGCAATTTTATGATTCTAGCTGTGTCCTTTTGTGTCTCCAAATTGGAGTGAGGTCCCAGTGGGCTCATAGTCTGGAGATTGACTCCTGAGCCCAAGGAGATTAATGTAGATTAATTCCCTCAAACCTCCAATATTAGGAATTAATTGCGCTCAATAGTCCAAGCATTGTTGCTAGGCCTACCCTGATTTTTCACAAAAATATCAGAGTGTTTGCCAGGAGGTCTGAGAGCGTTCCTAGTGAGGGGGAATACGGCTGGTTCAAGATCAAACCCTACACTCCAACTCTGTATTTAGAAGAACATGAGAAACCAAATGAAATTGAATTTCTCTGCATTTTGAGCTGGCAGAGATCTAAACAGTATTTAAAAAGTAAAGGAAAGCTAGTGTCTATTAGACTTTGGAACTGCATGTCAGCTTACAGCAGAGCCATAAGAAGGAGAAGTATTTATACATCAAGGAGCTGGATAGGTATTTATGCTCTTTTAAGGAACAGGCCCTACCTATGCCCAGTATTTGCCTTACTTGGTCTACAGAGCCCTGAAACCAAACAGAGGAAATACTGCCACTAATACACCAGAGGTGGCCAGTTCAGATTAAGGACAGGGCAGTCAAATATCCTGATGTTTTGAGGAAAATAACTGAAGAAGGTAGAAACACTGATTAAAATTTTTTAAATGTTGATGAAACAGGCTTATTCTGAGAAATGATACCTTCCAGAATTTGCATTTCTAAGAAAGAAAAACCTCAATCTGGATTTAAAGTGTCTGAAGATCACCTAATACTTTTATTGGGAGATAACAGAGAAGGGGATTTTAAACTAAAACCGATGTTTATCTGCCTTGAAATCCTTACTCTTTGAAAACCTATAACATCAATCGCTTCCAATTCTTTAGTGAACAAATAAGGAAGCTTGGGCGACTAATGCTGTTTTTGAAGGATGGTTTTCTTTATTTTAGTCCATCTGTTGAAAAATATAGCAACAACAACAATATTGCATTTAAAGAATTACTGATTCAAGATAATACCTCAGGTCAGTCAACTATACTTGGTGTATTGTGTCAGATTGTGAGCATACAAGTTTGCTGAGATATGGATAAAACTATCTGCACCTACCAGTATATGTATGAAGAATTAAACAAAGAGAAAGTTTGGTTGATCCTGCCAAACTATTTTAAATGACAAAAGCAATGTTTCCTTCATATTATCAGTGTAGGTATACCTTCTTAAATTTTTTAAATTTTTTTTTTTTTTGCTTTTTGGAGGAGGGAAGGCAGAGCAATTGGGGTTAAATGACTTGCCCAAGGTCACATGGCTAATAAGTGAGGTTTAAACATTTTTTATATTATTTTTCTAATGGTGTTGTTATGTTAATTTAGGAGATTTTAAAACTTATTTTAAAAAATTTTCAATGCATATTTCCATTGGGTTGGGGCCAATTACAATGTAAGGATCAACTGGGATAATATATGTAAAACACTTTTTACAATATATTTTTACATTTTTACATTACATATGATTGTGTAATCATAACTTTGAATAGTGCAGATTTGAATAATACAGTTGCTCAACAGAATTCATTATTAGCACTAATCAAGATCTAGATGAAAATCATAAGAGCAATTCTTATTTAGGTAGGAGTTGGACTAGATGTGTTTTGAAGCCCCTTCTAATTCTGAGATGCTATGATTCTGAGGGCAATATTCTGCAAATGCAGTATGCAAGCTACTAATAACATATGGGTTGTTGCTTGGTCCCAAGAAGGAGCAACATATTTAATATTAAAAGGTAAAATGTCATTAAATATATTGGCTCCCTTGGACCAACTTTATTTCCATATGTTTAATGTGTATATTATGCATTATTTTATATTATAATTATCTATGTCTGTGTCATATCCCCATACTAGACCATAAGCTCCATGAAGGCAGAGACTTTGTCTTTTCTAAACTTTGTATCTCCTCCTACTCCTAGCACAGGCCATGCTTACAGTAGATGCCTAATAAATGTTTGATGAACTGAATGAAATTGAATTGGAATAGCTAAGGACATAGAGCTCATAAGATCCAATACCTATTTTTCAAAGAATTATAATCAATTCAAATGCAGTAAAATCACTGCAAAATCCTACAAATTCAGTTTTAACAGAAATTGATTGAGTGGCTTGCCATGAGTACAACAGCAATGCACTCAAGAGTCGAAAGGTAAAAGGAAGTCCCGTTGTTCACCCCAGCTGTTTGCCAGTTGGAAAGCATTTATCATCACGAGGAAATGAGAAGATAGTTTTATAGTGTTACCAAAATGGTGCATTTCACACAATGGGCCTCTCAATCTGCCCTGTTCATTTTATGTTTTGCATTTACAAATAAATATACCACCTCTGGCTCTCTGCACATTTATAAATTTTAAAGAACAAAAATCACAGGATTTTGTGCCACATACTGAATATCAGGAACCAGTATGGTATCAGCAACCATGCTGCCAGTAAAAGAAAAGGAGAAAAGTCATTCATTTGGCCTTGAGAAAGCATCTGGAGTTCACAGAAGACACGAATATGGAGGTCAGCTAATCTGGAGGAGTGTTGGTAGAATAAAAGATGGTGGGAGCACAGGCACTGGTCTAAGCATCAAAGGCAGACATGGTCCCCCCTGAGCTTAGATTTAGGTAGCATCTTCAGGATGATATTACTGGCTGAAAAGAGAGAGAGAGAGATTTTTCCCCCCTCAAATTGGTTGAATCATCTGATTATCTGATTATATCAGACTGTTGGGACACCCCTTCATCTGAGGTAACGTCCTCCAATGTAAGCCTGGCTCCAACTGATCTGGATGAATAGCAGAATGGTCTTTTGGGAGGCTCTTGATTGATCTTTAAGAACACACTTTCATGAAGGGGAGCACATGGATAGACAGCAGGAGAAATGTGCTCCTAACCCTCCCTAGAAGTTAGGAGACTGTGCATCTAGGGAGTGGTCATTCTGTGGCTTATATGGGGAGTGGACTGAGAGCCAAAAGACTTGAGTTTTTCCCCTGACTCCTTTAATCACCAACACTTAGGAAGCTCTCAATAAATCTCTCCCTGTACCTGTAATACAGAGAATCATGGGTATAGAGCTGGAAGGGACCTTGAGGCCCAGAAGAGGTTGAGTGACTGGTCAATAAGTATTTGGAGAAGGATTTGAACCCAAGTTCTCTGGGTTTAGAGGAAATGTATGCTGTACCATACTGCCTCCCCTCAGGCTCCCTGTGGGGAAAAGGAGGATAATAAGAATAAAAAGGGGAATGTTTACTGGGTGCTGCTGGGTAGTGCCTTGGATAAAGCACTCACCCCAGCGTCAGCAGAACCTGAGTTCAAATCTGGCCTCAGACACTTGCTAACTGAGTGACCTTGGGAGAGTCGCTTAATCCCGATTACCTCCCCCATCCCTTTAAAAAAAAAAAAAGAATACTGATAGGAACTGAGTTCAAATTGCTCTGTGATCTTGGGCAAGACTACTCACCTTCCTGGGCCTCAGTTGCGCTGTCTGTAAAATGGGGAGGGGGCGGCCATAATGGACAACCTTCTAAGGTTTCTTCTAGCTCTATCAATGTCCAGTCATTTAACATCTCTCAGCCTCATTTTCCTTATCTGTAAAATGAGCATAATAATAGCACCTTCCTCAAAAGATTGTTATGAGGATGAAACAAGATAATGTAAGCAAAACATTTTGTAAGCTTTAAAAGCATTATTTCAATAGTAGTACTATCATGCTACCTCGACTATAGCGTTTACCATCAAATGCTATCTGCAGATTTGGAACATGCCATCTAAATTTTATTTTTTTAATAATATGCTATTTCCCCTCAATTATATATTAAAACAACTTTTTTCTGCATTTTTAAAGTTCTAAATCTATCCCTCCCTTCCTTCCTTTCCTCTCCTCTCTGAGATGGCAAGCAATTCAGACAGACGTTATACATGTACAATCATGTAAAACATTTCCATTAAGGAGACCATTTATGACTTGGCTCTAGTCAGAACCTTTCCTTCTTTCTTTTTCATTTTTAAGAAAATTGGCTCTGAAACACCATCCGGACAAGAATCCAGATAATCCCGAGGCTGCTGAGAAGTTTAAAGAGATCAACAATGCTCACACTGTAT
This sequence comes from Pseudochirops cupreus, assembly GCA_028627135.1. Classification (NCBI taxonomy): domain Eukaryota; kingdom Metazoa; phylum Chordata; class Mammalia; order Diprotodontia; family Pseudocheiridae; genus Pseudochirops; species Pseudochirops cupreus. The sequence goes on along the minus strand of CM053580.1, from coordinate 374,049,133 downwards.
TGACAGATTTGACAAAGAAAAATATTTATGATAAGTATGGGTCGCTGGGACTCTACGTGGCAGAACAGTTTGGAGAGGAAAATGTTAACACTTACTTCATGCTGTCTAGCTGGTGGGCAAAGGTGAGACTAAGTACTTCTTTTCTTAGAATGGTTTTCCTGGGAAATCTTGGATTTCTGTAATTTTTTTGATTCTGAAACCTTTTTGCTTAACTATGTTGTCATTTGAAGCTCAAAAACATACATAGGGTATCACTTCCCCGAAAAGGTGCCGTTTGAGGAATTTTCCTTTTTGCTTTAATTGATCAAATAATTAAAATACACAGCATGTCTCGTAACACTTCAAGATATTAATTATATTTGAAGTTGGAGCTTCGGGTTAATTCAGACTCCCCCCTTCCCTTCTAGTAATGACTAAATAAAAAGTGAATCACTGCTCAAAGCCAAAAAAAAAAATCCATTTATGTGACAACTGCTTAATAAATTATTTTAGAACAAATTTAGCTGTGTACTTTGCTATACATAGCACAGGCTACAGAAACAACAATAATCAAGGAGATGGTATGTGGTACTTGTGTCATATACACTCACCTTGAGCCCTGTCTGAGAGGGTGGGAGAAAGGAAGTGGAGGAAAAGTGAGAATTAAGAGGTAGAGGAAGACAGAGAAGTGAAAGATATATTTGTGTGTGTGTGTGTATGTGTGTGTGTGTGTATAAAACACATATATATGTAATGAACTAAAATGACAGGTAGATTGTGAGAGGAGCAGGAATTTGTATTTTGGGAACATTTTGTCATTAAAGTCTACTTGGACACACACACACATACACACAGATGCCACATTTGATTTCCAAAGTATTCCCAATAGATGCACAGACTCACTCAATAATGGTGGCTTTGGGTCACTATATACATGTGTATGTACATGATTCTCTATATAGGTATAGACTAAAACCATGATACATATATTTATAAAGAAACTAAACTATTATCAATCAAGTCCTTGATGACTCATCTACACAGGGATCAAGTTTAATCGATATGAGTCTGATTTCATATTCTGGATGCTATTCCCACTCCTACCTTCATTTACAAACCTGGCAAATATAAAAAATGAACAGATGAATGAAATTTAAATGACTAACTTAAATAAATACAAGCAGTCCACAACTTAGGAATACCTAAGTGAGGTCCTTGAAGCCAGGAACTGTATCATTTTTGTCTTTGTATCTCCAGTACTGAGCATGGTGCCTGGCATACAGCAAGGACTCAATCAGTCCCCAGTGAATTGAATATGGACAGTCAACCCAAGAAGGAAGTTACTGTAGCCACCAGAGAGGCAGTGCGGCTTAGTGTAAGGAGTAGAGAATTGACCTCTGACGCTTACAGTTGCATGACCGTAGGCAAGGAATGGTCTATGAACTTCTATGAAATCTCAGTTTCTTTATCTATAAAAGGGAAGGGACAGTAATAATATCCATTGGCACATGAGGTTGCTATGGGGGTTTGATGAGCCAATAACTATAAAACGCTTCACAAATCTCCAAGTATTACGTAAGTGTCAGTTCTTAGGGGCTTCCCAATGCTTCTGGATCTGTCCAGGATCTCATACCCCTTACTGTCTTAGTTGGAGAATACCTGGAACCCTCTTAGCCTTTCCCATTCCTGCTCTGCTACAAATGGATCCTGGTGAGTCTCAATCAAAAGACACAACTTGAAGATGAGAGGACAGATTTGTGCACACATATGGATCACAGGGACATATACTGTATATTCCTAACATCCCATGTTGGACCTTTAAATTAGTTTTTATATAGCAATAAGTTTGTAAAGTTTTCAAATAAAATAATATAAACTAATAATGTTATAAATTCCATACTACTCCATTTCAATTAATTTATCATTATTAAATTATTTAATTAATTTAATTATTATTTAATTATTATTTAAATGCATTTTAGACAGTAATAATAAATAACATTTATATGGTGCTTTAAAGGTTTTGAAATTCATTACCATATGTTATTTCATTATTCATCTACTCTTTATAATATTTTTTCTTGTGAACAGAAATATGCCAAACAACTTGATTTACAAATGAAAATTTGTAACATGACCCATTTATAAACTAGGAATTAATGAAAGAGGCACTACTTAACCTAATGAAATCAAGTATGAATTTCCTTGACTTCTGTCTTCCCTAATTCGAGATGCTTTTATTTGTCTTCCACTTCTTTCTGCCTCAGAAGGAAAAGTAAACCTCCTCCTTCCCATGGCAAACCCGTCCCTTGTATTCTTGGTCCCATTCTCCCAAGACTCCTCTGGGAACTTTTCCATCACATTTCCCTCCCTTGTATCTGTAACTGTTTTCTTTCCCTTGGTCTAAAAACAGAGCATCATAGATTTAGTGATGTAATGCTACTCTTAACCTCAGAGGTCATTAAGTCCAATCCCCTCATTATCTGAGACCCAGGGAAAGTGATATACTCATGTCTCACAGAGAAGCTGGCAGAAAATGGATTGAAATCCAGATCATATCTTTGCAAAGAAAGCACTTTTTCCAGTGGGTCAAGAAGGCAAGTGACTTGTTTATGCTCAAGCAACTAATATGTAGCAAATGGGATAAGAACCAAGTTTTTCCAGATTCTACTTTTCCTGCCTTGAGAACACACTATCCCTCTATACACTTGATAGTATATATGTTGCTAGCCTTTGCACTTCAATGAGTAAATGTCTGGTGGATTCTAAAACTTTTTTTGCTTTTTGGAGGGGAGAGGGCAGGGCAATTGGGGTTAAGTGGCTTGCCCAAGGTCACAAGGTTAGTAAGTGTTAGGTGTATGAGGACAAATTTGAACTCAGGTCCTCCTGACTCCACAGCTGGTGCTCTATTCACTGTGCCACCTAGCCACCCCCTAATTACAGATTTAAACTGTAATCTAATAATATCTGTAGTATCTCTTCTAAGCTACCTCACATCCAAATTTGTACTTGCAGTTTGGGTTTTCTGAGGGAACCAAGTTTAAAATACTCTGTGGGTCCACACTCCTAAGCTATCACATTCACCTTTATAGTAAGCCATTTGAAACTATTACTTCAAAGAAAAGACATTTACTGAAATGTCGTAGTATTTACAGTAGTAGGAAAACATGACCCCTATTGACTTCTGGTTTATTCTGCCACAAATACATACTGAAATTGCCCCTACAGAAGCTGAAACTATGATTTTTCCCCAGGGGCAAAATGGCACCTGGGAAGATGGACATATAATTCACTTCAATGGGGGATGGGAGAAGAGGAAGAAGTAGGGGACAGGGAGGTGAAGGATATACTAATACAGTGTGAACTAAAATGACAAGTGGATGGTGAAGCAAAAAAAAAAATCTACATTTTAGGAATCTTGTGCAATTAGAATCCTCTTGGATACACAGCCACCAAGTTTGTTTTTATTCTCAATAAATGAAAAAATGAGCATGGACTCATGTAGCTTTGAGCCAATATACATTCGTGTACATACATCATTCTCCATATAGGTATAGACTAAAGCCATGATGCTATGATACATATGTTCATGTATAGACCAAACTACTATCAGAGGAGTCTCTGATGGCTCATCCATACTGGGACCAAGCTTAATTGTAACTAGTGACACATAATATTTCTTTTGCTAAAATTATAAAGTTAATATTTTGCCAGTTTCACAAAAGTTAGTTGTGACCTACCAAGTAGGAGGGGAAAAATAAACTTTGCACTGTTGGAAAACAAGATTGTGGAATACTATTAAACTTGTTGCTGTTCTTACTGTGACCTTAGAGGCCAATCTTCCTAGCTTGTACCTGAACAGGAATCTACAATATCCTTGACAAGCAGTCACCCAGCCTCTGCCTGAACACCTCCAATGATTGGGAACTGAGTAGTTTCTAAGGCAGCTCATTCCATTTAAAGGGGGAGTTCTAATTTACCCCTATAAACCATCACTCCTTGCCACTAGTTCTGCCCTACATACAAGTCTGTTCTCTTTTCATACAACATCTTTTCAGATGCTTAGAGATGGCTCTTGTGTTCCCCCCACATTTTCTCTTTCTGCAGAAAAGGGTGCCTTGGCAACCGCTTTCCACACTTTAAAAGGCTCCAGGGCCAGGGGAAAGGTACACAGGATTACAAAATCAGAAAAACCAATAACCAATAAAGGTATCTCAATTATAGAATGTATCATCACCTAGGAAAAGAGATTCCCAAAGCAGTAATTATAATACTAAGGCAGCATGTCTGAACCATATTGGATAAGCTAGGTAAGGTAGTATATAGAGTACTGGGATTAGTCAGAAAGACCTGGGTTCAAACCAGGCCTCAGACCTTACTAGTTATATGACCCTGGAAAGACATTTAACCTCTGCCTGCCAGAAAGAGTGAATTTTATTTCCCAATTTCCTTTCTTGGTGTTTTTGCCCTGATGCTTGTATGGCTAAGCAGGCGATACTGGTTTAATTTCTAACATTCTTACCCTTTGAGAAGAGCAATTCTTTTGTGTTAGGTACCTAACAAATCTGGGCTGGTTGACTCATTTTAGCCTATGGCTTCTTATAATGACCAGACATACTTCAAAATTTTAAAAAATATATTTAAGTATATTTTTTAAACTTTAAATTTATTTATTTATGCCAAAATAAACACAGGAATTATATAAATAAAATTATTTTAAAAAAACTTTTTATACAAATAAAATCAGATTTAAATAACCAGAGAAATATTCATTGTTCATGGGTAGGCAGGGTCAATATAATAAAAATGACAATTTTACCTAAACTAATTTATATATTCAATGCCATCTCAATTAAATTACCAAAAATTATTTTACTGAATTAGAAAAAATAATAATAAAATTCATTTGGAAGAACAAAAAGGCAAGAATATCAAAGGAACTAATAAAAATGTGTAAAGGAAGGAAGTTTAGTGCTACCAGATTTTAAACTATAATATAAGGCAGTAATTATCAAAACTATCTGGTACTGGCTAAGAAATAGAAAATCTGATCAATGGAACAGAGGAGACATACAATTTATAGCAGCAAATAAATATAATCTTGTATTTGACAAGTACAAAGATTAAGATTTTGGGATAAGAATTCATTATTTGGTAAAAATTGTCAGGAAAACTGGAAAGCAATATGGCAGAAACTGGGCATAGATCAATAGCTTACATCATTTACCAAGATAAGGTCAAAATTGATACATGACCTAGATATAAAGAGATATTACTAGAAAATTTGAAGAATATGGAACAGATTCCATTTTTTTAGAAGAACTAAATGCCTGAAGCCTCTCTTACTAGCTGAGCTAGGAGAGTGTTAGGAGAGAAAAGAAAAGCAATTCAATTACTTTGTAAAAAAAAAAAAACAAAAACCATTTATTAAGTACCCACTCCAGGGAACATCCTGGGCACTGGGGAACACAAAAAAGCAAAACAGTATGTCCTCTCAAGTGTCTTATCTTAAAAGGAAGAAATTGTGTATGTATCAATGAAGGAGTGTGAAATGAGGTAGAATTCGATAAGGGCAAAGGAGATAGTCACACCAAGTATTTTATGTTTTAAAGGAAATCTGAGATCACTTCCAGCTGGAGAGGAGGGGGTTTGAAGTCTGGAAAGGCTTCTTGTGGAAGACAAAACCTGAACTGGGCCTTGAAGGCAGAGAAAGATTTTTAGCAGGTGGAACTTACGGTGCAGTCATTAGGGGATAATCTATATGAAAACTATGGTGGAGTAGACATATATATATGTATGAGCACATGTTTGCCAACACATCTCTGAGGAGATACAAATACCTCAGTTCAGACGTATTTGGACACTGATAATTATCTTCTGTGACGAGAAATACGTTTCCAGAGGACGCTAGTATCTGTTTTCTTTTGTTGGGTGGAAGGAGCGAGGCTGAGGATGGGAGGGGAAGTGGGTGGTCTGGGACAACAAATTTGTGATAGGTAAACTGTGAATATGTCAATCTCTAAAACTTTTCCCCAGTTTTGAGGGATTCTGGCATCAAAGTATTTGTTGAACTTGCAATCTCAAGCCTTGAGGTTAAAACCTGTCTCTGTGGCTTACTACCTGTGCAATTTTAGGCAAATCACTTATAACTTCTCTGGGCCTCAGTTTCCTCATCTGTAAAACAAAGGTGCTGGACTCAATGGCACCTAAGGTCCCTTCCACCTTGAGATCTAGGATTTCTACTTTGTAGCTGTGTGACCCTGGGCAAGTCATTTAACTTGAGGGTCATTTTCCTCATCTGTAAAATTCAGAAATAATCAGCGCATTAATAGAGTTTTGAGTATTCGGTGAGACAACATGTGTAAAGCATTTTGTAAACCTTAAAGTACTCTACAAGGTGCCCCAGGCTTTTGTGACACTGTGTAAATGCTAGAATTGTGACTTTTCCCATAGCGGTTTCAATATGTAGTGGGTCGGCATGAGCAATTAAATGGGAAGTTTTGGGGAGTTTGGCGGAAGCTGATGATGAAATGTGAGGACCAGCAGACAACACAGAAAAAGTTTGGAAACTCAGAAATGCATAATACATACATACATATATATATGTAGTATTATATGATATCAACATATTTTATCTTTTAATACCACTTAATAATTCAGATTTCTTCTCTAGTACAGAAGAATGGCCAAAAAAATTTATGCCGATTTTCCAGACTGATGGGGTGCTTTGCCCCTAACCTCCTCTATGTGGAAGGGATAACTGTACTATTCTCATTATTTATAAGACTTCTGCCAACTCTAATAATTTACAGATCCCCAACTCGTTGGTGTTCTGGTGGTAAAGAACACTGAACTTGAAATCACAGGCCCTGGAAAAACCTGGCTCTGTTGCTGACCTGTGTGTCCTTGGGCAAGTCACTTAACCAGGTGGTTCAATAGTTAGATTGCTTGGCCTGGAGTTAGGAAGACCCGACTTCAAATTTGGCCTCAGATACTTCTTGTGTGAGCCTGGGCAAGTCACTTAACCTCTGTTTGCCCCCATTTCCTACCTGTAAAATGGTTACAGCACTTTTAGGGTTATTGTGAAGATCAAATGAAAGAATTTTTGTAAAGCACTTACCACAGTATCTGGCATGCAGTAGGTATTATAGAAATGTTTATTATCTAGACCTCATTTTCCTTTACCTGTAAAATCAAGGGACTAAACCAGAGGACTTCTGAGCTCCGTTCCTGCCCTAAATCTATGACCTACACTCTGGTGACTCCACTGAGCTCTTCTGGAATTTTTCTTCTGTGCCTTTGTCTCATCCAGACCCTGTTTGTAATCTTTGGCCTCTTGACGGGCTGCTACTTTTGCTGCTGCCTCTGCTGCTGTTGTAACTGCTGCTGTGGACGCTGTCGGCCCAAGTCCCCAAAGGGGGGAGAAGGAGAAGCCTATGTGTCCCCGGAGGACCTGGAAGAGCAGATCAGGAGTGACATGGAAAAAGGTACCGTAAAATGCACCCTGACAGAGGTATTTTCAGTTTGGGGTAGTTCTGTCTAAGTCTCTAGTGATGAAAGGCAGTAAATGCTGTTAAAGTATTTGGGCACTAGTATAGATCTCAGGAACCAAACTAAGTGAGATCTCATGGACTCTCAGATTTGGCACTTCCTTTTGGGTAAGTGGTAGGAACTATGCTCCCAGCTGGCATGGGGAAAAGAGGGAGATGATAGTTCAGTCAGTCAATAAGTATTTATTAAGTATCTCCTATGTGCCAGGCTGAGCAACTAGGTGGCACAGTGGATAGAGTGCCAGTCCTGAAGCAGGAAAACTTGAGTTCAAATTCAGCCTCAGACATTTACTAGCTGTGTGACCCTGGACAAGTCACTTAATCTCTGTTTGGGTCAGTTTCCATATCTGTAAAATGAGCTGGAGAAGGAAATGGTAAACCACTCTGAGATCTTTGCCAAGAAACCCCTAAATGAGGTCATGAAGAGTCAGATATGGCTAAAACAACTGAACAACAAGAAGAAAACATGCCAGGCACTGTGCTAAACACTGGGAACACACAAAGAGGCAAAAGACAGACCCTGCCCTCAAGGAGCTTACAATCTAGAGAGTAAAACAACAGGCAAACAAACATAGACAAACAAGCTATATACAGGATAAAGAACAAACAAATAAGAGAGGGAAGGCAATATTGTCATAGCTACCTGCCTTGCGCACAAGGCAGGTAAGAACAAAACCATGTGGATTGTTTATACGGTAATTTTGAAAATTATTAAGAACTCTGGCTTCAGAACACGTCGGATTTGAAAGGTAACATAACAGTGTAAAAGGGCACTGATTCGCAGAGGTCCTAGGTTCATATCCTGGTCTGCTCCTGGTTACCTAAATGATCTTTCACTTCTCTATGCCTGTTTCCTCATTTGTGAAATGAGGAGGTTAGACTTCCAAGGTCCCATCAAGCCCAAGAATCTTCAAGTCCCCTTCCAGCTCTGAATTTAAGATCCTCTGATGGGGGAACAGGGAAGGGATGGGAAGATAAAGGAAGGAGACAGACCATTTCAGAATGTCAGTCTAATGCTTCGAAATAGAAAGAAAGCAAAGTTCTCTAAATCATCCGGACGCTTTGATTGTTCTCTACTGTATTATTTCAGTCTGGGATTCATGGGAAGAAGGCTCTTAAAAGAATATATTCAGGTGACCCATGAGTAGGCTAGATTTCCTGGAAATAGACTCCTCCCTAGGTCCCCTCTCAAGCTGGATCCACACTCCTAGGGCTAGCCCAGCATTAAATTAGAATGCAGGAATAAGTATATTTAACTTTAATTTGCTTTGTCAAACCATCTCTCCCTGTGTGTATCAATAACCTGATTGTTCAGGCTCATCCCAGTTAGATTTTGCAATGTCGAAGAATTCAAAGTTAGCTAGGATCTCACAAAACTCAGGCTAAGAAAAGCTGATTATCCCAAGATAATCCCCACTGAGTAAACAAGATGGGCTTAGTTTTTTCATCACTCCCTGGCTCTTCTTGAAGTTACAACGTTGCTATAATTAGGACTTTTTGCTGGGGCAGGAGTAGAGAGAGCAGCTGGGCCTGGAGTTGAGTCCAAATCCAGCTTTAGACACTTACTAGTTGTGTGATCCTGGACAAGTCACTTAACTTCTGTGAACTGATGACTAATTCCTGAAATTATGAAATGGGAGCAGGCATGCCAGGTTCTTTGAGTACTTGTTGGGAAGGACCACAACTGGCAGTAGGAAATAGGATAGTAAAAGCACTTTAATAACCACAGAAAATACAGAAATCAGCAGCCATAGAGGTAGATGGCGGTAGAAGACAGGGGATGGGATGGTGAAGACAGGTAATGTGGGGAAGGGGATGGGAAAGGACAGTGGCCAAGACAATCACATAACCAGTGTAGCTACAAAGGACAGAACTCCCAGCCTGGAGTCACGAAGACTCATCTTCCAAGTTCAAGCTGGTCTCAGACACTCACCAGCTGTGTGACGCTGGGCAAGTCACTTAAACTTATTTGCCTCGGTTTCTTCATTTGTCAGATGAACTGGAAAAGGAAATGGCAAACCACTCTGGTATTCTTGCCAAGAAAACCCCAAATGTGGACACAGAGAGTTGGGCACAACTGAACAGCAACAACAAAAACAAATCATGGCTTAGAGTGGGGAGCACTTGGTAGCATGGACCCAATGCATGCATGTTTGGGGAGCGCAGGAGTCTGGGGTCTAAGGTTTTATGTGGGGGGGCAGACCAACTCCTATCTGTGCCACCTTGGGGTTAGCTCGTTAACATACACAAATCATCTCAAAGTTATCAATAAAACTTCATCTCAAAGTTATCAATAAAACTTCATCTCCAAATTATCAGTAACTTATTGCGCTGGTGCTCTGGAATTGTGGAGGTCTGGATTTTGCCTGGAATTTACATAATACAGGAGCAGAATCTTGACAGGCAGTGCCTAGGTGGCTCCTGCTGATTCAGTACATACGACCAGGATGTGAATTTTGACCAATATATGACACACTTTGTAAATTGTGCTCCTTTGATCTTTGGGGTGGTTTGTACGTGGCTTCTAGGTTCCTCTTTGCAGTCTTATTTCCTGCTATTGTTCCTTCACACTGGCTGTTTATAACCTTACTTATTAGATTAACTTTATCCTTCTTTCATTTATTCTCTTTCTCCCTTCCTTCCTTCCTTCCTTCCTTCCTTCCTTCCAAGTAATACATTTCTCCTCATGATCTGAAAGTTTTCTGTATATCTAAACATAAGAAATACCTACATCAGCAGACTCAGACCGATGGTCTATCTGGCCCAAAATTCTGATTTTGATTCTGATTTAAGGATAGTTTTTGGAAGAGTAAGGTATTAGCCGTCCATGAGTAAGCCCCACCTTAAACTTCCCTTTAGTAGCAGAGAAACCAAAGCTAATGAATCTAACTTCCATATTGTAAATGGTGCAGGGCAGAGTTCTCTGAAAAGTCATGTATTTTCCTCTTGTTAAATCTGTTGTGGTGATGGTGGTTTGTTTTGGTTTTGTTTTTTTGTTTGTTAGTTTTTTAAAGTTCCACCAGGTTACTGAATGGCCCCTGTGGTAAGTGTCCCTGTGGCAGATTTCTTCCTGGAACAGGTATTCATAGCAGGAGCCAAATTCCTCCCAGGTTTCCTGCCTCCAGGGTGACTGGAAAGACTGATCATTAATCTGTGTACCCCTCACTGTTCTCAGACCTGGCACAGCTACGCTCACACTTTTGTTTCAGAGGTCAGATTGCAGACTAAAAAACAACCAGGTCCCATTTGTCTGTTGATATTTTTGTCCAGAAGGAAAAGACCACTCCTTTTTCTATGTATTTAAAAACTGAATTTTGTTGTCAGTATCTATGCTATGTGTGAATGCATTTTATTTAATTCTTTAGTTAAGACTTCCTTCTATGTACTAGGCAATCTGTTTAGGTAGGACCCTAATGAGCAAGAGAACATCAATAAGGGAGAATAAAGATGGCAAAGGGTACTGAGTCCCTGCTATGGGAGAATCTGATGAAAGAACTGGGGAGGCTTAGTCAAGAAAAGGCTCTGTATCTGTAGGGTTATCATGTAGAAGAAGGATTAGACTTACTCCATTTGGCTCTCCAGAGCAAAACCAAAAGTAATGGGTAGATGTTACAAAGGAACAAATTTTAACTTAATGTCAGGAAAACCTAAAAAAGTCGCATTTTCTTCAAGTAAAATTGGGGGGGGGGGTGTAATAGTTTCCTCCAATGAAGGAAGACTGAAAACAAAAAGATGAATGACCACATAGGTAATGCTGAATTGTTTCAGTCATGTCCGACTCTCTGTGGCCCCATTTGGGGTTTTCTTAGCAAAGATATTGAAGTGGTTTGCTATTTCCTTCTCCAGCTCATTTTACCCATGAGGAAACTGAGGCAAACAGGGTTAAGTGACTTGCCTAGGGACACACAGATAATAAGCGTCTCCTGTCTCCAGGTCCTAGCACTCTATCCACTGTACCACCCAGCTGCCCACATTGATATATTATAGTGAAAATCCTATCCAGGTATAATTTGAACTAGATGGCTACTGAAGTCTCTTCTGGCTGAAATTTGCTATTTCCGTGAGACTCCTAAAAGATGTGGTTTGGCTTACATATTAATATACAGTGCCCTAAGAAAATTCTTCTATGGATAAATGTCAGAGGAAGTCTATCTGAAGGTTACTCTTTGTATGTATTTCAGCTCATGTGTGGAAATATTACCAGATTAATCCTGCCCAGATGGCATTTAGGGGGCTTTGAAAGGGGACTATCTGAAATGCAACTTTCAAGTTACCTTTGATTGGTGATGAGTAGAACAGATTAAAAGTGAGCCTATTAGGGGTGACTGAGTGGCACAGTGAAAGCACCAGCCCTGGAGTCAGGAGGACCTGAGTTCACATCCAGCCTCAGACACTTAACCCTTACTAGCCGTGTGACCTTGGGCAAGTCACTTAACCCCAACTGACCTCCATTCCCCCCTCCAAAAAGCAAAATAAAAAATAAAAAATGAGCCTATTAGAGCCTATTAGAAAGTACTTATGAGCATATACTTGTAGTCCTGGTTACTAAGGAGCCTGAGGCTGGTAGATCACAACAGCTCAAGAGTTCTGAGTTGTAATGGAGCTAAAGTCCATTGGGTATCTGTGCTAAGTCCAGTACTAATAGCCCTGGTTGCAGAGGACCACCAGACCACCCAAGGAATAACAAATTGGCCCAGGTTGGAAACAGAGTAGATTAAAGCTTTACTACCAATCAGTTCAGTGGGGAGGGGGATGTACTAGGCCTGTGAATGGTCTTTCTAGCCAGATGTGATAGGGAGCAATAGTCCCCACCCCCTACCCCTCAAAAAAAAGTGTCACTCTGGCTTTGAGAACTTTGCATTAGTGACTTTGAAAGGAAAGAAAAAAGAGGTAGCAAAAACATGAGTTTCCTATTTAGTCACTTAATTTCATTTCCAGGCTAATCATAGGATCTCAAGCATTGGCAGTGACCTTAGATGGCATACAATCCAACCTCTCACCAAGCACAGGGGTTCATTCTACAGTACATCTGACTAGTCAACTAATTCCTGCATATAATATCCTGGATTTTGTGCTGGAAGTGACTTTTGATGTCACCTAGTCAACAATCAACAAACATTTATTAAGTACCTAGTATGAGCTGAGGACTGCGCCAGCCAGACAGAGGGGATACACAGACAGAAGCAAAATAGTCTTGTCCCTCGGTGAGCTGACACTCTGTCAAGTATCCTTTACATATTGACAAAACGGAGCCTGGAAAAGGTGATGTGTTTCCCAAGGTTCCACAGAAAATGAACAGCAGGTGCAACGCCTCCAGATGTTACGCGATTTGGGTGCCTGTAAATGTTTTTCTAGTTTAAAAAGCATCTAGATGGTCACTGGGAGATTCTAAATAGAGAGATTTCTCCAGATACGCTATTATTTGAAATTTAATATTTTAAATTCACTTCCTTTTCTCCCTTCAGACTTCTCTTTTATAACCTACATTAGGTGAGGGTGTTACAAGAACAGAATAATCAGTGTCTACTATCAGAGAAAGGAGACTTCCATCAGACTATAGAGGGTGTACTAAGGGAGGGCTGGAATACTTTTACCTGAATTATCTGCATCATTCCTTCAAAGGAAGCCTGAAATCTTGTCTTGAGTACATATAACAACCACAAATCACACTTTGCTTATGCAGTGGAGAGGTGGCCAGCCTGAACCAATCTGTTATTCAGAGACTCTACATAAAAGGAAAGCCCAAATAGGAAGAGCTCTCAGAGCAGCCAATAATGGCATCCATTTAGCACTTTATTGTCTCCTCATCCCCATACAAAGCTGAGCAAGAGTTAACTATAGATATAAGCTTCTAATTTGAATTCTGATTCTTGACATCTCACTGCTAAAGACATGATAGATGTACTATACACATACTCCTCAATCCACACAAATCAATGTTTGGAATATCAAATCTGATTTTGTCCCCATTGACTTATGTTAAACAACTGGAAATCTTTTCCAGATGCCCTTAGAAGACTTTTAATTTTAATTGATTTACAATCCTTTTTTGGGGGAGGGGGAGAGACTTCTACTACTTGTTGTTTAGTTGTATCTGACTCTCTGTGACCCCATTTGGGGTTTTCTTGGCAAAGACATTGGAGGGGTTTGCCATTTCTTTCTCCAGTTCATTTTATAAATGAGGAGACTGAGGTAACCTTGCCCAGGGTTGCAAAGCTAGGAAGGGTCTGAGGCCACATTTGAACTCAAGAAGATGAGTCTTCCTGATTCCAGGCCTAATACTCTATCCACTGCACCACCTAGCTGCTCCGTTTCACCTAGCTAGTAAAAGTCTGAGGTGGCATTTTGAACTCAGGCCCTTCTGACTCCAGGCCCAGTGCTCTATCCACTGCGCCACCTAGCTTGCCTTCTGCTATTATTAGCATATACTGATCTCTTTTATTTAAAGAGATCTCTGCCAGGTGTTACCTGATACCTCAGTGAGAAGTACCTGACCTCTCTGGTCAGTGGGGGAGGTTGGCCTTTTAATTTTAGGATTCACAAGCCGAACTGGAGCCGATTCTACTTAGGTTTCCACATTTATTATAATAGAAAGAGCACTGGAATGGGACTCAGGAATCCTGTGTCTATGCTACCAGCCTGCTTACATTTTTGTGATTAATTTTGTTGGGAAGACCATGGCAAGGTCTCAGGACAAATCATCTAGCTTCACACAGTAAGGAACTCCCTCTGGCAGACACGCACTATATCCTTTACCCTGGCCTGCCATGTTGAAGAGTCATGCTGTTGGATGGGAGGGGATCTAAGAAAAGTATATGGATGGTTTAATGATGACCTACCACCATTACTGGAGGAAACAGCATTTCCTGTTGATTCTATTGATTCTGAGTCAAAAATCCTTCCTCAGACACTCACTAGTTGAGTGACCCTTGGCAAAAAAACTTATTTCCGCCTCAGTTTCTTCACCTGTAAAGTGGGAATAAACTGCTTCACGGGCCTGTTATGAGGATCAAATGAGATCCTGCATGCAAAGTGATTTGAAACCTCAAAGCAATTTGAGCTGTCATTATCACCTTTCCCTCCCCTCCCCATCACGATGCAGGATTCTTGAGAACCAAAACTGTACTACATTTTTTATCCCTGTACCTCCGACATCCAGCACAGCTCTTTTCACAAAGAGATAGGGCCTAAATTTGTGATTTCATTGATCTCGGGAACTCACCAAATGAGGAAACTCTCCAGCCAACGCAGGTTGGTTGCTGGTTCATCCTTCATTGTCCAAGAGGACCAACAATACCACAAGGTGACGTCTTGACTTGCTTGTGAATTGGATTTAAGTGAGGCAGAATTGCACAAAGTTGTCAGCCTCACTCTCTCTTCCTGAGTCATCAGAAGCAGTGGCAGAACAAAAATCAGGATGACTGGCAATGGCTGGTATCTTTAGAAGATGCCGTGAGGTCACACAGCCTGAGGCAGGCCATGAACAGGGGTTTTCCTGACAATGCTAGCTCTGGCTCTCCAATAACTACAGTGCTTCTGTGTGTGTTTGTGTTTGTGCGTGTGAAATAGGTTTGCTGGCCTTTCACATAGTAGGTATTTAATCAATATAGAACTGAACTGAATGACAGCAATCCTTAATCAAAACTCCATAAAACACTGTCTTCATGGGGTCATCACCCTTCACCTCCTCACCTCCACTCCCTCTCCTCCCACTTTTTTGATATGGTCTCTAAAGGAGAAGCAGTTGTAGTGTGACCTTGTCAGCTGCAGCACACAAAAATATGTTTAAAGCTTACTCACTCTTGCCTTTCCCCCTGGAAAGAGCCCAAACTGTTCTCTAACCACTGAGGTCATGCCGTATGGTGTGTAATTAGACTCCTGCTCTTGGCCAAGATATTAAGCTCTCTCTATATTTTATATTTGAGGCTCACCATGACATTTACTCACCGTGACAGAAGGGGTCTGAATATGTCCACCATCACCCCTGAATTCAGAGAAAGTAATAATTTTTAAGCAGGGGCTACAGCTGTAATGAAACTAAATTACCTTATCTTTCTCTATATGAAAACATCACTCCTGGGTTGCTAAGGCACCAGTGAGCAACATGAAAGGATGTAATCCACCCAGACTTTAGAAGAACTTCGTAAAGTAATAAAGCCCCAAGCCTTTGCCAAAACTTTAGAAAGAAGACTTGAAGGTCTGTTTCCCTACTGCTGACCACAGTACAAATGTACTGCATGCCCCTAGCCCACTGGGAGAGCAGTATACATTCAAAGATGGCAGCCACTTTGGTTGGAGAATCCTTTTCCACTTCCATCCTGCCAATTATTCCATTTCTAATTTTTATACTCATATATGTCCAAAGTTTTTCCACTTTGGGAAAGTCTAGGCAAAAACTCCACCATTATTAGCATTATACAACTAAGCACAGGTCATGAGAGGACTTAGAGCTGGAAGAAACTTCAAAGATCACCTAGTTCAACCTCTCATTCTGCAGCAGAGAAAACTGATTCCCAAAGGAATGAAATGACTTTTCCATGTCATACACCTGGGAAGTTTCGAGCCAGAATTAAAATTCAGGTCCAAATCCAAGGAATGACCTTTTCCCTACACCATTCCACAGTCCTCCATTATTTTCCCTAGAAACTAAACTGAGAAGATATAGAGCCCTCCAAATTCCACATAGTTGTAGAAAGTAAAAACTGGGAGCAGATAATAAAAGGACAAAATTGGGACTCTGGTCTGGGCCCCTGGAGGCTCAGCTGGGTCAGAACCAGAAGAACCTCAAGTCTGCTTTCAGCTGTCTCGAGGAACACCTGTGTGGACTTACCCCCATGGAAATCTGCTGCAAGCTCTGTTAGCAAACTGATTCATTGCCCTCACCTAGTGTCTTAGGGACACTTAGGCATTCTCACAAAGCGGAATGGGAAGGGCCGCTGGGAGAAATCAGGAGGGTTTGGTGGCCCAGTTATCTTTAAATGGCCTTCCCAATCTCACAGGGAAAATTCCCCAAAGGATTCCAGTTTAATAGAGCACAAAGGAACTGATCTCTCTCTTTAAGCTTTTATCAACACTTGAAAATGTTATTTACATCATTCATTCCAATGAGGGAAGAATCTGAGAGCAGGATTATAGATCTAGAGGTACAAGGGACCTCAGAGACCATCAAGTCAGTCCCCTCACTTTACAAATGAGGAAACTGAGGGGCAGCACCAGCCCTGGAGTCTGGAGGACCTGAGTTCAAATCCGACCTCAGACACTTGACATACTTACTAGCTATGTGACCTTGGGCAAGTCACTTAACCCCAATTACCTTGCCTTCCCTCCTCCAAAACAAAAATGAGGAAACTGAAAATTAGGAAAATTAAATGATCTTTCCAAGGTCACATAGCTGCTAAGGATCAGGGGCAGGATTTGAACCCAGTTCTTCTGTCTCCAGAGCTAGTACTCATTCCATTGTACCAAGCTGAAGGGTAGAAGGAAAAAATTCTGGGCACTAGAAACTGTAAGGTAAGAGTATCAACAAAGAATAGAGAGGTAAGGAGAAGGGTGTGTTTGTATGTATGTGTGTAATGCAAATATAAACTTCAATTCTTTAACAGCTTTGTGCCCACCATGTTTGTAAATTGTGCCCACCAGGAACGAGTTCTTCTGTAGTTCTTGCGGCTGCTTCTTCTCCCTGTTGACATGGAGAGGAGGGGGCTGGGAGTGATGTTACCACTGACATTCACCATGGACATGAATAGATCCTTGCCACTAAAAGGAAAACGAATCATTTTTTTAAATGTAATATATTCTATTTTTTCACTCAATGACATGTTAAAACAATTTGTTTAACATTTTTTCCTAAAGTTTTGAGTTCCAAAGTCTATCCTTTCCTCCCTTCCCCACGAAGGTAAGAAATCAGGTAGAGGTCATACATGTGCAATCATATAAAACATTTCTATTTTAGTAATTTTATGCAAGAAGTTGCAAATAAAAGAAAAAGAACAAAAGTGAAAAGCAGCCTGCTTCAGTCTGTATTCAGTCAGTGCTTCCCCTGGAGGCAGATAGCGGGCTCCATCACTAGTCCTTTGGGATCGTCTGGGATCATTGCATTGCTGAGAATAGCTAAGTCATTCACAGTTCGTCATTAAACAGTATTGCTGTTACTGCGTACAGCATTTACTTCACTATGAATCAGTTCATGTAAGTCTTTCCAGGTTTTTCTGAAATCCTGCTTGTTCTTATAGCACAATAACACTCTGTTACAATCATATACCACAGCTTGTTTAACCATTTCCCAACTGACGGGCATCCCTTCGATTTCCAATTCTTAGCCGCCACAAAAAGAGGTGCTATGCATATTTTTGTACAAATGGGTCTTCCCCCTCTCTGTTTCTGATGTCTTTGGAATATAGACCTCACAGTAGTATTGCTGGATCAAAGGGTATGCACAGTTTTATAGCCCTTTGGATACAGAGGAAAAGCAATCATTACAGTTTTCTGAAGCTGTGTCTACATGAAGAGAGGGGAGCAATGTGCATAAGCTTAAGTGGGGGTTGGGAAGAACTGGGCACAACTAAATAATTGTATATAATCTCCCTCATGTTAAGCATGCTCACTCCCTCCTTCCCCAGGCTTAGCATTCTCCTCTTGTGTGCTTGGCCACAGCCTCAAGCCCAGTCATGCCCCAATTAGGAGGACAGGGCTGCATAAATATGAAACTATCCCTAATTAGGAAGGAACTAGACTCTGAGGAGGAAATAGCCAGGATAATAATTCCAAGAAATAATCCACAGGTAGCATAAATTGAGAAATCTTACAGTAAGGTTTGGGGTAGTGGTTCTTAATCTTGCCTGCTGAAACCTGTGGTCCTCTAAATAATGTTTTCAGTTGCATAAAATAAAATAAAATGCAAAGGAATATGAAGAAAAGCAATTGTAAGTGAAATATATTTATTGATTTAAAAAAATGTTCACAGATTCCAGATTAAGAATCCCTAGTCAAGAGGGAAAAGAAATGAGCACTAGGTGACTGCTGACTCCCTCTTTAGGGGTACTGAATCAGTTATTATTGATCTTACAAATAACAATACAGAAGTCTGCTGTCTTCTCAGGGTCTCTACGCAGGATGTGACAGGGCTTCCCAAGGCTTGTCAAACCTGATGACTAAAACCAACTTTTGGTGAGTCACACTTGATGATACTGCCAGAAGAAATCTAGAAAACATAGTTAAGGATTATGAAGTCTTAGGCAAAAAGACTGAAGGCCTTAGGGGCACAAGTGGTATTTTCATCACAGCTACTATTCAAAGACAAATGTTTCAAAAGTGAAAGGCATATTTGAGAAGCAGTTGGTTAAGAAAATGGCATCTAAGAACATAATTTGGATTTCTGGACCGGGAACTAAAATATGTGCATAGCAGATTCTTGGCAGAGACAGAGTGCACTTAATGACAGGTAAAAGTGTGTTTGCCGTGGAGCCTCACAAATCCATTCAAAAAGGCTTTAAATTGAAAAGGATGGAGTATCTGCACATCAACTAGTCTAGCTACCATACAGAGTAGCCAAAAAGGTTGAAAGAGGAGTAATAGAGATGCCCAGAAATTCACGAGATAACATTCCAGAAAAGAGCTAGAGATAAAACTGGATTCCAAGTGGTAATGCTGATGACTGACCTTGGCAGCATTCTTTAGTAAGTGGTGACGAGAATCTAAAAGGATGGTATAGGTGAGGACCCAAATACAGGCACAGACAGCCCTTCCAGGCTTGGGTGTAGTTGCTGGCTTCTTGCTGTTTCTTGAATAGGACACTCCATATCCAGAGCCCATCCATTTTCACCGGCTCGTCTATCCCCTACGCCTGACATATTCTTCCTTCTCATCTCCACTTCCTGGCTTCCCTGGCTTTCTTTAAGACCTAGCTCAAAACCTTCCTTTTGCAAGGTTTTTCTCAGTTCTCCTCTCCCACCCACTCCATCCCACTCCACTTTAGATTTCCTCCAATCTATCCTATAGATCTTGTATGTATGGTGTTGTTTGCATGTTGTCTCTGTTATTAGAATGGAGCTTCTTGAGGGCAGGTACTATTTTTGCCTTTCTTTGTACTTCCAGGGCTTAGCAAAATATCTGCCACATAGTAAGCTTTCCATTAATGTTTGTTTACTTGACTTGAGTCCCAACTCTAACCAGTTGTGTGACCTAGGGCA
This sequence comes from Pseudochirops cupreus, assembly GCA_028627135.1. Lineage (NCBI taxonomy): Eukaryota > Metazoa > Chordata > Mammalia > Diprotodontia > Pseudocheiridae > Pseudochirops > Pseudochirops cupreus. The sequence goes on along the minus strand of CM053580.1, from coordinate 374,029,416 downwards.
AGTCATTTTTTTTTCTTTTTTGGATGGGGAAGGTAGGGCAATCGGGGTTAAGTGACTTGCCCAAGGTCACATGGCTAGTTTTTGTGTTAAGTGTCTGAAGCTAGATTTGAACTCAGGTCCTCCTGACTCCAGGGCCAGTACTCTATTCACTGTGCCACCTAGCCACCCCCAACAAGTCATTTTTCTAAGAACCTCAGCTTTCTCATCAGTAAAATGAAAGGGTGAAGGTGGGGGGCGGGGCAATGGGGATGGGGAGGAGTGGACTAGATGGCCTCTTCTAAAATTCTGTGGTGCTTTGGGGTTAGAAAATGAGACTATCAGGAAAATGCTGAGCTGACAGCAGGACAAATTATCCCAGCAAATATTGTCTTTTCCAAAGGGAACCAACAAATGGAAGAATACCTAGAATGTATTTTAGATAAACAGATATAGTATAAAATATATACGTATATATAATATATATGCATATGTAATATATATGTATATGTGATGTACATATATATTATATACATGTATATACAAAACACGTGTTGTTGATTCTTCATGACCTCTTTTTGAGGTCATTTTCTTGGCAAAGATATGGAGTTGGGGTGGGTTGGGAGTCAATTGCCGTTTCCTTCTCCAGTTCAATTTACAGCTAAGGAAACAGAGGCAAACAGGATTAAATAACTTGCCGAGGGTCACACGGCTAGTAAATCTGAGGTCAAATTTGAACTCAGTTTTTTCTGACTCCAGGCCCAGTGCTCTATCCATTGCACTACCCAACTCCCTGTATGTATATATGTATGTGTATATGCTTTTATATGTGTATATATACCTAACTGATTTCTCTTAAAATACATCTATCATTTGTCCTTGAAAGAAAATCTAATGAAAAGGATGTTGCTTTGTTTCTTTTAGAGGCAGACTTTCCCATCACCCTCCAGCCTACCTGTGCGAATGAGAAAACCCAACTAATCAGAGAATCCCGCAGCTATACCACAGACTCCTAGATGACCAGCACGCACGCTCAGGTTCATGAGTCCTGGAAGCAGCAGCAATGCGACTGGCAAGTTAAGGGATTCCTGAAGGAAAGAGCCCCAATGATGTTGCAAAACCCCAGGAATTCCTTTCTCGTTTATTCTTTATTTTGACGTTAGGCACAGGAGATTGCAATGTAATTTTCTGAGCATGCAGACTCTCTTTGAGTAGACTTTCTAATGAAACAGATTCAATTAGACAAATAAAGGCCTGAGAGTGTGCCTTGTGTTCCCCCTTACCCCCCACCCCTCTGCCCAGAGACTGTTGGGACCTGGCAAGTTTTAAGGACCAGTGTGCTCTCACTGAACCATAACCTCTGTCAGTCCCAAGACTAGAACTGGTAAGCAGTGATGGGAGCATCTCTCTTTTCCTCTAACTAAAGCACAACCACTGATGTTAGGGGAGAGTTTAAGAAAAATTTATCAATGGGGGCCTTCTCGAATGACCCCGTGCAGCCAGAGGGATTTCCCAGCTCACTCCCAGTGGCTTTGGGTTGCAATGTGTTAATGACATCATTGCAGATTATTGCTGGAGGTGGGGCAACTGATGCTTGTACATAAACAGCAGGTAGCTAGCAGGTAGCTAGCTGGCTTTCACTGACTTTCCAGCAGCAGAATAAGGATAAAGTTAAAGGGCACCTCACAAAGCATCCTCTTAAAATTGGAAAGGTCTAAATCACCATTTCATAAATTGGGATTTGCGGAATACACATTTGCTGCTTGATTTCTCCCCTCTCTCCCTCCTTCACCCTTTCCACTTACTTTGCTTTATCAGACTTATGTTCAGTTGGGTCAATTATTTTGAGCCATGACCCAGAATTTGCTGTAGAGTCATTACCTGCCACTGGCCATATCACAGGGGTTTTGCAGTCTTAGATTAGCTGGACTAGAAACAACAAAGACACATGTCAGAGATATATAGAAGCTTGAGAACACAGGCAGAGACAGAAATGCTCACTTTCAGGCCCTAAATTTCCCAAACCTCTTTTTTTGGTTTGTTTTGGAACTGGTTTCATTTTGAAGAAAGGGAAAAAAAAGGTTCACATTCAGGGAGGGAGTATTTATCTTACGGAGTGAAGTTCTGTCCATTTTCTGATTCAATTACTTCATTCATATTTCAGCGGGAGAGGTGGGAAGGAAGTAATGAGTAGGGGACAAAAATAGTCTCCAAAATTGTGCAGGAGTAAAAATGTATTGTTTTAAAATAGTTTAATTTTTTTTCTCTCCAAAAAAAAATTTGTTCCTTTAAACATTAAATATCTCTCTTGTTATCATTTCTTCCCAATGGAACTACATTCAGTTGCTAGATACACATTGTTATATTTCCAGGCTCATAAGGTCCTGGGAAATGTTTTAGCTCAAGTTAGGTATATAATATAAAGGGCCCTTGGGCTTGGGAGTCAGAAGACCAGGCTTTAGACCCAATCCCTCCACTTGTAGGATCAAGAAAGGATTTGATAATAGATAAGACAGTAATAGGTTACATTTATATAGTGCTTTGCAGTTTACAAAGCAACGTTAACACTTAGTAAGTTAGGTAAGCAAGGTAAACATGACTGTTACCATTTTATAGATGAAAAAAACTGGCCCTGGAAAGCTAACTGACTTATCTAAAGTCAATCAGTTATTAAGTGGCTGAGCTAAAACGCAAATCCAAATCTTCAGAGTCCATCTGTCTTTCTATCAGAATGCACAGCTCTCTTTCTTGTGCTTGAGAAAATTAATGGTGTTATCTAAGTACAGCATCCCATCTTATGACTTTGTATATGTACCTACCATCTGTAAATGTAATAAGATTTTATAAGCATACACTTCTTGCATAACATGGAATCTACTTGGAAAAACACAAAAACCTCTTACAAGCACACCCTTGAAATACACTACTTTCACAACTGTAGTCAATGCTGTGGGTTCATCATACAGACAATTCACTGCTGAGCTTTCTCTTGAATAAACATGTGGCTAGCTCCTCCTGTAGCCGGCTCACCAGACTGTACGCTCACTGACTAATCCACAGGTAATTTCAGCTACCACATATCCCTTCCACACTTCCCTAGGGGAAGGGTGAAGGCTAGTTAGCAATTTGGTTATATGTTGCCTCCTGCTGGTAAATGTAACTCAAGTTCTTGAGTTTTCAACTTCATCTGGGTTCAGGGATATCTTAGCTAGATAGCTAGATCTTTCTCTGTATTGGGACCCCTGGGCACAGAGGAGGAAGATGTAATAACAGATGGATAGGGAAATTTGGCCCACAAATTGTAATATAAGGGAGGCCATGCTTCCAAGAAGGGGGTAGGCCATGATTTCCACTTGTTGGTTTTAATTATTTTTCAGTTGTGCCTGACTCTTCATGAACCCATTTGGAATTTTCTTGGCAGAGATACTGGAATGGTTTGCCATTTCCTTCTCCAGCTCATTTTACAGATGAGGAACCTGAGGCAAATAGGGATAAGTGACTTGCCCAAGGTCACACAGCTAATAAGTATCTGAGGCTGGGTTTGAACTCAGGAAGATGAGTTTTCCTGACTCCAGGCCAGGTGCTCTATCCACTGCACCACCTAGCTACCCTAACTTCCACTTAACAAAGGGTTTCTTTCTGGTGTACAATGCAGTTGGTCAATAAACATTAAGCACCTAGTACAGACACCAAGCTAAGTGGTAGGGATACAAAGAAAGGTAAAAGACGGTTCCTACCCCCAGGGACCTCACAATCTAATGGGGGAGACAACAGATGAGCTATGTACATACAAAATGGAGATAATCGACAGAGGGACAGCCTGAATTATGAGAGATTGGGAAAGGCCTCTTGCTGAAGGCAGGATTTTAGCTGGAACTTGAAGGAAGTTAGGAATACCAGGAAGCAGAGATGAGAAGGAATCCATGCATGGGGAAGAGCCAGTGAAAATGGCCTGAGTAGGGAGATAGCATGCTTTGTGTACTGAGTATGAGGTATGCACATAGTAGACTTCAATAAATGTGCAGTCAAATGAATGAATGCATTCTGTCAACAACACAAAGAGAAGGACACCCCTCCTCACACTATGAAGTATCTGCCTGTATCATCTCCACTGAAGTTCATAGTCAGAGGAAAGAGGTCCCTACTAAAAGTATAAGCCAGTGGTTCTCAACCTGTGGGTGGTGACCCCTTTGGGGACTGAATGACCCTTCCACAGGGGTCGCCTAAGACCATCGGAAAACACATTATTTCCAATGGTCTTAGGAACTGAGACACCACTCCTCTATCTGCCTATATGTAGATACGCCACATATGAGTATTAAAGGGTCACAGCATTAGGAAGGTTGAGAACCACAAGCAATTTAACAAAATATGACTATAAAGGCATCCCTTTGCCCCTGGCTATGTTAAAAAAACAAAAGACACTAAGGTCCTCCACAAATGGCCACGTTCTCGGCTCTGGAGGTACGAGGACAAAAAGCCTTGATGTGACATTGAGATAGAACTTTTTTTCTTAAGTCTTAGTTGGTGTTTTAAGAAGCAAACTAAGACAAAACTCCCAGATTTTCCTTAAAAACAACAAACAGGTAACACTATTTTGGTACAAGGTAATAAAACTCTAAATCCTGAATAGTACAAATGTTAAAATGAAATTTAAAAAATTTAAAGGCACTTAATGTGGCCTGTACTTAAAGTTTACTTAAGTACTAATGATCTCCTTGAGTTGCTGGCCCACATATATGCTGAAACTTTAAGGCTTCACACCCTCCCTCTAAAAAAACTGGAGAAATTTGCATAATGGAAAGCATTTCAGACCAGAGTTCTCATTGCGGCTCCGTTGATAACCAACTCTTTGGTTGGGATGAGCCACATACACATATCTTAATTTCCACAAAGGAAACAAGAGGAGTATTGGAATAAATGATTTCTTGGGTCCTTCCCAACTCTAAAATTCTGTGATAGTCTCAAGCTGACAGGTTATTAAGATATAGTTTCAGGGTCCAGGAGGTTACTCTGGTTTCTTCTCAGTTCTAATATATATAAACACAAACATATGTGTATACACACACATACACATGTACATATGTGTACATACATGAGTACATACATACACAGGTTCTCCTGAAGTTCTTCTATTGCCTTATGGAACTAATCCAACTCTAGAAGGCGTTAGTGGATTTTGCAGAAGTAGGAAAGAAGGTAAAGTACTATGTAAAACTTAAATCATTATTTAAATGTGAATTAATGATTTTGATATTCCTAAATTTGAAGATGGAATAGTAACTCCACTTTCCTTTCCTGTGTGTTCTGCAGGGGCCACAGGCATATCTGGGAATTCTGCTAGGATGGAGGTGGGATGAAGGAATTCCCACTGTTAACTGGTCAAACTGCCTGCAAAGGGATAATGAGTTTGCCTGGAGAGGTGTGGTGCTGGTGGTGTTCTTGCAGTTGGGGGAGGGGGACAGTAGGAAGCTTGCCAGAACAGTTGAATACTGTAGTGTTGAGCACCTAATTTAAACATGTCTCAAATGTTTCTCTTCTATGGCCTACTGTTGAAATCATCTGTATGTTTCAAATATACCTGAAAACCTGAAGTTTATTGTTATTTATAAATGATGCTAAAAAAGGCTGCCTCTGTGTAAGTACTCCAATTCCTCTCTCTGCCTTTGTACATAGCACTAGGTCCACTCTAGGAACAGTCAAGCAGTCAAATGGCCAGTCTTTGAGGCAACAGACCAATACCACGCCTGGCTGTGCACTAGGCTGTTCATTTGCTTGAACTATTGGATGAAGTCAAAGAGAGTTATTCATTAACACATATGAGTAATGCTCAAATAACACCCTTGGATTGTGACATTTAATAACTACTAATTAGTAGTGAGGATGATGATGACAGTGTGTGAAGCCTCTTTCCCTCCAGCTTACTAACATCAACCTATTTACCTTAGATTAGATGATGAAATCATCGAAGTAGATGTCAGACTATTTCCCACAATTTGCCACGAATCCCTGTTTTCTCCCTTTGTCCCCACAAATGATACTTCAGTGAATCCACGACCTCATCAGGTAACTCTTTTGATTCAGATCACAATGCTGTTCTACTTTCTCATGCTGGATGTCTTATCCCTATTTCCCCATAAATGTTCCATAAGGAATTTGTTCACTATCCTTTTGTTCTCTGATTACATTGTTTGGTGGGGACCAGTGCCCAGTTCAGGTTGTCTATCCATTATCTTTCCTTCTTCCTATATGACTGATTTGTCGAGGCATTCTTGTGCAAGGGCGCTGAGTTTGGTTTCAGAGGACTTAGATAAACACCTTGGCTCTGAAATAAGAGGACATAAACACATTGCCTATCAATTGGAGAATGGAAGAACAAAATGGCATGTGGATAGAATGGAATAGTTACGAATATTAAAAAAAACCTTTTGGTTAAAATGGCAATGGTAAAGGTCATGAGGAGCCTGGCTTTCCCACAACAAAAGACACTACATCATTATATATAATGGAGATAAACTAGAGACCTTCCCAAAAGGCAAGAAAGAAAACAAGGATGTCCATTATCATCACTATTTTAAATTGTGCTTGAAATAGGAACTATAGCAATAAGACAAGAGTAAGAAATTGAAAGAAGCATAGGTAAAGAGGAAACAAAATTATTGCTTTTTGTGGATGAAATGATTGTTTATACTTAGAGAACCCTAGAGAGTCAACTAAAAATTAATTGAAATGATAATTTCAGCAAAGTTGTAGGATAAAAATAAAATCACATAAATCATCAGTACTTCTGCATACTGCCAGCAAAACTCAGCAGGAAGAGATGGAGAAATTCCATTTAAAATAATTAATAATGTAGAAAACACTTGGTAATTTATCCACCATGACACACATAAGAAATATATGAATATAACCACAAAACATTATGGAAATAAAGGCAAATTTAAATAATTGGAGGAATATTAATTATGAGTAGACTAAGCCAACATAATAAAAATATTACCAAAATTAATTTACTTATTCAATACTGTATCAATCAAAATACCAAAGGATTACTCTATATAACTGGAAAAAATAACTATATCTGGAGGAACAAAAGATCAAGAATCTCAAGGGAAATAATGAAAAAGTGGGAACAGGCTCAGCAATATTAGGCCTCAAACTATATTCTAAAGCAGTGATCATGACAATAGTTTTGTATCGATTAAAAAGCAGAAGGGTCTACAGAACAGATTAGTTGTACAAGATACAGAAGCAAATAAATCTGCTTCTGTTTTTCACTCCCTGTTCCTTCAATTCACTTTCAAAGGTTAGATTTTTAACTTTGCTCACGCCTTTCTGAATGAGTCCCTTGGCGTGTATGCAGCATTAGAGCGCAGCTCCAGATGGACAGACGCATCTGCCTCTGTCTGCGACTACAAGGTACTTTCCAAAGCAGCCACTGAATCTACTGTCTTTGATCCTAAATTAGAGCTTCTTAGGGATTCAAGTTCTAAGATATACATGGTCATATTTTCCATCACTTACCCACTATTATATCTAAAGACCCCTCCTCATTCGACAAAAGCTGCTAGAAAAACTGGAAAGAAATCTAGCATAAATTTGGTGTAAACCAGCATCTCACGCCATATTATTTTCAAATGGATACATGACAAATACAAAAGATCATAAAATCATAAAAATAAGGAGAACAAAGTAGAAATTTCTCCTTTCAGATCTACGGATAGGGAGTTTATGATCAAACGATAGGATGCCAGAAGAAAAAAATGAATTAATTCTGATTTTAAAAAATTTAAATTTTTTTTTCACAAACAAAACCAATTAAGGTAAAATGAAAAGGGAAGTAGTTAAACTGGGTATTAGGGCAGGTCTGACTCAAGTTGATACCTTCTTAGTTTAGGTTTGATGCTGGAATTAAATTAGGTCCTCAAAGGTCATACAACAGTTCACAAAAGGAGGTTTACTTAGCAATATCATAGAAAAGATATTCAACAAAGGTATTCCAGCAATTAATTAAAGTAGATGTTTCTCCCCTCACCTTGCTTCCACATGGAAACACATCTGGTCATCAATACAGTATTTGAGGACATCTGCCAAGTTTGAAGGGCTCTAACTCCATGTATATAGGCCTTTTATGACCCTGGTTGACTAGGAAGCCAGAGGTTACCAGAAAGTTTGAATCTTAGCCCCCTTAGATAATCAGGGCTTGGGAACAGCTTATCTCCTTTCAGGGGAGAACTAGCTTAATCTATATTGAGGAAGAAGGGAAGAATCCTTGTCGATGGTAATTCTGTCAGTTTCAAAGGAGGGAAAAAACCCTTTGCAACAAGTTTCTCTGTTAAAGATCTCATTTCCAAGATATGATAAGAACTATTCTCCAATTGATAAAGGGTCAAGAAGAGGCAGCTAGGTGGCAAAGGGTATGGGATGTTGGCCTTGGAGTTAGGAAGTTCTAAGTTCAAGTCTAGACTTAGACCCTTACCGTGTGAACCTGGGAAAGTCATTTAACTTTCCTCTGCCTCATTTTTGTTGATTGTAAAATAGGGAATCATAGCACCTCACAGGGCTGTTGTAAGGATCAAATGAGATAATATTTCTTAAGTACCTAGCACAATGTTTGGGACATGGTGGGTGCTTAATATATTCTGATTCCTTCCCCCCCCCTCAAGGATATGAATATGCAATTCTCAAAGGAGATATTGAAGGTATCCATAATCACATGAATAAGTACTATAAATAACTAAAAATCACAGAAATACAAAATAAAGCAATGCAGAGATTCTACTTTACACTCATGTATCTCATCTCTTGACAGATTGGTAAAAATAATCTTAAAAAGAAAAAAAAGGAAAATGACAAATGTTGGAGGGAATGTTGTGGGAAATGTGGGAAAACAAGCACATTAATGCACTATTGGTGGAGCTGTGAATTGGTCCAGTCATTCTGGAAAGCAGTCTGGAACCATGTCCCAAAAGTCAGTAAATTGTGATCCAGTGATACAGTTACTCTATACTCCAAAGAAATCAAAGAAAACTGAAAAGGACTCATATGTGCAAAAATATTTATGGCAGCTCTTTTCATGGTAGCAAAGAATTGGAAACTGAGGAGATAACCCCTCAATTGAGGAATTCCTGAACAAGTTATGGTATATGAATATGATAGAATTATATTGTCCTGTAAGAAATGATGAAGAGAGTGGTTTCAGGAAAACCTGGAAAGACATATGAACTGATGCTGAGTGAAGGGAGCAGAACCAGGAGAACAATTTATACAATAAAACATTGTAAAAATATTTGCAAAACATTGTAAAAAGAAGATTTCTGATTAATGAAATGACCAACCATGATTCTGGAGGACTAGTAATGACTTGTGTTACCCGTCTCCTTCTTGAAAGAAAGGTGATGGATTTAAGATGCAAAATGAGGCATACATTTTTGGACATGTATGATGTGGGGATTTGTTTTTCTTCTCTATGCATATTTTTATGCTAGGTTTGGGTTTTTTCTTAAATGGGAGAGTGGGAAGGAGAGAAAACAAATTCTTACTATTTGAAAATTAAATAAAATAAGAACAAAATAGGGAAAAACAAAGAAAAAATGCACCAGATTGAATGATGTTCAAGATATCCAAAAAGAAACAATATTAATTATGAATTTAGACTAATGATATAAACAAGAAAACACCAAATGCAATGAAGAAATACTATGATCTAAGTGATGCCCAAGAGGTAAACACAAAATGAGAGCTTAATTCTTCTACAAGTAAAAGCAAAATCTAAGGGGAACAATTCTGAGGACATAAGGAATAAAAAAGTTGCTACAATAAATTAAGCAAAATGTAAATGACATTTTAAGTAAATTAAGTGCTCTGTAAGAGATAATTGGTAAGAGGATAAATAATAGAAGGTAGAAAACCTTACCTAAGTAGAAGACTCTCTGAAAAATAGAATGAAGCAAACAGAACTCAATGGCTCCCAGGGATGACAAAAAATATTAGAACAAAATCAAAAGATTGGGAAAAACAAAAAATGTAAAGTATACATTAATAAGCTGTCCCCAGATTGATTTGGAGTTGAAGAAGGAAAATTTAAGAATCATTAGACTCTCCGAAAACTATAGCCAAACAACAACTACTGTGACACCATATTTTTAAAAATCATAAAAGAAAACTGTCCAGGTCTGTTAGAATCAGAGGGTAAAATGAAAATCCATCAATCACTTCCTGAGAAAAACTCCAAATTGAAAGTAGAAAGAAATGTCATGGCCCAAATCTAAAGCTTCCAGGTTAAAGCAAAAATATTGCAAGCATCCAGAAAGAGTTGGAGTCAGACAAGTACTGAAGTCAGGATCACATAAGACTTAGCAGCAACTACTATAAAGAAGAGAAAATCTTGGAACATAATACTATAGAAGACAAAAGATAAGCCTTACAACCAAGAATAACATTCTAAAAATTGGATATAATCCTAGAGAAAAAAATGACCTGTAATAGAGGACTTTTAAGCATCTTTATGAAAAGGCCAGAGCTGACCAAAAATCTTGCAGTAAAAACAGTGGAATCATAAGAAACTTTTAATGGTAAATACATTTGTTCAATTGATTAGGGCAAAATGGCAATGGAAGTGGGGAAGGGAGAGAAATAGGAAGCACAAGTGCAGTCGTTTCACTACATTTTGATTGGCTAACAATGTAGAAATCTTCCAACCACCATGTGACCTAATAATACAAAATCTTGAGGCTCTCTATCAAAGAAAGACATGATAAAGCAGATGGTTTTATCCACTACCATAACAACTACTTGTTGTTCTTGCACTGCAGTTTTGTCTAAAACTAGCTCTTCATTTTAGACAAATAATGAAATCCCATATAACAGGATGGCTGCTAGCACAGGTCCTTTGATCTGCTTTTCTAAAGGAAAGCAACTCAAAAAGGATTAACAATTTTACTTTAGTCAAACATAGATAGATCATTTACCTGGTTCAGGGGGAAAAGTCAGCACCCTGAACTTCAGAGAATATAAACAGAAATTACAAGCAGACAAAAAAAAACACAGAGAAAATAACACAATTCAGCAGACCAACAGACAGGGCTTCTCACTGTCTGACCATTACATACCTACATTGTTAGTTACCAGAGAGAAGCACCAACATCTGGGTTTTAAAAGGGGGGTGGGGTGGGGCTCAATGGCTGCCCAGAGTCTCATCTGTCCAAATCACACAACTCTTCCCATAAGTGAACCCCAAACAAAACCTCACCTCAGAGGTATATACAACCTTCTCCTGGATCAGAGAACATCATAACCTTTGTGATCCACTGACTAATTACAAAGTAACAGGTGTGAGTCTTCCTGAAAAATAAGCCTCCCCTAAGCAAGCTTCTGTTGGGCTCTGCTCTACCCTTCAGCAAACTTCTCCCACCACAGGCTCCATGTGACCCTAGTAGGGGGCAGAGTATATTTTCAATCAGGGAAGGTCCTCAAATTCACTTAGGCTTATTAAGGGGCAGGGAAGATCTTCAAATTCTCTTACCATTACACCCCAGTCCCAAAACCCATTGGTATGGAACTTTCTCTTTACTGGTGGAGTGGAGTTGTGGAGAATGGGAGAGAGGAGAGCTTCTCTGGTCTTATTCAAACTATGTTTGAGTCATTGTGTCTCTTCTGACTTTGGGTGCTTCTGACTTTCAGCTTCAAGAGAGAAGATGGAGCATGCCAACCCCACTTCTGGCTACCAAAGGAAAAGACTCTGGGAAGAAGCCAATATGTGAGGAGTTGGCAGTCTCCATCATATGTCCCTGTCTCCAGCTTGCTACACTGGAGACTTTAAGGAACTTTTCACTGGGTGAGATCTGGGATGCTCTTTCTTGGTTAAGCTGAGTTACTTTGCTTCTAATGGGAGAACGCTCCTTCACTTTGTATTATCTGGTATACATTTTCCTATGTATACCTCCTCTGATTTCTTGCTAATTGCGATGGGGTACAGTTTCCCCCAATTATTAAACAGTGATCATAAGGTAGACTGAAACTGAAAAACCTCATTCCCTTAGACAAATAATATTTAAGGGAGCAAAGAGATGTAATTCCAGCCTGGTACTCATTGAGAGCAGGGCAGTCAGCTTCTGCCCTCCACCTCCTTCTTCCTCTCCTGGAAGGAATGAGAATCTCCCTTGGAGGAGGTGGAAGGAGAGGAGAAGAGGCTAAAGATGTCTATTCTGCCTCCCTGAGAGCCATACAATGACACCCCCATGCTATATTGTGGTATGGCCCTATTCACAATAATACTAACTATAGTAAGAGAAGATCTATTTGTTCAGATGCTTCTAAGTTCAGTGCCATTTAACATACGTGGGAGTTTAACATTAAGTGAAAGCAGTTTCATGACTATAAAAGCGTTTGATCTCTTCTCCTTGCTTCTTGTCCTTGAACAAGGGACATTTTCTTTTCTGACAATAAAGCATACTGCTAGCATTCCAAATGCTCTCCTTTTCTGCCTTGGATTATCTCCCTCTTTCTCAACCCCTCCCTCTCCTAGGAAATGCTTTACTTTTCATCTTGAGTTGGAGCAAAATGCTAATTGTGTGCTCCATGCAGATCCAAAAGGTTATAAAAACCAAATCTATATACCAGCAATCTCAATTTGCTAATTAGCAGATCTCTTAGCATGCTAATCAACCTCTACTTCCAGTCTGGGCTCCTCTTTTTGGTCCAGAGGAAGTAGGTATATCTCTCCAAAGAGGTCCAGAGAAAATTGCGCTACCACAACGAAGTAATCACATTCTACTGATGGGCTGCTCAGGGTCCCAGCCCTAAGATCATGTGTCAGGAAGCCTCCTAATTTCTCAATAGTCCCCTTGCCCTGTGAGAAAATATTCTCTTGTTGCACAACACTTTCTCTTATCAGAACAGACACAGGGGTCCAAGGATTTTTGCCCCTGGCTGGCCTAAGGACTCTGCCTCACAGCAGATCCCCAAGGTCCATGTCTCTGGCAACTAAACAAAAAAACCTGTCTTTTCTCACTCCATGTCTGGTATCAACAAAGTTATCTCTGCAAAACTCCCTACATTTTCTCATCCATAGCTCCCAAAGACACCTGTACCCCTAGACTACCTAATCAGAATCCTTGGCTTCCTTTCCTTTGTCCCTTTTTCATATAAGCCCCAGCACCATCCTCACTAGCTTGCAGGTTCCCTAAGAACCCTTGCCCGCTTTGGCTAAAGTATTACAATAAACTTTTTGCCACTTGACTAAGAGAAGGCTTGTGCATGTGAATTCATTCGAGGCAACTCTGCCTTGGCATTCTTGGGGTCCCAGCACCCCAAAACTTCTTCACTACTAGTGGGGGAAAAGACAAGTTTATCTTAAGAAAAATAAAAACCACAAGGGTCATAGAGGAAGTTAAAAGTAAGAGAGTGCCCAGGTGCATTTTTGTTTGATTTGGTTTGTTTTAAGTGAGGATAGAAAAGGGGAAGGGAAAAAGGAACACTAGGGAAGAAATGAGGAACTTACTCTCATATAAATGGGGTATGTGAAAAGAATATGCAAACATGGAGAATTCATAACAATTACAACGAAATAAAGAAATTACTGGAAACTACTTCACCCTCTTATATGCCAACCTAGCTATCATTTAAATAGATAGATATTTAGAAAAATATCAAATATTCAGATTAAGAAAATAAGGAACTGGCAATTTAGGTAAGACAATCTCAGAAAAAACTGAAAAAAATTATTATAACATTATAACTTAATATATATACACACACATACATACACACACACATATACAGACAATATAAAACCTGTTTGCAAAAACAGGAAAAGACGGGATCTTTCCAAATTCCTTTATGAAACAAGCATGTTCTTGATATATATGCCAGGGAGAAACAAAAAAGAGGAAGAAAACTATACAGCAATAGCCCTACCAAATACCAATGCAAAAAAATTGAATAAAATCTTAGTAAAAACCCTTCAGAAACATCTTAAAATGTTATAAAACATAATTTGATTATTTTTTTTGTCAAACTAGAACTCTTGTTGTTTTTTTTTAAAGCACATAATTTAAATGCATCAGAACAAATGGACCTTTCCTTACTAGAGTTAACAGTATATATCTAAAATGAAGAACCAGCATTATCTGTGGGGAATGCTAGAGATCTTTCCAACAAAGGTAAAGCCAGATAAGAAAAATAAATTGAAGGAATAAATACAAGCAAAGAAGAAACAAGATTATTGTTTGCAGATGATGTGATGGTCTACTTAGAGAACCCTAAAGATTCAACTAAAATTAATTGAAACAATTAAGAACCTCAACAAAATAGTAAGACACAAAATAAACCTACATAAATCTTCATCGTTTTTTATAATTACCAATTAAAGCTAGCAAGAAGAAACAGAAGCAATTTTAGCAAATAACTATAGAATATATAAAATATTTGGAAGTCTCCCCCCAGGAAGATACATATGGGAATTATATGAATATAAGTTTAAAATAATACAGACATAAAGACACACCTAAATAATTGGAGAAATATTAATTGTTTGTGGTTGGACTGAACCAATGTAATATATGACAGTAATATCTAAGCTTATTTATTAAATATCATACTAGTCAGCTTATTTAAAGGGTACTTTATAAAACTAGAAAAATAAAATTTACCTGGAGAAGCAAATGGACAAGACTCTCAAAGAAAATAATGAAAAAATCAAGAAGGAAGGGGCCCTAGCAGTACCAGATGTCAAACTACACTACAAAATAGGAATCTTAAAAACTATTTGACACTGGTTAAAAAAAAATTGATCGGTGTAACTGATGAAGGGAATAAGCACAGATAGCACAGCGTTCAATAAATTAACAGACCCCTGTCTATAAGGTTAAGGACTCACCATTCAATAAAAACTACTGTGAAAACTCTAAAAACAATTGAAATTGGGCTTAGACCAATATCTCAAACTATATAGCATGATAAGCTCCAAATGGCTCCACAGCCTAGATAAAAGAAGAGCACATCATAACTAAATCAGAAGAGATGAAGGTTTGGGAAGGAGAGAGGAGAAACCTGGCAATGTTTTTAGGCAGTGGGGAAGTAGCCAGGAGATGATGGAGATGAGAGAAGGTGAAGACAAACTCCTGGAGATTTTTTTTTTTTTAACGATGAGACCAATGGCAGGAGCAGAGCGTTTGGCCTTGGCAAGAAAGGTAATTTTTTTTCTCATAGACTGGACCAAAGTAGCAGAGGAATGACACAGTAAATTATATGGAGAGGTTTTAAGGCGAGGAATAAGGAAGGGGGAATTCATGACAAGTGGCTTTCATTTTGTCAGGTGTTTCCTTCAGAAAAGGAGAGTAAGGGAATGATATACGGAAGGTTTATGAGAAGAAAAGGTTTAGAACAGCCATTTCAGGGAGTGTGCTGGTCAGTCAAAGAAGAATAAACACAGGCTCCAAAGCAAGGAAGGCTAAATTTAGCTTATATAACACAAATCTGTAGCAGATCGGGTCTGTTCAGAGGTGTGTGACTTCCAGGCTCCTTGGCAGCTAAGTGGTAGAGGGTGTGGGTAATCCAGGGTTTGGCAAGACTTGAATGAATGGGATAAGATACCAGGGAAAAGGATTTAAGGGTCAAGTTCAGTGACCTGGTCAACTATGAGTTAGAACTGTGGCAGGAAGAAAATGAGGCTAGAGAAGAGAACCAGAGGTGAAGGGTCTGGAATCCAGGACATAAGAAAGATCAGCTGAAGTTTAGTAATGTTTAGTCTGTAAAAGAGCGGCCTAGTTGACCAACCTCTGCTTTAAAAATAGAAGACAATGTTAGTTAGCATCAATTTACAGAAAAGAGGAAAATTTTAAATTGTGATTTATGTAGATGAGATTTAAAAAAAAAAACGGGAGTTACTTTTAAATATGTGCATTTTAAGCACCTGGAAGATTTCATTTAAAATTCAGAATCTAATAATTACCCCCCCAAAAAAATGTTTCAGGAAAATGAACTTAGCCTTAACATAAAATTCATGTCATTTACCACAAAGTTAAGATAAAGTATATAAAAAAGAAAAAAAATCAGAAGTCCTATTTTACAAATGTATATATAACACCTGAATCATCACCAAGATTGCTTCTGTTAGTAGTAAATACAGGATATGCTATAACATACTACATTCTAAAATGTCCACAATGTTAAAAGATTCTTTAATAAAAATTAAATTCAAGGATGCATTACATTCAAGGACCTAAAAACCTTTCATTGAAGTCAAGGAAGATATTAGCTTTGTGTTTGGTCTGAGAGAGCAAAAAAAAAAGAGGACAATAGTGAGAAGATGCAAAAAGGCAAAGTTTAGGCTGGATGTCAGAGGAACCAAAACCCACCCCAAACCCTCAGTTAATTAGTGCTCTCCCCAAGAGAAATGGGCTGCTCCATCTGCCTTAGGGACCCTGGTCTGAGGCCGCAGGATGGGAGTCTAAGATTTCTGATGCTGTGCAAGATACTCATTGTTAAGTCCAAGGCTGTCTACTGTGCCCAGGGAGCAAATGTTTGTAAAGCGCGTACTACGTGCCAGGCACTGTGCGGTGCGCTTTACGATGCTCACTGGATAGGTATG
>CM053580.1:373988376-374012749 GCA_028627135.1 Pseudochirops cupreus | reverse complement strand
CCCCACCCCACCCCACCCCACCCCACCCCACCCCACCCCACCCCACTCCACCCCGCAAAAATTAAAATAAAAAAAAATTCCATCCCTGGCAAAAGAGCCGAGCCAGGTAGGAGTCGAACCTACAATCTTCTGATCCGTAGTCAGACGCGTTATCCATTGCGCCACTGGCCCTTCGCGAAGGGGCGGGGGAGGGCGTCTACACAAAGTTTAGAAGGGCGGGAGTGGTGCTCCCTATTTACCAATGGGCTTGCAGAATGGGTAGACTCCAGAGGTGTATGGAGCTGCTACCCACGCTAGGGTCTGGGGTGGGGTCGTGGTCCGGACTCGGGCGAAAACTTTTGGTGCGCACATGAGCAGGACTCTGGGACCTTGGCTAGGGTCGGTCTTTGCGTCCAAAGGACAGATAAGTAGTTAGGTGTGCGCAAGCGCGAAGAAACGATTCCTGCCAGACATAGGGAATTTGTCAACCCCCGCTGTTAAGTGTTGAGTCTCACGGGGGCGCCCAAAAGATTCGTGTCCCTTCGATAGCTCAGCTGGTAGAGCGGAGGACTGTAGTGGAAAACGCAGACATGAGACATCCTTAGGTCGCTGGTTCGATTCCGGCTCGAAGGAGACGGTGTTTTTGTCGCCATTTTGCCAATGTAAAGATTTCATACCAAAATAGAGGGGAAAGATGTCTTCCCTTTCCTGACTCTTACAATTTTCAATTTACATATTCCTCAAATGCTCTAGTAGTTACTTAGCTGTGTATTTATATACTTCCCCAGTAGAAAGTAAGCACCTTGAAGGTAGGAAGTATTTCCGGTGCGTAGGCCAGGCGGGTCCCGGCCGCGCTTTTTTTGTTCTTTTGTTTCCGGGGAGAAGGGGAAAGGGGCGGCGCGGGAAGAGGGGAAAAAAACGAGGGATAATTGAAAATATTAATTTATAAAAAGTTGATCAGGGCCACCACTATAACGAAAGAGGCAGAGAGACGAAAAAAACTAGAGAAAAGAGAGAGCACAGAAAAGACACAAGAGAGGCAGAGACAAAGAGAAGAGAAAAGAGAAACAAAGACAGAGAGAGACAGAGAAAGGTGAGAGAGTAGAGAGAGCTAGGGAGACCGAGAGAAGCGGAGAGATATAAGACACAGGAGAGAGGAAGACAGAAAAGCCAACAGAGAGACAGACATAGAAAGGACGAGGGAGGGGGAGGGAAAGGAGAAAGAAAGAAGAGATACACAGAGGCAGAAATGGAGGCATGTGAGAAAGAAAAGTAACAAAGGCTGAGATAGAAGCGATAAAAGAGGCAGGGGCTGAGAGAAAAGAATAGAAAGGGACAGGGAAGAGGGAGAGGCAATGATGGAATAAAGAAGCTGGGACAGATAGAAGGGAAACAAAGAAAAGACAGAAGGGAGACACCGACAGACATAGAAACAGGAGATAGGGAAGAAACAGTGCTAAAGAGGCAGGAAAATGGAAACAGACACCAGGAGAAGAGAATAGGAGGTGGGGGACAGAAGCGGACAAAGTACACCCCTCAGGCCGGATTTTGGGGAGGGCCCACAAATGGTGCGTTGTTTTTAGTACAATCCATTCGCTTACAACCCCCATTTGGAAACCCACCCTCCAGAATAAGAGCTCCCTCTAAACTAAAAGCCCCGCCCTCCCCTCTCCAGCCGAAGCTCAGACCCTCCCAAATCTTCCAGGAGCCCTGCGGCCGGCGCTCTGAGCTCAGCCTAGCTAGGGAAAGTTTGCAGAAAGCTAGCCCGAGACCCCTCTTATCATCCAGGAGGTGAGAGAGGAAGAGGCCGGGGGTGGGGGACAGGTAGGAGCTGCGCTTTCTCTTCCCGAGAGTGCGGAGGGGCCCGCGGGAGGGGAAGCGGCGTGGGGGGAGGAGGTGGCGGGAGGAAGCGTGGTGCTGGTTCATGGAGCCGTCCTGGGCCCAGGCCCGCAGCTTCCTTCGATAGCTCAGCTGGTAGAGCGGAGGACTGTAGAGGCGCGCGTTCCTTGGTGATCCTTAGGTCGCTGGTTCGATTCCGGCTCGAAGGAAAGGCTCCAAGTTTTTTATTTTTTAAACTTTTCTTTTAAAAACGTTTGGTGAGAGCGAGTTACCAAGGAAAAAGAGGGGGCGTGGCCTGGGTATGGAAGTTTGCTAGGCAAAGCGGCGGTCAGCGCTCCCTAGAGGAAGCGCCAAAAAAAAGCGCTTTTCGAGGAGGGGAATTAGCTCAAATGGTAGAGCGCTCGCTTAGCATGCGAGAGGTAGCGGGATCGATGCCCGCATTCTCCACTGACTTTTTCCTTTTGACTATTTATAGTCTCCCTTTCTGCAGCCCAGACAACTTCACTTTACATTGTATTTCAAAAACTTTACAATTTGCATTGTCCTTGCCCTTTTGTTGGAGGCTAAGTTCCAGGGACTCAAATTCAATTAAATAAACATTCCTACTATGTGCTAAGACAATATGCTAAGCGCTGGGGATACCCAAAGAGGCAGGACAAATCCTCAGTCTGTTGGGGGTGACATCATGCAAATAAATATACCCGAAGCAAGCTATGCACAAGAATAAATAGGAAATAATTAACGGGGTGGGGTGACCTGTACTATCTAGTCTAGTGGCTACTAGTGGCCAGTGGTAGGAAAATTTTGCAGGGGCAGTAACAACTTGCAGACACACTTCCTACCTTCCCTCTTTCCCTTCCCCCCACGAAGCATCCTTTTTTGTGACCTGTGGCTTACCTTGGGGACTCAGCTGGCTGTTGGTGTTAGGGGCCTACTACCCCAAGGCCAAGTGACTTTCCAGCACCATCTGGTACTTAATAAATGTTTATTGAATTAAATTAAATTAATAAGTGGAAAAGCCAAGATGGATGGGGAAACTTTTTAAAAAAATCTATCGATTCAAGGACCATAGAAGTGAAAAAAAAATTGAATTTAGTTTTACATTTTATTTTGTCTAAGAGAGAAATATAAAGTATTCAACCTAATTCTCCCCCATATTACTTGGGTGACTCTGGGCAAACCACTTGGGTCTGGCTTTCATCATCAGTGAAGGAGTTGGATGAAAGGGTATCTGAGTTTCTTTACAACTCTAGACCCAGTATGTTCTATGCCATGGTCAGTTAAGGGAGAAAGAGGGGAATCCAGAGGGGAGAAGGCAGACTAGTCAGGGAAAAACAATTCACTCCCAGGAGAACTAGGTTAGCAAGAGTATGGTGGGAAAGCATTGACTGTATATGGAGCCAACAGAGGTGTCCCTCAGGGTTCTGTCCTGGCCCCTCTTCTCTCTCTATAGATGGTAATCTCATCAACTCCCATGGATTCAAATGTCATCTCTATGCAAATGGTTCTCAAATATACTTCCCTGCCCCAATCTTTTTGCTGACTTCCCATCTTTCAACTCCAAAGACTTTTCAGACTTCTCAAACTAGGTGTACAACAGACAACTGAACTGCAATTTGTTCAAAGTGGAACCCACAATCTTTTCTCCTAACCCTCCTGGCCTCCTACATTCCCAGTTAAAGTAGAAGGCAACACACTCTTTCTTCAGGCTGGTAACCTAGGAGTCACTCTGGACTCCTCACTTATCTCCTCATATGTTATCACCACTCTAGTACAAGCCCTCATCATCTCATACCTGGATTACTGCAGTAGCCTGCTGGTGGATCTGCCTGCCTCAAGTCTCTCTCCACTCCAGAATATCCTTAGTTCAGCTGCTAAAGAGATTTTCCTAAAGTGCAATTCTGACCATGGAACACCTCCTTCCCCCACATAAACTCAAATGGTTTGCGATTGCCTCCAGGAGCAACTATAAAACCCTCTGGGGTTCAAGGACCCCCTTGTACCTTTCAAGTCTTCTCACTCCTTACACTCTCCGAGAGGGGTGACAATTTAGTGACTCTGGCCTCCAGACTCTTCCATGAGCAAGACTCCATTTCTGGGCTCTGGGCCTTCTCCCTAGGTGTCTGCCGCACCTGGAATGCTCTGCCTCTTCTGCTCTGTCTGCTGACCTCCCTGGCATCTTTTAACTAAAATTGCACCCAGTACAGAAAGCCTCCCCCAGCCCCTCTTAATTCCAGAGCCCTTCCTCTTTTCATTATTTCCTTTTATCCTGTCTATGTTGCTTTGTATGTATTTGTTTGTATAGTCTCTCCCCTTTTAGACTGTAAACTCTCTGCGGGCAGGGACTGCCTCTCACTCTTCTTTTGCTGTCTCCAGGGCTGTGTGCCTGGCTCGAAGTAGGCTTATACAAGTTTATTGAATTGAATTTAGAATCCAAGCCTGGCTATTTACTACCTGTATGACCTTGGGGAAATTCACGTAACTTCTCCCCAATTATTATTTTATTAAAAACATCTTTTTTTTAAGAGTGATGATTATTTAAGGGTGCTACGAAGAAGAGAGGTCTTTGAAAGGAAATTACTTATATAATATGTAAATGTGGAATTTTGAAAGACAAGCAATTTACCCACGGCCTGGGGAAGGTTGTCCTGAATATGTTTGTGGATTTCCTAAGAAGAGCTGAAGGGAACATGTGGTAGGGAGAAGGGCTTTTCTGGTCAAGACAAATAGATGATGGAGGGGGATAGGTAAAGTGGTGATCACTTTAAAGGGATTTTGACTGACACTGCTTAGTTTAGAGAGGAAGCCATGTAAAGTAAGACAAATTGTTTCTGAATGGGAGAGCTTTGGAGAACAATCTGCCAGGAAAAAAAACAACATAAGAATAGGGATATTAGAAAACAAAAAGAACAGAGCTGGAGGAAATGGATACTGTGCATGGACATACACTGACCCTACTTTGATGTTGAGGTACACGAACCGCACCCTTGGCGTTAGCATTTAAGTAAGGGCATCTAGGTGTTGAAGTGGATAAAGGGTTGGGCCTGGAGTCAGGAAGACTCATCTTCCTGAGTTCCAATGGGGCCTTAGTCTTTTACCTGTGTGACCCTGGGCAAGTCATTTAACCCTGTTTGCCTAAGTTTCTCATCTATAAAATGGGCTACAGAAAGAAATGGCAAACCACTCCAGTATCTTTGCCTAGAAAACCCCAAATGGGGTCACAAATAGTGGGACATGATTAAAATGACTCAACAACATCCCTGTATGGCGACTGGAGCAGAGTATATGTGCTGGGGAGCAGTGGAAAATAATTGGTTAGGAATGGGGTGAGGAGGGGTATGGCAGAGTTCCTGGTAGCCCTTAAAGCCAAGCGTGAGTCTGGAATAAATGCCCAACCATCTTTTTACCGAAAGGAATCCTTTGGGCTTAGGCCCCTAAACCTATTTATTCTCTTGTTGCTCATTGACTGACTGACTAAAGGTTGACCTGAATCCAGTGAAGAAAGTTTATGGCCTGTTACTCTCTGTAGTGATGAGTAGGAGCTGCCTGTACTCTTTCCCGAGCCAGCTACTCCAAGAGTTGGCTGCCCAAGGCCCGGATTAGAGCTTCCAGTCAACTGAGAGAGGGGGGAAGAAGGGGAAGGGAGGAGATTTCCATGTACTGAGTTAAGAGGCTGGCCATTTAGGAGGGAATCACAGTCTTTGGCAGGTACCTCTGCTGCTATAGATAGCTTTAACTGGATACCTTTCAGAATGCATGATAAATGTACAGACCACTAGTTAAGGACAGCTTACTGTAGCCCTCAGTTGGGCTTCTTACCACTTTTCCTCTTCTCCTCCCCACTTCCAAAAGACGTTATTTTTCTGAAAAATTTCCTAGCATAAGTGGTTGTCAGGATGGCGACAAATGTCAGCAACTGAGAGCCTGGAAGGTAGGAAGAATAAGGGAATAATTTGAGTGAAGTAATGTCTATCAATCCATCGATCAGTCAGTCAGTCGCTGTGTATGTGTGTGTGTGTATGTATTTATATATATATATATATATGTATGTATATATATATATATATATATATATATATATATATTCACAAATGTCTGCTACAGAGACCTACAATTAGATGGCAACATGCGTTTCTTCTCTCCTCTCCATATACCTGAGGAGATGGCATTTATTATATTTTTCCTCCAACTCACCTCTTTTCCAAACTTTCTGCCTAGGGTACCATCCTCCTTCTAATCACCTAGCTTTTTTTTTTTTTTTTTTTTTTTTTTGCTTTTTGGATGGGGGAAGGCAGGGCAACTAGAGTTAAGTAACTTGTCTGAGGTCACATGGCTAGTTTTTGTGTTAAATGTCTGAGGTTGGATTTGAACTCAGGTCCTCCTGATTTAAGGGCTGGTCCTCTGCCCCACCTATCCGCCCCTAATCACCTAGATTTGTAGTTTTTAACTTCTCAGGCTTGCTATTTCATATGCACAATTAGTTGCCAAATTTTGGTGTTTTTACCCCCTACAAAATCTGTTCATCCTCTTCTCTTTACTGGAATAGCCACTGTCTTCCTTCAGGTCCTTAACTCACCTTGATTAGAGGCTTCCTAATTGGTATCCCTGCCTCAAATCTCTCCCTACTTCCTATCTATTCTCTTCTAAACAGCCACCAAAGTCATATTCTTATATTGCAGATCTAAACATTGGTAGCCCCCGTTCAGGAAATGCTAGTGTTACCCTGTTGACTCTAGGATCAGCTATTATTATTATTTTAGTTTATCTTATCTTTTAAAAATTTATAGTTAAAAAATTAAAATTCTAATTAATGCATAAATATTATCAAAATTATCATTTTAAAGTTTTTTATTGTGTCACAATATACATAAGTATTAGCACAGTAACAGAAGTATATAATTTGTATATAAGTAAAATATATATATTCGGGACACTGGTTCATTTTTTTTTCCCCTGAGAGCCTGGAACTTTTGCCCTCCTCGTTGATGATTCCTCGCTTCCCAGGCTTCCGACAAGGCCCAACTAAAACCCCACCTTCTGCAAAAGCCTTTCCCAGACCTTCTTAATGCTAGTCCCTTTCCTTGGTTTATTATCTCCAGTTTATCCTGTAAATATCTTGATTGCCCATAGTTGTTTGTGTATTATCTCTCCCATTATACTGAAAACTCCTTAAAAGCCAAGATTGTCTTCTGCCTTTCTTTTGCTATATACCTTCAGTAAGCAACAGGGGCAGCTCGGTGGCACAGAGTGCTAGGCCTGGAGTCAGGAAGATGAGTCTTCCTGAGCTCAAATCTGGCCTCGGACACTTACTAGCTGTGCGACCCTGGGCAAGTTACTTAACCTTCTTTGCCTCAGTTTCCCCATCCTCCCCAACTGGAGGAGGAAGTAGCAAACTGCTGCAATATATTGCCAAGAAAACCCCAAATGAGGTCACAAAGAATCAGACACAAATGAAAAACAACTTAAGAAACATAAATGAAAGCCGATTTGCAATGAAAAAAATTTGGAGTTCCTTGGACTTCTAAGATCTTCTCTTGCCCTAACATTCTACAAAACGTTATTTTAGAGAGTGAGAGTGGCATTTTATAGGATTGTAGATTTAGAGCTGGAAGAAGAAGCTTTAGGGTGATCTGGTCTGACCCATTCATTTTACATATGAGTAAACTAAGGTGCACAGTTACATGATTTGCCCAAGGTAGCCAGTGTGAAGTGGCCTCCTCTACACTCTGTACAAGAGGGGACCCAGCATGCATGCTGCTTTCTCTTGTAATAAATAGGGTATCACTCAAGTCTTTTGGAGTTGTGACTCTTGGTTAATACCAAGAGCTGAGCCCAGATTTAACCCCCAGGCTTCTGGCTCTCAAGTCAATGTGTTTGCAGCAAACTACTTCCCCTTCTGCCTCTCCCTGTGTTACCAGGATGTGCAACAAAGACTTCAGTATTTCAAGGATATGGAATTTTTCGTGTGTGTGGATGGTACCTCCACCAACAAAGGTTGTAACCAACTCCTCTATAACTTAGCAGAAAGTTTGGGAGAGTGGCTGTGGACAAAACCATCACCCTTTGGTCAACCTGATGATAATAGCTGATATTTATACTGCATAGTAACTTTAAATTTGTCAATGTGCTTTAGGTTCAGGTTGTCTGAAAAGTCTTATTGCACTTCTAAGCTCTTTTGAACCCCATAATAACCCTACAGTTATTATTCCCATTTTACAGATAAGGGAACTGAGGCCATGAGATTCCAAGTGACTTGCCAAGAGTCACATAGGTTGTAAGCATCTGAAGCAGGATTTGACTTCAGGTCTATGCTGACTCCTGCTTCTCTACTCTTATCTGCTGTGCCACTAGCTGCCTAAATAAATAAACTTATTCAAACATTTTCAAATGCTTCAAGATTAAAATTCTATTGGTAGCACATGACAACCTCCATTCTACTTTAGGAGATAACTTCATGGGTAGCTATGGCTGAAAAGCTTTAAGGTGGGGTCACCCTCCTGGAGACATGCCTTGCTGCACTCTGCTAGCAGGGCTGGTTCTCAGACATGTAGTCAATGTATTACTAGTCCCACACTGAAAGTCTTCCCAGCTTGTGTTCCATTCAGATAGCCTTCAAGAACCCAGGCTCGTTCACTTCCACAATATGGCGACAACAGAGCAGGACCCCAGTGCAAGGAGTTAAACTCAGGTTCCTTCCAGCTCCTGCTGTTATATGTAAAAAAGAATAAATTGGTGTCTGGGCTTTATAGATTTCTCTGTCTTTTTTTTCAACTCTGAAATAGAATTTGATTTAGTCTAATTTCAACTCAGATTTTGGTTTAAAGTTAAAAAGGCTCCAACCATTTCAGAGTGTCTCTTCTTGGGTCAGCTGTTGTTTATTTTTGGCACATGAATCAGCCTAAGAAATATTTAAAGGATTGTGTAAATTGTATGTTTCCCAGGGGTCTTTTTAGAGCTCTTTCTCCTGAACTGAACATTATTAACAATAAACATGCAGATAGAGCAATTTTCAAATAAAAGAAAGTTTTCGGCCAGAGTTTTGCAAACTGTTTAATTAAAGAAATGCCACGATGTAGTGTCTGGATTTATTGAGGATGAGAGTTTTTTTCTTTTTTCTTTTCTTTGTTTAGTTTTTGGAGCGTTGGGCTTGGAGTCAAGAAGGACCTAGATTCAAATCTCACCAGAGACACTTGAGCCTCCAAAGTGGCATTTGGAAATTTCTATCATTCCTCTTAACACTTATGTTGGAGGAAGTAATGGTCTAGTTATTTGAACAATTCTTTAAATTATCCAACTAAGGCAGTTAATAAGCCATTTTCATTATGTTGGATATGCAGTGCCAAAGACAGCGTGTTAGATACCTTCCATAAAAGAGCCTTCATCTTCACTTACTCGTTATGTGATCCTGGGCATTTAACTGCTCTGTGCCTCAGTTTCCTCATCTGTAAAATGTGTTGGGGGCTAGGGGGTAGAGTTGAATCTTATGGCCTCTAAGGGCCCTTGCAGTTCTAAATCTATGCTCTTTTTTCACTAAAGGGAAGTATCAGAGTTGTGAGAATGATAGCCTTAATAAGGGCAAATTTGGGGTGACTAGGTGGCACAGCAAATAGAGCATCGGCCCTGGAGTTAGGAGGACCTGAGTTCAAATCCGGTCTCAGACACTTAACACAGAACTAGCCATGTGACCTTGGGCAAGTCACTTAACCCCAATTGCCCTGTCCTCCCCCCTCCAAAAATAAAAAAGAAAGATCTAAAAAAAAAAAAAAGTAAGGGCAAACTCTTATACATTGTAATACTACCATTGTGCCTGGTAGATAGGAGGTGCTTAATATTGAAGAAATAATGAATGAATGTTTTCTATTTTTTTTTAATCTTTTTAAAAAATTTTAACTTTTATTTATTTATTATTTAGTTTACATCATTCATTTCCACGAGATTTTGAGTTACACATTTTCTCCTCATCTTTCCCCTACCCACCCCAAAACAGCCATCCCATTATATAACCCCTTCCCCAATCTATTCTCTCCTGTGTCCTCCCCCATCACCCCTCTGACTTTCTGGTAGGGCAAGATGGATCTCCCTACCACAGTGCCTGTGTATCTTAAGTCCCAGTTGGATGTAGTTAATAATAATAATAATAATAATAATAATAATTGTATACACCTATATACATATATATTTTTAACATTTGATTATAGAACTTTAAATTCTAGATTCTTTCTCTTCCTTCCTTGTCACCCACGTCCACTGGAAGGACAAGCAATTAAATACATGCTGTACATGTGTAATGACGTAGAACCTCTCTATAGTGTGCATACTGTGAGAGACTGATTATATATCCCTCCTTCCTATCCCGCTCCTCCCTTGTTCTGTTCTCTACCTTATCCCTGTCCCTGTCCCTTTACAGATGTGTGTATTTCCATCAACCCTCCCCCACCACCCTGCCCTCCCCTCTATCATTCCACCTCTCATCTCCATCCCCTTCCCCCTACTCTCCTGTAGTGCAAGATACCCAGTTTAGAGTTTATGTCGTTCCTTCTCTAAGCCAAGTTCAATGAGAGTAAGGTTGACCCTTTCCCATTTGCCTTCCTGTTCTCCCCCTCCATTGTAACAATTATCCTTTGCCTCTTCTGTGAGATGATTAACCCCATTCTGTCTCTCTCTGTCTCCTCTCATTCTAATCCTCAAGATTTCACCTTTTAGAGTATTGTCCCTTCCTTGAATAAATGTTTTCAATTAGAACTCTATTTGCAAAATTGTGTGTGTATAACTACATACATATATAAATTACATATTATATATATATAATTTAATGAACACATATAATTGTTTGTTAAATTATATGTGCTGTGTTTCCTCAGTAGAGTATAAGCTCCTTGAAGGTAAATTATCATGTTCATCTTCTGTCAGCTGTAAAACCAAGTATAGTGCCTGGCACAGAAAAGGCTTTTGATAAATGCTTATTGAATGAATAGATGGCTGGCTGGCTGGCTGTGCTACACGTAGCATATTTTCATTGGAATTATTTTGCACTGGTTGCCAGCTCTTGGAAGATAAAGACTACATCTTTTCTGGAGGGTATCTAACATGTCATCTTTGGCATTGCACACCAAATAAAATGTATATGGTTCATTAACTGCCTTAGTTGGATAATTAGAACAACTGTCCCAATAACTAGACCATTACTGTGCTACAGCATAGGTGTGAAAACAATGACAGAAATTTCCAGAGGCCACTTCTTATAGTTAATACATATTAGTAGATTTTAACTTCAATGGTAGTGACCTTATATCAACAAATAAGGATAAAGGAAAGGCCATTGGCTCTCCTAGGTTATCAGTTATTAAGTGAATGCAGCCTTATTTTAGTAAATGCACCTCCCGATAAATTCCTTTGGCTCATTTTATTTTTAGAACTGAGAAGAAAGGTAGTGATAAACTGGTCACTGTTATCCACAGACACAAATTTCTTTTTTCTTTTCCTCTCATGGGTGGTTATGAATTTGAAGTTTTAACTCAAATATTTACTGGTTATACAATTGTTTTGCAAAATGCTAGCAAATACCAGCACAGATGGCTTTGACCTGAGAGTAGACATCGCATGTCAGAAGTAATCTGGGAAACAGTCATTTTAAAAATAACCCTGAAAGAAATGTCTAGTTCAAAGGGTTGTATGTGTCTCAGAAACAGCTATCAACACAGGGAGGGCTGGGAGCTGAGATATATTTGGGTTACATTCAATTTAGGAGAACTGTACTCCCATTATTACTGACCAATAACATCAAAACCTCTTGCCAGCTGTACAGCAAGGAGAAAATGACCTTCTCCTTAGCTTACATGCGTGCCAGCTGGAAACTTACCACCAACCAAAAACCCCATGACAATGAGTTCTAAGGGACCATCTAGGACCTGGTTTGGGTTTGTTTTTGTTTTTGTTTTTTATTGCTGTTTTGTCATCTTGAATATTTTTACAATAAGTGGCCTGTTAACTAGGGTTTGGAGATCTTTTAGTTTATAGAGATTTTTGACAGGTTGCCATCTTATCTGAGATAATCACTTGAAAGCCAAGGACCATAGCAAGTGTAAACATCTATAATAAAGCAGACCCTCTTAAATGACCAAAATTATGGTACTAGAATGAGTCTTCTTTTTCTCTTGTTAAGAGAGTCTCCTCCCTCAGAAGAAAGCATTGTTGTACACCATTTGATGGCTCTCCTACTTCACTTTGGAAAGAGGGACACACTAAACTGTGTGCCCTGGACTATGCCAGGAAGGTCAACGATTCAGTCATTCAGTAAGTAGTTGATGACCACTCACTCTGTTACTAGGCAGTGGCTCACACTTGCTTTTGTTGGGGACAACTGTCGGCTTCTCTTTCCCTTCTCTTTAGTCCATCACTCTCCTTCCCACCTCCTCCCTTCTTCAGCAGGCCCGGAATGTTGGTCTCTGTTATCCATCACCTGTCTGAATCCATCCGCTGTCACTGGCATATATGGATAAGCCGGCCTGACACCATGTGATGAGGGGCTGCTAAAAACAGCCTCAGCCCCCAATCTGAACCAGCCTGGCTCAAAACAATGTCCTCTAGCCAAAGAAACCTAAAGGACACTTGAGCACACAACCCTTGGAATTCTTTCAAGGAAACTGGCCCTTAGATTTACCCCTCTATCCATCTGGATCACCCTTTCACTGACACCACACGCTCCAGGGCCAGCAAGGAGATGAGTACATCTCTAAATTACAAGTCTTTTTCCAAGGAACAGCAGACGATGGACACCCTGGAAAAGCAGCTTATCTGTCCCATCTGTTTGGAGATGTTCACAAAACCTGTGGTGATTCTTCCATGTCAGCACAACCTGTGTAGAAAGTGTGCCAGTGACATTTTCCAGGTAGGTTTGTTTGCTTCTTCAAGGAGGAGGGCCTGTGGGGTTGGAGTAACCCAGAAGCAGGTGCATCCTATGGAGGGGGGGTGGTCCTGCTAGGCAGTTTCACAGGGCTGAATTTGCTCTGGGGGCAGGAGAGCGAGTTCATATGTTTTTGTTGTCTTTTCTGCTTCATAACCCCCTCTACTATGTCCTATGATGGAGTATTATTTCAAAAGCCAAGAACCAGCACCCCTTAGATAGGAGGGAAATAAATCCATCTTTCAATGTTTTAAGTGAATTGTAGAGCACTACTCAGGAGGATTACCCAAGTACCTTGAGCTGTTTTTGTATATAGGTTTTATGTTTCCTTAGGGTAAAGTTGAGTTCCCCTTTGGGATCTTTAGACATGAATATCTTAGGTTAGGGAGCCCAGGTTCTCTGGCCTGCTTCTAGCCCTCCCCCTTTGTCTTTTTGTTCTATGGTCCCTGGCATGTAGTAAGCACTTCATAAATGCTTTTTCACTTGAGATCTGTAACTAGATTACTGAATCTTTGTGAAGAGAAACAAAGATTTAGGTAGTAATACAAATCGGTTAATGATATAAACTGATACATCATTTGAATATAAGACTACTTCCTTAGGATGAAGTGGGGAGGAAATCTTTGATGCCAGGAATAATTCCATAGTTTGGATTAACTGTGGCTCTTTTACATACGAGAGGAGCCCTAGGGGAATATTATGTATTAGAACTTTAAGTTGAGATTATTTGAGCAATTTATAAAGTAGAAATTTAGACTTGAGAGGTCAGGGAAAATTTATCTGTGTTATTATTGACTTGTTGTTTTTTTCTGTTGGGCAAGAACAGGCCTCAAACCCATACTTGCCAACGAGAGGAGGCACTACAGTGGCATCAGGTGGTCGATTCAGGTGCCCCTCCTGCAGGCATGAAGTGGTTCTGGACAGGCATGGGGTGTATGGACTTCAGAGGAACTTGCTGGTGGAAAACATCATTGACATATACAAGCAGGAGTCAACCAGGTAACAGGCGGGTGCATCATTCTTTTTTATCCCAAGACTGTTTACTCTGTGGGTGGGCAACTAGGTGGTACAGTAGGCAGAACACTGGGCCTGGAGTCAGGGAGACCTGAGTTCATATCTGATCTTACATACTTATTAGCTATGTGACCCTGGGGTAAGTAATTTAACTCCTATTTGTCTCAGTTCTGAATCCATAAAATGAGATACTAGAGAAGTCAATGGCAAACCACTCCAGGGTCTTTGTCAAAAAAACCCCATGAACAAAATCTATGGGGTCACATGGAACCAACACAACTGAACAACAACAACACTCTGTGGAGGCTGAATGACAGGATACAGGCCTCTGCTTTACTAACTCAAAAATATGGAATATAGATTGAATATTTTACATATAATTCATGGCATAGACTGAAATTTTGAATTTACATGGACCAAGATCAACATTCAGAGTCTCACAAAGAAATCTCTGTTGGTCTTGTTTTGTCCTCAACAATGATTGGCCCTTGGAAAATCAGGATTTGCCTCATGTTCAGGTACTAGTTCCTATACAAGCACAAAAGCTAACCATGCATTGACTAGGGGTGGGGAACCTGTGGCCTTGAGGCCACATGTGGCCTTCTAGGTCCTTGGGTGTGACCTTTTAACTGAATCCAAGTTTTACAGAACAAATCCTTTGTTAAGGGTATTTGTTCTGTGAAGTTTGGATTCAGTCAAAGAGTTGCACTTGAGAACATAGAGGGCCACATGTGGCCTCGAGGCCTCAGGTTCCCCACCCCTGACATTGACTGTAGAATAGGTATTGTTTAACCTGTCCAAAGAATCACAAAAAAGAACAGACTCAAACTCAAGCCCATGATCTGTCCTCTCTAGTGAACTAGTCCAGAAAGCTAGCCCTTCTCCAGTCTCATAAGACTATCCTAGGGTTGAGTCTCTCCCACAAGAAGAAAGCATTTGGAATTGTTAATTGTTAAAGAGTCAATCCTTTACCCCTGGACCCTCAGTGTCCACATAATTTTCAGTACCTGTAAAGGGAAAAGTCCAAGTTTGATCCTCCACATGGTATCTCTTGTCCTTGCTGCTCCTCAGTTCTGTCTCCTGCTTGATATGAGAACTCCTTTGCTTGGTCCAGCAAGTTGGTGTTTTCCAGAAACTCTTTTATTTCTATAAAGTCTGGCCCAGGAATAAGGTATTGTCTAGCAACTTCTAGACAATACCTTATTCCTGGGCCAGAATTCCTGTTAGTCCCAGAAGCCCTCTATTGTACCATTCTTGACCATCTCCTGCTGCTGGCTCTTGTTTCAAACCCCTCACCACTCCACTACTGCCTCTATTTGTTGCCATGTTTAGGGCTATGTGATTCCCTACTTTCTTTTGACTACATAGTTCCCTAGAAGGACTTCTCTTTAAGGGAAACGGAATCTGGGGTCTTTGATCAACTTCTCTCTAGCCATCTTAGTTATGGTTCTCTCCATACCTCTCTCCTTAGCCCTCTAAACTAATTTTTAAAGGCCAAGTACTAGGGCATAACTCAAAGTGTGACTGCCTATGTCTTAATCAGTTGATCTGTAAAGTGCTGTTAAAGTGACCAGGTATATTGGAATATTTTTCAGGAGACATGATCAATATCATAACAAAGATCCCTTTAACATTGATGAGGCATTAACCCTGAGAAAGGAGTATCAAGAGAATACTCCCTTTATAATACTTAAAAATATTTTTCCACATTAGTCTTGTCCAGTGAGAGTGTGTACTGCGCCTAAGAGAATAAATGAGGATTGTAAACATAGAGAATCTCAGTTAGTTCTCTGAAAGTATTTCAGAGACCATCTAGTCCAATCCTTACTTGAATGAAAATTCATGCTACAGCCTATTCAACAGGTGGCAATCCAGTCTTTTGATTATTTTTAAATTTTTTTTTATTTTTTATTTTTCCGTAATTACATGTAAAAATACTTTTTAACATTTGGGTTTTATTTTAAGATTTTGAGTTCTAAATTCCCTCTCTCCCTCCCTGCTCACCCTCATTGAGAAGGCAAGCAGTTTGATCTAAGTTATTCATGTGTAGTTATGGAAAACACATTTCCATATTAGTGATGTTGCAAAAAAAGACATAGACCAAAAAAAAAACCAACCCTGAGAAGAACAAAGTGAAAAAAGTATACTTCAATCTGTATTCAGACTCCATCAGTTTTTTCCTTTAGGGATGGATACCATTTTTCATCATAGGGCCTAGCTAAGTCATTCACAGATGATCATCTTAAAATATTGCTGTTACTGTGTATAATGTTTTCTTCATTCTACTCATTTCGCTTTGTATCAGTTGATGTAGCCTTCTTGGGGAGAGGGGGAGAGGTGGGAGGTAGAGAAAATTTAGAACTTACAGAAGTGAATGTTAAAAACTAAAAATAAATAAATTATTTAAAAAATAAATCAAAATGATAGATACACACAAAGATAAAATTTTTAAAATTTCCATTTATTTATTTTTAGTTTTCAGTATTCACTTGCATAAGATTTTGAGTTCTAAATTTTTCCCTCTCCCTCCCTTCTCACTTCCCCAAGATGGCATGCAGTTTGATAAAAGCTATAGATATATAATCATATTAAACATATTTCCATGTTAGTCATGTTGTGAAAGAAAAATCAGAACAAAAGAGAAAAACCATGAGAATGAAAAAACAAAAGAAAAAAAAGAGAGAAAATAGTATGCTTTGATTTGCATTCAGACTCCATAGTTCTTTCTCTAGATGTAGATAGTATTTTCCATCATGAGTATTTTATAATTGTCTTAGATCATTCCATTGCTGAGAAAAGCTAAGTCATCAAAGTTAGTCATCATACAATGTTGGCATTAATGTATACAAAGTTCTCCTGGTTCTGCTCTACTTTACTCAGCATCAGTTCATGTAAATCTTTCCAGCTTTTTCTGAAGTTCGTCTGCTCCTCATTTCTTATAGCACAATAGTATTCCATCACAATCATATACTACAACTTGTTCAGCCATTCCGCAATTGATGGGTATACTCATAATTTCCAATTCTTTGTCACCAGAAAAGAACTGCTATAAATATTTTTGGACATTCAGTCTTTTAGAGGAAAGGAAGGAAGGAAGGAAGCAAACATTTATTAAGTAATAGTAATAATGATAATAGCAAACATTTACATGGCATTTAGCACGTGCCAGGTACAATGGTAAGTGCTTTACAGTTATTACCTCACAACAAACCTAGGAGGTAGATGCTGTTATTATCCACATCTTACAGATGAGGAAATTGAGGCCAACAGAGGTTAAGTGACTTGTCTAGGGTCATATGGGCAGTTGGTACCTGAGACTAGATTTGAACTCAAAGTGTTCCTACCTCTAGGCCAGTACATTCCACTGCACCACCTATGCCTTCTTTTACTGAAGATGTCTAAAGGCAGGGAATTTACTATCTCCTGAAGTAGTCCATTCCACTTCTGAGTAGCCCTGATTGATGAGACACTTTATACTACATCCAACTGAAATTTTCTCTTCAACCTCCACCAACTGTCCCTGGTGCTGCCTTCAGAGTCCAAGTAGCACAAGTCTTTTCTGGGTTCCGTAAGACAGCATTTCAGATACTTGAGGACAGCTTTCAGGTACTCCCTTACGTCTCCCATTTTCCAGCCCTTCCTTGTATGTCATATTCTCCAGTCCTCTCACCCTCTTTTGGACATATCAGCTTGTCTATGTCATTCCTATAGTGTAGTACCAAGAAGTGAAGATGATATTGTAGATGGGGCAGACCACTGGGGTAAAGTATAGCATATCTCCTACCTATCTCATTCAGGACATTATACCTCTCAATGCAGCCTAGTAGACCATTAGATTTGTTGGAGGGGGCAGAGGAGAGGGAAGGGAGTTGCATTATTGCATTTACAGTCATCTAAAGAAACAAGATCTTTGTTCTCAGGACCTTTTTGCCTGCTATAGCTCCCCCATACTCTATTTTTTGGAATTGACTTTTGGAGCACAAGTGCAGAACTTGGTTTATACCTCTGAAATTCCATCCTGTTTGACTGTGCTCACTTCTCTACATTGTTGCCTTCATTTGCTTTGAGTCTAGACTTAGTCATCCCATGTGTTAGCCACCTCACCAAGCTTTATATCATCTCCAAAGCTTGACATTGTTGCTATTGTGTTGCTTGAGAATGAATTGACTTATTAATGATACTCTGTTTTGGAGGAAAATACTAAAAAATTGTGAAGTCCTTCAGTTCAGGAAATTTCAGTTTTCATCTTAATGTCCTGTGTTCTGAGGACAGGGCATGCCACAAAGGAAGCATATAATTAATGTTGATGGAACTGAATTAAAAAGTGTCATAAACCCTCTCACCTCTTAAGATTTTAAACAAACAGAAAGAAGTGCCATTATTAAACCATAAAGAAGTTGTATAGAAGGGACACTTCCAAATCATCTCCTCTTTCCATCTTAAAATGTGCAGAAGGTAGAAGGGACCAGAGAGATCATCCACTCTACTTCCTTCATTTTACAAATGAGGAAACTGAGTCCCAGAGAACTTAAGTGACATGCCCACGGTCACACTGCTAATAAATGTCAAAGCCACGATCCGGTGAATTTCCCATTGAAATACACATACAACATATAGATAAATACATAAGTTTACATGTATATGCTTTACACACATGTATGAATATACATATATTCATATAAAATGCTTGTGTTTATAGGAATATATGTATGTATAAAGAAATAGAATGACAGGCCATGTTTAGGTTTCTCATTATGAATGCTAACTATATACTGCTTCTCAGTTTCCCTATTTTTAAAATAGGGATAATAATACTAGCACTAACTGGTTCATTCCAAAAGAAATACTTTGTAAACCTTAAAGTGTTACATCAGCACAAGTTATTATTATTACTTAGGTCAGTTTGGTTAAACGAGCTTTTGTTAAGTTCTTACTTAATCTTACTTATTACTTGTATGTGATCCTGGACAAGTAATGGAGTTTTAGGGCAGTTGTAGATCTACATTGGTAAAAGAAGCTTCATCCCCACAGTTCTCTCCTCCAGTGAAGTCCTATCAAAAGGAATCAGTGTTTTTAATGGAACTTGCTGGTAAGAATGTTACCCCTGGCATTAAGGAATTAAGTGACTCACCCAGGGCTCCCATAGCCAGAGGCAGGACCTGAGCATTAAGTGACTTTGAAGAATCAGGGCAAAATTATTGGCTCAGTATCTTTCTTAGGTTGGGTACAACTGTGGGTAGTGGTGGTGGTGGTGGCAAGAATATTAATAGTTAAGAAGGCATTAATTAACCTCTAAACTGTGGTCACTAGATCAGTAAACATTTATTAAGCACCTGCTATGTTCCAGGCACTGTGCCAAGCATTGGGGATACAAAGAAAGGCAAGACAGTCTGGAAGACCTTGTCTTAAAAAGGCTTAGGTCTCTCACTGCGTCCAGAGTCATCTCCAGTCATCCTGATCTATATCTGGCCACTGAGTCCTGATGGCTTCAGAGGAGAAAGTGAGGCTGGTGACTTTGCACAACCCTCCTCACTTACATCCAGTTCACTTGCATGCCATGGCATCACCTTTGTGATGTCACAGTCCTCTTTGAGAACTCAAAGGACATGACAACCCAGCACTCTATCCACTGAGCCACCTAGCTACCTAGTACTTTCCAAATAAATGCTCCAAGTAAATGACCATTTGCTCACCGTGGCATTACCTTAATTATCTGGCCTTTCTCCTGTTTTAATCATTTCCCGCCACTTTTGACTGTTATTTTGTGGGGAAGGGAAAAGGGAGGATTAGGGAGTGGATAGAGATAATAAGAATATGCTGCCTTATGCTGTCACCTAAAAGGTGAACATGCCCATGTCTCCTGGGTTAAATTTCAAGGTTACTGATAAGGTAGTTCCATTCTAATAAATAGAGCCTTTGGGATGTGCCTTAATGTCCTTCTTACTGCCTCTGACTTCGTCCTTGCACAGACAGTAGATGGATTGTTTTGAATGACAAATAAAGGCACCTCATAGAAAGTGTCATGCTTGTCTTTACCTTGGGGAGCCCCTTTTTTGACCCCTTGGTTTATAAGTGTATGACAAAGATATAATCAGGAAATTATAAATTTTTAAGCATGTGTTATATTCCTGTAACTTCACATAGCAATCAGTAACTATAACAATAATAATAAAAATAGGGCAGCTAGGTGGCTCAAGGGATAGAGTCTCTGTCCTGGAATCAAGAAGACCTGAATTCAAATCTTGCCTTAGACAACACTTAGCTGTGTGACCCTGGGCAAGTCACTTCACCATTGTTTGCCGTAATCCAGTGGAGAAAAAATGACAAACCACTCCAGTATCTTTGCTGAGAAAATCCCATACAGAGTCATAAAAGAGTCGGACATGATTGAATAACCACAAACCATAAGAGTAATTTTTCTGTGGTACAACTCTGTGGTTGTAAACACTGGCTATTTGTGTCTCACAACATCATCTGAGAAGTAGGTAGTGCCCTCATTTTATAGATGAGAGACTAAAACTGTCAGTTGCAGAGCAATTGCTCTTCTGCATGGGTAGAAAGACTTCTTCATAGGGGCTCCTTATACTAATGGAATTATGGATCCAGTTAAAAAGGAAAGGAAAAGAGAAAAGTAGAGAAGAGAGGAGAGAGAAGGAGAAGAAAACAGAGGCGAGAAGAGAGAAGAGGAGACAGGAGAGGGAGAAGAGAATAGAAGAGAGGAGAGGAGGAGGGAGGGAGAAGAGAAATCTAGGAGGGTAATTATAGAGATAATGCTCGTTGATCCTTCTTCACTTGGGCTCCTAGTCTTCTGGTTATTTCATTGTTTGGTGAGTGTCTTCACCAGGAAATAGTCATAAAATAGAATTCATTACCTGCCATCTGATACTCTGATACTCTGATACTCTGATACTTCTGAAGAGCCATGAGGCAGCTAGAAGGCACTTTGGGTAGTGCTGGAACTGGAGTCGGGAAGACCAGAGTTCAAATCCAGCCTCAGATTCTTACTTACCTGTGTGACTCTGGGAAAGTCACTTAACCTCTCTCTGCCTTAGTTTCCTCAGCTGTACATTGGGGCTGCTATTAGCACCTAAATCCCAGGGTTATTGTGAAGATCAAATGAGATAATATTTGTAAAGCCCTTAGCATACTGCTTTGAACATAGGAAGTGCTTAATAAATGCTTGTTCCCTCCCACCCAAAAACCCATGATTTTACCTGTAGCAGTGTTTCCTCCATAGCTCCAGATTGTAAGCCCTTCATTCTTTACTAGGTGGGCTTTATGAGTTTCTCTGGCCAAATAAACTTGGTAGCCGACCTTGTGGTGGTGAACCTCTCCAGACTTAGCTGGACTCGAAATCATATGAGAGACACACACAGTTCATCACTAGTCCCTTCCTTCAAATCTTCCAGATTGTGGAATTTGTATTCTGCTGTCATGAGCTTGGAAGCCCAATGTCATTGTACCTTGATGCACAGTAGGACTTTAGTCGTCAGAGATGTCTGCTTGCCAGCAACCTTGGGAAAACCTTTGTTTCTCAAACTGTTGGTTAAACTTAGATCTGGGGATTGTAATGAAATAATAACAACCATAATGGTATTAACCAGCATTAATATGGCACTTGAAGGTTTCTAAGAGCTTTACATAAAGCCATAGATTATCTCATTTAATCCTCACAACATCTCTGTGAGGTACGTGTTGTTGTTGTCCTCTCTTTACTGCTAAAGAAGCCAAAGTCGAGATAAGTAAACCTAAGGTCACAACTAATAACTGCCTGAGAAGAGAGAAGGGTGAGGGTCTTTCAAGGGACAAGAGACTGGGGGTGGGGAAGTGTTTGGTTTTTATTAATTGTGATAACCAACCATGATTCCAGAGGACTGAAGAGGAAGTCGGCTCCCCACCGCTTGCCGAAAAGGTGATGGATTCAGGGTGCAGAAAGAGACATACGTTTTTGAATATGGAAAATAATGGAATTGGCTTCACTTGACCATATGGCTTATGAGGATTTTCTTTTCTTTCTTTTTTTTTTTGTTCATGGGAAGGAGGAAGTGAGAGGAAAAAAAAACTATTACTTAAGAGACATGGGATCAAAACTCACTGTACTGATTTGGCCAACCCCTCTTAATTTTAGTACATTCCCTCTATTAATTATTTCTTATTTATCCTATATGTGACTTGTTTGTATATGCCTGTTGTCTCCCTCATTAGATCACAAGCTTCTTGAGAGCAGGGACTGTCTTTTGCCTCTTCTTGTATCCTCAGCAATTAGCACAGGGCCTGCACATAATAGGAACTTAATAAATCTTTATTGATTTATTGACTTATCTGAGTGCATTGATCACAATAGGGAAAGTAATTCTGGAAGGAAATCAGTGGACACCTGGGGAAGGGCCTGTGGGTGAGTACTCAGCAAGTATAAAAGATCTCTAGAATATTCCTGAATGCCTGTAATCAGGAAGGTCTGAGTTCAAATCCTACTTCAGAGACTTGCTAATTGTAACCTTGGACGAGTTGCTTTGTCTCTAGTTTCCTCAGCTGTATAATAGGGATAATCATAGCATCTACTGTGATGGTTAAATGAGAAAATATTGGTAAAGCATTTGGCACATAGTAGGTACTATACTGATTCCTATTATTAGACAAATCTAGAGGATACAGATACAGGGCTATCTGCAGCACCCCAATCTACCCCTGGAAAAGTGGAAATTGAGAGCATATTTATCCTGAATGTTTCTTTCACAGACCAGAAAGAAAGTCAGAGCAGCCGATGTGTGAAGAGCACGAAGATGAACGCATCAACATTTACTGCCTGAACTGTGAAGTACCCACCTGTTCCATGTGCAAGGTCTTTGGGGCTCACAAAGACTGTCAGGTGGCTCCCCTCACACATGTTTTCCAGAGGCAGAAAGTAAGTAAGGAAAACCATGGCTCCATCTCATCTCTTGCTGGGTAACCTTACCTTGTAAGCTCTCCTTCCCAATACTGCAGCTCAGGAGGACCCAGAGAGGCCCACACCTACTGGTTCAGGTAGCATGATGTAGTTGCCTTGACTAGGAAGTTTTTAGGAGCTAACTGCTTCAGGGTCAGGAAAATCCAGGCTCTCCCTTGGAGCAGACTATGAGAAAAAAAAAGGTATTTCTGCTCTCCTCCAACTCTGTGTCTTTCTATTTCAGTCACAACTGAAGGATGCTTTTCTTTCTTCCACAAAAGGCTGCTTCGGTGTAGCAGAACAAACACTAGATGTGAAATCAGAAGACCTGGGTTCAAATCCTGGCTCCACTACTAATGATCTGTGTGCATTCAGTTAAGTCCTTTGACCTCTCTGGGCCTCAGTAGCCTCATCTCTAAAATGATGAGAGGGCTAGAAAAACGAATGAATGAAAAAGTACTTATTAAACATTTGCCGTGTGTCAAATACTTGCTAAATTCTGGGAATACAAAGAAAAAAATACAAGACAATTTCTTCTCTCCAGAAGCTTATATCGCTCCCATTTGGGGAAGACAATACTTAAAATCAGCTACAGGACAGTGGAAAGACCCAGAAGTCTGAAGCCTGTGAAGTGAATGACCATTAGGGTGGGTGCATAGCAGGTCAGATAACAGTGTCCAAGGGTCTAGAAGTAACTGAGCAGATAGTAAGACTGGTGGTCTTCCATATTTCATGAAGGCTTGTACTTGGTGACTCCTAGTTCATCCAAGAAGCTCTTCTCACCTGGTTGCTTCAATAGAGTCTAAGTAACGCAAGCTGGGGACAGAGGGCTGAAGAAGAGACAAGGGGGAAGCTTCTCCCCCAAGGACTACTTCCCATTCATTTCTAGGTCCTGTAAAATAGAGGAGAGTTGGAGTTGGTGGTACCAGTTTTTAAAAAAAAAGGATAAGCCAAAATTTGCTTTAAAATTAAATGAAATGTCTGGATTACTCTCTGTTTTTATGCTTCTCTTATTCATAAACTGGGAACTTGACACTGTGGACAGACATCTCTCTGAGCATGATCCTTAATGTTGAGCCTGTGGCATTACCTGCTTTCTGGTCAAGCCTTGCAGTCCCTCCTTTCTTTAGCCCTGAAGTTTCATACACCAGCAGATAAGCAGCTTTCCTTCTGATATGGAGAAAGAACATGTGTGTGGATGCTCAGATTGCTGCATCTGCCATTAGGCTTTGTGAGGTTCAGTAGCTCCGGATTGCAGGGATGCAGGGTATCTGTGCCCTCCGGTTCTGGGTTTCAGTCACTGAGACGACACACAAGGTTGGACATGGCAGGTGTAGAGTTTCACTAAGTTGCCCAGAGCACTGAGAAGTTCGGGGATTTGTCCATGGATTTGCCTGTATATTTGATGATGTATATATATTGTGTGTGTGTGTGTGTGTGTGTGTGTGTGTGTGTGTGAGAGGCGAGACTTACAGCTAGGTCTTTCTGACTCCAAGGCTAGCCCACTATGAATGTTGCCACTGTCATGACAGGTTTTGTGTGAAATTGAATTTGATAGGCTTCCAGTGCATAAAGCCAAAACTTCTCCAGAAGCACTAAGTCTCACAGCTACCAGTAGTTATTAATGAATCAACCTAGATGGATATGAAGTTCCATTAGAGTTCAGCAAAGGGGGGGGGTGGAGCCAAGATGGCGGCGTAGCAGCAGCAACA
>CM053580.1:373968453-373987876 GCA_028627135.1 Pseudochirops cupreus | reverse complement strand
GGAGAGAATAGACCGGGGGAGGGGGGAAACACTGGGATGGCTGTTTTGGGGTGGTGGGCAGGGGAAAGACAGGGAGAAAATATGTAACTCAAAAAAAATTTAATAAAATAAATTTTAAAAAAAAAGGAAAAAAAAAGAGTTCAGCAAAGGGCTCTTTTAACTTT
Source organism: Pseudochirops cupreus (assembly GCA_028627135.1). Taxonomy (NCBI): domain Eukaryota; kingdom Metazoa; phylum Chordata; class Mammalia; order Diprotodontia; family Pseudocheiridae; genus Pseudochirops; species Pseudochirops cupreus. The sequence goes on along the minus strand of CM053580.1, from coordinate 373,987,712 downwards.
CATCATTTTTCACTGGCTTTGGATGTATCCTTTTTCTTGTTCTGAATCTCTGATTTCAGTTTAAGGAACTTCTGGTATGGAAATTTCCTTCTCCAACTGAGATCGTAGAGATGGAAAAGAAGTCATCCCAGTTCAACCTTCTTATTTTACAGATAAGAAAACTGGAGCCCAGAGAGGTGAAATGATTTGTCTGGATGAATGGACAGACAGATGTATAGATGAAGCATGTATTAAGCACTGGGGATATGAATGGATAAGACAGAGCCCTTGCTCTCAAGGAGCTCCCTTTCTAGTGGGAGTGACAACACACATGGTGGTTTCAGCTCCACATTTGATGGAAAGGTCCATTGGACTTGGGGTTCAGTGGCAAAGCAGACAGTAATGCTTCTTCACTGTCATCCCAACTTGTACACAAGCCTCTCTTCTCTTACATTAATTGCATTGACCAGTTCCTGCTGATGAAATAAATGTCTCTTGTGAAGAGATTTCCTGGTTATTACTTTCCTCAGCTCACACTCTGCAAATCAGGACGCTGAGAGGGCTCCATACCCACATGGCTTTGACCTTCTGAAGAGCCCGGAGCAGAAGAATCAGGCAATTTTGATCCTTTGGGCCTCGGTTTCCTCATTTGGATGAGGGAACAGTTGGTTCCAGGTGTGGACCCTGGTGCTAATTCCCACAGAACAATCTGAGTGTCACATAACCTGCGATGACATGAAGTGCTAAACCTGCCCAGGGTCACATACCTAGTGTTTGAGGCATCATTTGAACTCATATCTGCCTAACTCCGAGTCCAGTCCTCTACCCATTGCTCCATGTTGCCTCTTTAATAAACTCAGCAAGTCCTCTGTAATTTAGAGCAGAGCTGCCTGAAGCAGATTGAAACGTAGTTGGGAAATATATGACATAATAAATAAAAATGTAACAGAACATAGATAATCTCAGTGTGTGGTACTCTGAGTCAGTGCGCAGGCTGCAGAGACCCTCAGGTGTGACTCAGCGGCTGCTGATTCTATCTGAGTTTGACACCGCAGGCTTAGAGTTTCAGCTGCTCAGAGCCCTGAGAAGTTCAGAGATTTGCTTATATATATGTCAGAAACAAGACTTGCAGCTAAGTCTTTCTGGCTCCAAGGACAGCCCACTCTGAATGTTGCCACTTGTGATTGATCATGGAATCATGGAATTTGGGGCTGGAGAGCACCTTAGGGTTGACCTGGTCTACATTATTGGTAGTTGTATAGATAAAAAAATTGAGACCCAGAGAAGCTAAGTGTTTTGTTTACCCAAGGTGGTTTGTATGGGTTAGGGGAAAGATTATTGGATTTGGAGTCTGAGGACCTGGGGGACCCTTAGAAAAATCACTTTGTCTTGGTTGGCCTCAGTTTCCTTATTTGTAAAATGAAGATGTTGGACTAGATGACCCCTGAGGTTCTCCTTTGCTCCAAATCCATGATCTTATCAACTAGTTAGTGGCAGAGCCACTAGCTCTAGCCACAACTAGAACTGGGAATTCTGACTTGCAATCCAGTCCTGAAAAGTATAGACACAACAAATGCCATGCAGATATAGCCAGTGCTAAAACTGGAGTTTTATTCTATCCCTGAAGCATGACTCTCGTATATACCAGGTCAAAAAGGAAAACAGAATTTGAAAGACAAAGCTATTTCAGAACCAAACTAACAGCACACAAAGCTATTTCAGAACCAGACTAACACCACATTTTCAAATTTGTAATGAATGCCTAAATCATTATGAATGTTTTTTTCTAACTTTTTTTTCTGAATCCCATTGCCTAAGAATTGGACTAGGTAAATAATTCTCATCCAGTATTTATAGAATCGTAGATACCGTCAAGTCAATAAGTATTTATTGCCTACTATACGCCAAGTATGGTGCTAAGCGCTGGGCAAAGAAAGAAAGAGGACAACCCCTGCCCTCAGGGAGTTTACAGTGTAACAGAGGAGACAACAGCTATGTACAGACAAGCTACGTACAGGATAAGTAGGAAGTGATCAAAAGAGAGATGGTGCTGGAAATAAGAGTGGACAGGGAAGGCTCCCTGTAGAAAGTGGGCTTTTTTAGCTGAGACTTGAGGGAAGCCGAGAGGCAGAGAGGAGGAGGGAGAGAATGAATCCCAGGCAAGGGGCCCAGTCAGGGGAAATGCTCAGAGTTGAAAGATGAAGCACCATTAACCCCAAACCCCTCATTTTACAGATGAGGAGCCTGAGAGTGATTTGCTAAAGGTCCCACAGGTATTAGGAGAGATGGGATTTCCCTCTATCTAACTCCACAGCCAGCGACTATAAGTGTAGGCCACAATGCCTCAGTCAGGATAGGTTGAACTGAAGGAGCTACTCCCTTTGTAGGGAGGAGATGTTTGGGCAATATAGATGCCTTGAGAAAATAAAATAAGAATAGCTTAAGACTTGGACTAAGGCAGCGGTTCTCAACCTGTGGGTTATGTTCAATTTGTAACAATGAAAATACATCCTGCATATCAGATAGATTCATAACAGTGGCAAAATTACAGTTATGAAGTAGCAATGAAAACAGTTTTATAGTTGGGGGTCACCACAACATGAGGAACTATATTAAAGGGTCGCAGCATTAGGAAGTTTGAGAACCACTGGACTAAAGGATGCTTCATGTACTTGTTTAATTTAGCTCCCAAGTAGTATGTAGGTCCACAGACCTGACAATTCTTTAATCAGGCGATTGGATCCAATTTGGCTTGTTATAAGTAAAAGAAGAAAAGGGAATATGCATTTATTAAGTGCTTGCTATGTGACAGATACTGTACAGACATCTCATTTGATCCTCACAACAACTCTGGGAGAAAGGTGCTGTTATTATCTCTGCCTTACAGTTGAAGAAACTCAGGCTGACCACAGTTAAGTGACTTGCCCAAGGTTACAAAGCTAATAAATATCTGAAGGCAGATTTGAACTCAGGTCCTCCTAACTCTAAGGCAGCTAGATAGTGAAGTGAATAAAGCACTGAGCTTGGAATCAAGAAGACTCCCACTCATGAGTTCAAATTTGGTCTCAGATACTTATTAGCTATATGACCCTGGGCAAGTCACTTAACCCTGTTCTCAGTTCCTCATCTATTAAAATAAACTAGAGAAGGAAATGGAGAAGCACTCCAGTATCTTTGCCAAAACAACCCCCAAATGAGGTCCCCTAGAATCAGACGTGACTAAACAACAACCACCTGATTCTAGGCTTGGCACTCTGTCCATCAGGTCACCTAGCTGCTACAGCTAGAAGAAAGAGGAGAAGCTGTCCCTCTTCAGGAAACTTGTATGAAAATCTTCCTTATTCCCCTGGGAAATAGAGAGCAAGCCATACAGATGCACTTATGTGTGCATCTAACATCTCCATGCCTGGCTTATAGTTTGTGCTGCATCTGAATATAAAGCATGGGATGGGGGTCAGTGACCATGTACTGGAATCAATCACTGTTGTCTTTCTCCCCAGTCTGAGCTCAGCGATGGCATTGCAGTCCTCGTGGGAAGCAATGACCGAGTCCAAGGAATAATCAGTCAGCTGGAAGAAACTTGCAGAAATATAGAGGTAAGATACTGGACTTCTTGCCCTTGTCCACAGCCTGCATTTGAAACTCCCAAGGTGAGGTCAGCTGCTCAGTGACCCTGATGGGAATCTGCATTCTGTTGATGGACACTTTTCTCACCCCACCCTCCTGGTATCTCTCCTGCCACATCTCTGAAAGATGTCCTGAGTGGGGAGAGAAGATAACTTAAGAAGATTTTGCCCACGTTTACCACAGCTGTTGTTTGTGCTCAGTGTTTGGTGTTTGTTGGTCAGCCTAAATGGAGAAATTAGGGAGGGAACAATTTCCAAAGGAATACAACAGATGGCTGAAATAAGGATCCAGAATAGTCAGGTAGAAGGAACATTGGACTTGGCATTCTGATTCTTAACTGGGACTTATTAGGGTATGTCAGATAAGCTCTTATATGAACTTCAGTTTCTTATCTGTAAAATGGGATCATATTATTTACACTGCCTCCCTTACAGAATTGTTGTAGGAACAATTTTTGTAAACTGTAATGCACTAGATAAACATAAGCTATTATTATTATAGAAGATGATTCTCTTCTTATTTAGTGGAGTTGAGGTAGAAAACTTGTCCTGGAATAAGTTACTATCCTGCTATTATTCTTTTATATTTATTATTCTGCTTTCTCTTGCACAGGTGGATAAAATGACTTTTTGTGCTTGAAAAATGTATTAGGATGTAAATGCACCTGCACTGGGCTCACTGAGAGCATGTTCAGTGTAAATTCTAGTAGCAGACAGGATTATGGGATGATATGTACCATGTACTGTTCCCACATGACTTTGATTTCTTCTTTGAGGTCTGTTTATGTATTTTGAAGTTTTTTCCTTCCATACAGCTTGAAGGCTATATTTTATATGTGAACATATATTAAAATATTTTTTCTTTTAAATTTTTATGTTTACGTCTATGTATGTTTACATCTCATGTTACAACCATGTAATTTTGGACAACACTTTGGTCTATTAAAATGCTCCAGTTCCAGTTTAGTTTATTGTGTGAATTTTCAAGATACTTTGAGGTCTATACCTATAACATGGGGATTTGACATCTCGGCCCATGAAAGAGAGTGAATTTCTAATGTATAATTATAGTTACCAGGTCATGAGGTCATGTTTTAGTAGATAGTTAGGTGTGAAATTTTTCTGCCGGTAGTGAAGTTTTGGTTTCCATAAACAAATCTCACTCATTTCTCTTCCTCCTCCTCCTCCTCCTTCTCTTCCTTTCTCTACCATCTTTTTTTCCTCTTCCTCCTTCACCATCTCTTTCTCCTCTTATTCTTCCCTCTCCTCCTCTTCCTTCTTCTCTCCCTGGAGCTTCTGGACTGACTGTTTTGCTCACTTTTATCTGGGAGCTCTTAGTAAAAGATTCACTTGGCAAATCCATTGTTTTTCAGAACCAACTGTAAACTATATTATCATTTGGATACTTGAAGGGAAAAATTGTAGGGGAGTGGAAGCTAGTGAAAAGAATGTTGAACTTCAGAGGCTGAATATGGAATCACAGAACCTGAGTTCAAATGCCAGATCTGCCACTTAGCTATGTGGTTTTGGGCAAATGACTTAACCTCTCCAGGACTCAGTTTCCTCATCTGTAAAATGAGAGGCTGAAGTAGATACAATGATGCTCTGGGTCCAGCTCTTACAGGCTCCAAGATCCAATCATTATATTTTCAGTGTAAGCATTTATACCTTCGAAATCAGTAAACAGTTTTGTTGATTGTCTGGATTTTAAAAAGTGATGGATAAAATGGTAATAATGAACATTAAATTTAAAAGCGTGTTCTGAGTCCTTTTGGGGGGGAAAGGGATGTTTGTTTTTTGCCCCAATAGAGGCAGTTGTTAACCATTTTCTAGCACGTGCTTGACTAGGTGGCTTCTAAGGTACTATCCAACTTAGACCTATCATTGTATAAATACAAATGTTTGAAATTTTAAAATCATTTTTATAGTAGATATTTTTGTTCTAATCTTGTTCTAAAGAATAGGATCAGAGCCAAATTCTAATAAAATAAAGAGTTAGAGGATTATAGATCTAAGTTGGAAGGGGCCTCAGAGACCATCTAGTCCAGGTGTGGGGAACCTCAAGTCCACATGTGGCCCTCTAGGTGCTCAAGTGTGACCTGTTGACTGAATACTAACTTTATAGAACAAATCCCCTTAATAAAAGGATTTGTTCTGTAAACTTGGACATTGTCAAAAGACTGTACCTGAGGACCTAGAAGGCCACATGTGGCCTTGAGGCTGCAGGTTCTCCACCCCTGATCTAGTCTAACCCCTTTACTTTTTAAATAAGGAAACTCAAGCCCAGGAAATTTAAATGATTTGCCTGAGTTTTGACTCCTAAATTGATTGAATTGCTGCATGAGTTACAAACATTTTATTTTATTGGCCATACATCATGGAGAATTAATTCCTACTCTTTCTTCCATTCCTATTCTTGTAGTGATCTGAGAGCCAATTGGGTTTCTTACTACTTAAATAAAGACCAAATATAATCTTGTAATTTTTGTATAGAACTGGCAGAAAAGTTTCAAGGTCCATAGCAGACTCCAGACTACAGGAAGTATGAGTTGGCACTGCAGTATTGTGATTTAGAAATAAATATGGTGCTAGTAGAATGTTAGTTTCCATTGTAGTTGTGTAAGGTGTAAGTTTCCAATATCGTAGTTATATTTCCAGTGCCTGTACTGTCTGATACACAGTTCAGTCATTTTTCAGTTGTGTCTTACTCTGTGACCCTATTTGACATTTTCTTGGCAAAGATACTGCTCCAGCTTATTTTACAGATGAGAAACTGAGGCAGACAGGGTAAAATGACTTCCCAAGGCTCCCAAGCTAGTAAATATCTGAGACTAGATTTGAACTCCAGAAGATGAGTCTTCCTGACTCCAGGCCTGGCCCTCTATCCACTCAATCACCTAGTTGCCCCAATAGGTAGTGGGTATTTAGTAAATGATTATTGACTGAAAAAATTAATAGTACAATGTATAAATAGGTATATAGAATATAGGTACCATGAGTTAATCCTCCTTGGTCAGGATTTCATTGAAGGATTCCATTTGGGGCACTGTCCTTCAAATATGTTATAATGTTTCCCTCAATACATGGAAAACATTCAAGGAAGTTACCTAGCACAGTGATGTCCAGCACAAATAGAAATGGGGGGATGCCACTAATCTGTACATAAGAATTCCTGAAGCAGTATAATGAGTTGGGTTTAAAATATAATGTTATCTGTGTTTCATTATGTTTTTATTTAGTTAACCATTTCCCAATTATATTTTAATCTGTTTTGGGCCACACTCAAGAATGTTGGGGGCTGAATGTGGCCATTGGCCATGTGTTTGATGCCTCTGGTTTAGCATATTGAATGCCTTGCTTCTATAAAGGATTTACAGAAGGAAATGGGCAAGAATTTTATAGGATGGGAAGGCATGGAGAGATTTTAAACACCAGCACTAGTTGATAGATCACAGATACAAGTATCAAAAACATGAGAAGGCATAGAGGAGAATAATCAAAATAGTTAAATTTGGGAAAATACAGTCTTTATAGGAAATGATAAGAAAACTGACTTGTTAGGTTGGAAATGAGAGGAAGACTGAGTAGAGTTTGGAAACAAAGACAGTTTTCTAGCTAATGAAAAAATGTCAGAAGAGGGGTAGAGAGCAGTTGCTTTCTGTTTCAATGAGAAAACGCCAAGGAAGAACAAGTTTGAATTTTGTTCAGAGATTCAGATTAGCCAGAGTGAAAAATCTCCTTACCAAGGAACCAGAAGCAATAGATAGAAGTTGGCAAAGAGGCTGATTTTGTTTTGACATAAGATTCTCTAATAATTAGGGCTGTCTGAAAATGGGCTGCCTTGTGGGGTAGTGAGTTTCGTGTCACTTGACCTCAAGTCTGGATGACTACTTGCCAAGGATGTTGTAAGACAGAATTCCTGATCAGTGTGATGTGTACTCAGTGACCTCCAGGTCCATTCCAGCTCTGAGATTCTTTGTTAATAATAACTTATATTTGTAGAACACTCTACACCTCTAACAGTGTTTTTAGAAGTTACTAAAGATTTTTGAAAATTACAAAGAATATGCGACTCCTTCTTTGAAGGTCTTTAAGAGCAGTCTGTTTAGAATGGCTTAAGATCATTTGCCCAGAGTCAGGAGAGGGACTACCTCTAAGTCACCTTCTGGTCTCCCTTTTAAGAGAACAAGAAAATGGAGAACTATGGGAAATGGACCTCTGTCTACTGTCATCCTCAAAGTGATTTTTTGGTAAAGTTTGGGGCTCATGGGCAGATAATCTATGAAGCTACACAGGAGTCAATATCTTTAGCTCCCAAGCCTGAATGTATGTTGTGGACTAAATTCCATCCTAGCCTATGAACTAGAGAAAGCATCCTCTCTCCTGATTCAGCTTTTCTTCGTCAGAGGCCAAAGTTGCATCTTGGGCCACAGTGCTCTGGTGACTTCCATTCTGTTTCTCCCCTGGTTTCTGCTTGTCTCACCAACTGCTTGGGAGCAGTTCTTTAAGATGTAACTGGTACTGCCTCTCTATGGTGTGGGGGTATCAATAAACACCTATCAAGCACCTGCTGTGTGCCAGGCACTATGCTAAGCACTGGGGGCACAAAAAGGAGACAAAAACAGTGTCTGCCTTCAAGGAACTCACAATTTAATAGGGGAGACAACAAATATGTACTAAAAGGCTATGTATACTATAAAAAGGAAATAATTAAGGGAGGGAAAGCCTAAAATAAGAGAGGTTGAAAAAGGCTTCCTGTAGAAGATGGGATTTTTATTGGTACTTAAAGGAAGCCAGGGAAGCCAGAAGGCAGAGGTGAGGAGGGAGATCATAACAGAGGTGGGGATGTTGTTATTGCAAATTTCTCTTCTCTGATTGGCCAAGCAGCCCTTAGGGATGGGAAAAAGAGAAGCCTCTAGAGTGGGTACATTCCTCAGCTAAAGTCTTCTGGTCTTATTTCTTTGGGCCCTAACATTATCCGTCTCTGGAGGTCATTAGTTGCATGTGTCTAATTATGGCACTGATTAATGTTATTCTAGTTGTCCTTGTCAGGTGGGCTTGGCAGGGGAAATGGGAACCAGAGAAAAAAGTTTCCCCTCCCCATAAACACAATTTTTTTAATGAAATTAAAATAAGATGAAAACTAATAAGGAAAACATTGGTAGGGAAATTTTTACCTTAAGGAATGGAGGACTAAAGCTGTGATTTCATCGGTATAGGAAACTCCCTCTGCCAGTGCTAGTCAGTACCTTTGCTGCAACTTCAAGTCTTAGAGTGTCGTCTCAAGCAGTTGACCCTTGCTAAGGGTCACGTTGCTAGTATGTAACAGGTAGGACTTGAACTCATGATGTCCTGACTCTAAGGCTAGTTCCCTATTGAATATACCACACTGACTCTTCTACTATGGGAAAGTCTATGGGTAAATTGTATGTATGTGTGTAGGTATTCTTTGGGGCATTTTTGGCAGCAGCTAATGGAGCTACCTTTTTCTCCTTCAGCTGGGCTCCTCTTTTGGTCCTTCCAAACCAAAATTGAGGTCCAAGACTATGAAACCTGCAATAGAATATGGACTCAGATTTGTCATACCTCATCGACAGCAGCAGAGAAGTGACAATAGTCAATTAATGCATGCAAATGGTGAAGTGTAAGATAATGTTCATATTACATATTTCTTTCTTTGGTTTTCTTCCTTCCTTCCTTTCTTTCATCTGTGATCACCTAGGTGTGGATGACAAGGCCAAAGAATTTGTCACCAAGTGACTATACTACTGTTAATGAGCTTCTCTGAATTTACTTAGTATGGCCCTAGGAAAGCAACCTTTTAGCAGACCATATTCGCTTTGATAGAATCTGCCAGAGTTTGTGCTAACCTGGCATTGTCTTTGAGAGCTTAGGATCACCTTTATACTACAATGAGGCATAGAGAGATGTCTCACTGGAAAAGAGAGTGGGTCCAGTCATGTAGTTAGAGGATGAGGATAACCAATGGGTGGCCCACATGCTTCATTGATATCCACACTACGTCAAGAGTTCTGGTTGAGACCCCTGAGAAGGTTGGGTGGAGGAGTGGAGGAGTCATGAGACCGCATCATCAAGAGTCACGTAAAATAGGTTGCCATGGATTAGTATGTGTTTTATTGGAGGGAATACATATTTTTAAATGTCAAAGTGTAGAAAGTCAAGTAGATTAATTTGGTTTTAAAAAATCAGTTTTTAAATTACCTAGCCATGAATAAGGGAACTGATTGCTAAAATAAAAGTTATTCTGCATGAACTTAAACTCATATGCATTTTTACTACTCAAACAGACACTCTCATTACACTAAAGAAAACAACATTGCCTTCTGTTATCTGTACTATGTTTAAAAATGGTTAATATGTTTTGTAAACCACAGCTAAGTGGTGCAAGTGGATAGAGCACTGGGCAGGTTTATAGAGTCATGAAGACCTAAGTTCAATTCAAGCCTTAAGATGCTTACTCTGAGAAAGTCACTGTTGTTTCTCTCAGTTTCCTCATCTGTAAGATGGGGGTGATGGTAGCACCTACTGCCCAGGGTTGTTAGGATCAAATGAGATGCTGTTTATAAAGTGTTTTACAAATGTTCAGGTGCTATATAAATGCTAGTTATGATTATTATTATAAAACCAGCACTAGAGGCAGTTTCCCAAAATGGATTCCAGAAATATTTAGAGCTATGACAGGATTATTGGAAATTCTTTAAAATCTGTTGTTTTTTAGATACTAGATAAGCTGCTCATCAAATGTTTGTGATTCAGCTTGTAAACAGGTTCTGCTCAATGTTCAAGAGAAACAAATGTATCCGGTTTATTTATACACTTCCCTTTGGGAGGAATAATATTAATAGCCTGACTCCCTTCTGTTGCCTTTCATACCCACTGACATAGGATGCATTGAAGTCTGTGTCAAAATACTCCCCTAAGGAAAGTCAGGTTTTCTAGGGACGAGGAGAGCCAAGTGTGGTGAGGCAATCCTCTTCTACCAGTGACCCATCCTAAGTATGACTCCAGGCTGGGCCCAGGTCATCCTTAGCTTGATGGAGACAAAGTCAAGGCCAATTGCTTCTCAGAGATTTAGATTATGGGTGCATCACTTTACAATAATTGTCTAGTAGTTTCTGATCAAAGAAGCCAGTAATAGAGAACATAAAAGATGTTCTGAGACTCACCTGGGGCTCTTGGACTAAAGGTTTCCTGGACTAATTGAGAGGGCAGCTGAATGTCCTAGTGAATGGAATGCTACAGTTGGTGTCAGGAAAACTGAATTGAAATCCTGCTCCAAACACTTACAAAAAGTATGACTCTGGAGAAGTCATTTCAGTTCTTTCCACTTGAGTTTCCCTATCTGCAAAATGGGAGCAGTATTTAGAACCTACCCCATAGTATTTTGTGAGGATTAAGCAAGATAGTATATGTATTGTGCTTTTGCAGACTTTAAATTACTATATAAATGTTAGCTATTATCACTTGGAGGCATTGCCACCGGAAGCCTATCTTCTAGCTTGAGTCCCAGGGAGATTAGTCTTGACCCCAAACTCAGAACAGCTCTAGGAATGTAGAAAGTTGGACAGTGACTCTCTCCATTGGTTTCACTTCCCGATGGACCACTGTGATACTTAGGTTCATGTGGCTATCATGTTTAATGATACAAACTTCTATATTATGGGCTTTATGGATATGGAATATGACTTGGTAGATTATCTAGTATCTTGGTATCTATTTACCCTTTTTCCTAAAGAGAACTGATGTTTCATAGGTCCCAGGATTGCTAAGTGATCAACACCTTGTATAAATTATCTCCTTTTAGTCTCAGAACAACTCTGCCAGGTTGATATTCTAGATATCGTTTTTTAACACACTGAAAATTTTGTTTGTTATAGCTTTAGAACCTCTGAAATTTTAGGACTTTCTCAACTCTCTCCTCCATTATATTTGACTTCACCAGGGAACTGTCTATGAATAGGACACCCACTTTTTTTTGTAATATGACTTATATAGGTAGGTTTTTGAAATATAGAAGAATCCAAATTGAGCAATACATAGTCTCCCAGAGGCAACTAGTGGCACAGTGGATAGATTGCTAGACCTGGAGTTAGGAAAACCTGGATTCAAATCCAGCCTCAAGTGACTGGCTGTGTGATCCTGGGCAAGTCACTTAAACTCCGTCTGCCTCAGTTTCCTCATCTGCAAAATGGGAATAACAATAGCATCTACCTCCTAGGGTTGTTGTGAGGATCAAATGAGATAATATTTGTAAAAAGCATTCAGCAATGTCTGGCATGTACTAGGTACTATGTGAATGCTCATTTCCTCCCTCCCTCCTTTCAGGTCTTTAGAAAGGGAAAAGCCATTTGTAGAAACCTGGAACTTCTGGTGGGATTTGGAAATAGCTTACTTTCCTTCAGTGGGCTGGTAGTATTTTAATAGCTTTGGCAGAACCCCAAAGTTTTGTGCTTTCGGCAGTTGACAGGCAGCTGCCCAGCATTTCAAAGTTCAGGAGAAAATGCTAGGGATCCAAATCTAATTAGTAAACTGCCTTCAATTATACATGAAGAAATGTCACCAAACATAATCTCCAAAGTCCCTTCCTGCTCTAAAATTCTATGGTCTATGACCTATATTGCCTCCCAACCCACACAGAACCCCCAAGTGATATTTGTACTTCTTGGAAGTCAACCATCAACCGTCTAAAATAGTTTAATCTTTTTTTTACAATTACTAAGCAGTCAGTCACTGTTGTATATTGGCAACAAGGCCATATGAGTAATTTCAGTGACCTGGAAGTGACATTGTTCTAAAATAAATCTAATCTCAGCACTCTTTTCTTTCTTTATTTCTTTTCCCCAGGGGATGCTATAGGGTCACTGGGAAGAACAGAAAGTAGATGTCTATATTTGCCTACTCAATTGAGATCTAGAATCAGATAATGTGGATAGACTTCCAATTAAGACCTAAGTGGTGGAAATGTTTTTTTAAAAAAAGATTCTCAACCCAATGAGGTCTGTGTTAGTATGCTAACAAAACAGCTTTAAGCAAAACCCTTCTTTGCAAGGTTAATAAACCACTGTAGCTGACATTTCTCCTGGGTTCCCTAAGTTTCTTGCCTTTGTTTTCTAAAGGAGCTAACCCTGTGTGACTCAGTGAAAGGAAATAAATTTGTATTACAAATGAAGCTAGCATATTCAGGTAATTTGCCTATCGACTAAATCTGTGTTCTTTGTCACCCAGAGCTTTCTAGAATCAAAACCAGATTGCTGCATGACGCTCAGAACAACTGTGTGGGAATGGAGGGTGAAGGGCAATGAGATAGATATGGGTGGGCCTTGTTTAGCTGCAGCTGCTCCCTTATGAGTGAATTATTTGAATCATTTTCAACTCTATTTTGGTTAATGATGCATCTGTCCCTTGTGTGGTCACAGCAGCAAAGGAGAGGCAATTTTCTCAGGTCGTAATGTGGTTCTTCCTCACTCTAAGACAGTCTATCTTCTTCTTCTTCTCAGCTGTCAAAGTGATCTTCCAAAGACTCAGATCTATCCATCTCTCTCTCTCTCTCTCTCTTTCTCTCTCTCTCTCTCTCTCTCTCTCTCTCTCTCTCTCTCTCTCACACACACACACACACACACACACACACACACACACACACACACACACGTCTCACCAACCCAGTAAACTCCACTGGCTGACTCCCCATCACCTACAAGATTAAATACAAAATCTTCTGTTTGATATTTAAAGCCCTTCCTAACCTGCTCCCTCTTCTACCTTTCATCCTCCCACACCTTACATCCTTCTAAATGATCTGTGATCCAGTGACACTGGCCTCTGACATTTCTCAAAAAAGGCACTACCTCCCAACCCTGCACATTTTCCTTAGCTGTCCCTCTTCGTCTCTGCCTCCTGGCTTCCTTGACTTCCTTCAGGTCCTAGTGAAAACTCCATCTTCCATAGGAAGACTTTTCAGATCCCTTTTTAATTGTTATGCCTTCCCTTTGTTGATGATTTTCAATTTAAATTGAAATCTTGTTCATCCATAATTGTTTGGAAGTTGTCTTCCTTGTTAGGCTGGGAGATCCCTGAGAGCAGGGAATATCTTTGGGATTTTTTGTACCATTTGTGCTCACAGGCACATAATAGTTGTTCAATAAATGTTTATTGATTGTTGAAAGTATCCCTGCATTTACTAAATACTTTAGAATCTATGTACCCTTTAGAGTTGGAAAGTGCTATATCAAAAGGGGCAGGATGGTATAGGAGAAATACTGTTTCCTTTAAGAGGAGGGGAGAGATATTTATTAAGTTTCTCCTCAAGGAGAGAGATCAGCCTATACTTTGAACACGGGTAATAGTCACTCAACCATGGCAGATATATAAGCATAACAAATGTCTCACACTTTATGTGAGTCATTGCACTATTCTCAGTATTGGGGTTTGTGCCTTAAATATTTTTGGCCAATGATCACTTCTTACTAACTGGACCACCCACACTCACTGGATCCCCTTCAGTCTAGTACCAATTTCCTTTCTCTTTCTGGGGAATTTGTACAGTCTACTAATTGTTTCGCTGGCCTAGAGATTGGTCTTCAAATTTTCCAATATTTCTCCTTAATTTTGTCAAATTTCTCTTCATATTAAACCTCTGATTTTCTTTTCTTTTCTTTTCTTTTTTTTAGTGGTCTTTTTGGAGCGGGGGAAGGCAGGACAATTGGGGTTAAGTGATTTGCCTAAGGTCACACAGCTAGTTTAGTGTCTTAGATCGAATTTGAACTCAGGTCCTCCTGACTCCAAGGCCAATGCTCTATTCACTACACCACCCAGCTGCCCCATAAACCTCTGATTTTCCTCAGTAGTTCAAACCTTTCTAAGTCACCTATGGTTTTTTTTTCTCCCCTCCTTTATTTTACTTAAATCCCTTTTTTTCCCTCTTCTTCTCCCATAGAAACTGAAGCAGGAATAGGAAGGTAATAATCTCAGTGTGTTCTGCCTTCATCAGACCTCCCCTGGAGTGTTATGTTCATTTCTGGGCTCCATAGTGAAAGAAGGCCATTGATAAACTGGAGGGTGTCCAGAGGAAGGCAGCCAGGGTAGTTAAGTTATTAAGCATTGTCATCCTCCACAGAGTTTGTTCTAAGGAAAGACAAACAGAATTAGGTTGTGTCCACGTTTTCAATTTCACTCACAAGCTGACGACGTGCATTGCATGGGAGTTACAGTCCAGAACTGACTCAGTTTGGAGGATGGGGCTACAGTTATATGCAGTTTGAAGAGTAGGTGTTCCCAAGGGGTGTCAATCAACTCTGACTGGTCAACACACTGAGAGGTGGGCTATATTAAAATGAGGGTGTTGGGATAGTGACTTAAGTCACTTAATCTTTGATAAAGATAAAGAAAAACTTATTAGCTGTGTCACTGTGAACCCTGAATCTTGGTTTCCCGGGATTCTGTTGGAGGGAGATAATAATACTTGTACTATATGCCTCACAGCATTGTTACAAAGAAAATCTATACGTGTGAGCCATTATTTTTATTGCCAAGACAACATAACTAATTGTTAATGACTTCTTTGGAGTGTTGGATGAAGTTGACCTTCAAAGAAGATTCCAGATACAAATATGTTTGTTTTTATATCTTTGTCTACTGAAATCAGCTTGAGTATTTCTGCATGTTGGCCATAGTGGGGATCAGGGAAGAGAAGCTTATGCTGTGTACGTTGAGGAGTCATGATCAAGAAAATGTTGGTACAGTGGCTTTGCTCATGAAACCTTCCCTTTTCAGTTCTATTTCTTCTCCTTACTCACACATTCATGGGTGCCTAAAATCGGGGTCCTTTAACAACCTGGTGCTTTTGTTTCTTTTTTGTTTCTTATTTGCTTTAAACATAGTGTAAAGCCACTGCTGATGATTCTTTATTTAGCAATAATAGCTGTGTTAAAATATACTTAAACAAATGGAGAGATTGAATCAAAGCCATGTCTATAGAGGGACAAAAAATGCTTTAAATAAGGCTAGTTATTAGGATACTTAGTTAATATTACATAAATTTATAGAATTAGAGCTGGAACATACCTTAGAAGTCATCTAAACTGATGAATTCAGAGTGCAGATTAAATCATGTTTTCATCCTTCCTTCCTTCCTTCCTTTCTTCCTTCCTTCCTCCTATTCTTCTCTCTGGCTAGGGCAGCACTTTGTCTTTGCATGACTCTACAAATTTGTAATGGGTTTGTTTATCTTAACTTCTCAATGAGTAGGGGAAGACAGAAGGGAGGGAGAGAATTCAGTACTGAAAATTAAATAAAATTAAATTTTTAAGAAAATAGAATTATTTAAACTAACCTCTTCATTTAAAAATTTTTTTAAATTTTTAAATTTTTAGATATTCTTTTCTTTTTTGAATTTTGAGTTCCAAATTCTCTCTCCCCCCTACCACCCACTAGAAGGCACACAGTTATACATATAAAATCATGCAAAACACATTTCCATATTAGCTGTATTTCAAAAAACAATAAAGTGAGAAAATTATACATCAATTTGCACTCAGAGTTCACCAGTTCTTTCTCCGGAGGTGGATAGTGTTTTCTGATTATGAGTCCTTTGGAATTGTCTTGGATCACTATATTGATCAGAGCAACCAACTCTTTCACAATTGGTCATCATTACAACATTGCTGTTCCTATGCATGATGACCTCCACATTCTTCCCACTTCACTTTGCATAGATTCTTACCGGTCTTGCCATGTTTTTCAGAAATCACCTCCCTCATCATTTCCCACAGCACAACAGTATTTTATCACAATCATATATCACAACTTGTTCAGCCATTCCCAAATTGATGAGCATCTCCTTGATTTCCAGTTCTTTGCCACCACACAAAGAGCTACTATATATGTTTTTGTACGTATAGGTCCTTTTCTTTTTTCTTTGATCTTTTTGGCATACAGACCCAGTAGTGGTATTGCTGGATCAAAGGGTATGCACAATTTTATAGCCCTTTGGGCCTAGTTCCAAATTGTTCTCCAGAATGGTTGGACCAATTCTCTATACCACCAAGGGTTCATTAGTATACCTATTTTCCCCTCATTCTCTCTGGCATATGTCATTTCGGATAAGTGTGAGGTGGTGCCTCGGAGTTGTTTTAATTTGCCCTTTTCTAATCTATGATGATTTAGAGCATTTTTTATATGACTATAGATAGCTCTGATTTCTTCTGAAAACTGCCTGTTCTCCCACATTTTTCAAAGATCAGGAAACTATGGCCCAAAGAGTATAAGTTATTTGCAAAAGATCAGGTTCAAGGCCTCTGGCACAAAATCCAATGTGCCTTCCATGATACCTCCCAGCATATGGTACTTTGAGGTTTATAAAAGACCCCATCTTCTCATAATAAACCTAAAAGAAGGGTAGAGCTAAAGCATAGCTCCTGAAACATTAGTTTCTAAGAAAATATTCTTATCAGAGATTTGATTTTTTACTTTTCATGCAGATGTCTTGATCTTACGGAGACACAATCACCTTATACCTCACTGTTTTACTGTATGTAGTTAAAGGCCTCCCTGCCCCTCAGATAATTAATTTTGGGCAATGCTCCTTAACTTTTATCTCCTAACAGGCAGCAGTATGTATTCATTTCTGATGGGAGCTTTGCAAACAACTTTAGTTTTAAGCTTTTGTACGTATAGGTCCTTTCAGAGTCCAGGACACTGAAAGCCAGCAGGGAATACTGCCCTGACTGTACTGTATAAAGGTCAGGTTGGGATCTGAGGCCTTCCAGCTGAATCAGCCTGGAGGCCAGTGCCAAGGGCAACAGTGATTGAGGGTTTTCCTCTCTCACTCTTGCAATGTCAGACAAAATTTTAAAAGACTGTTCCATAGACCAAAGAAGGATATAGGAAATATTAAAAGAGGAAATTAATAGGCAGGAAAATAATCGTATGGTCTCATTTAACACTCTTAAAAGACAACATATATCCTGCCAAAGAACGTGTGTGTGTGTGTGTGTGTGTGTGTGTGTGTGTGTGTGTGTGTGTGTGTATACCAACATATGAAATTCCTGGACTTGGGTTCAAAGAATCCTCACTTTTCACTCAAATGAGAAAGTTTGTTAAGAGCAAAGAGAATTTTTTCTTTTTTGGCCAGGAAGTTGTTGCAGAGCAAAGATAAAGTTGGCTGCTATCATGAGTTTGCAGACAACAAGATGCCTTTGAAGTGTGTTAACTGTAGACGTTTCCATAATGCAAAAGCTTACATTCTTTTCTGATTATATTTTTCAGGTTACTATAAAATCAACAATGACAGCATTTTAGGTGACATTTATAAAGGAACTTTGCAGTACTAAATGGGAAAGCAGTCACTACTGATAACTTTGTCACTTCCCCTGACTAATTTCCCCTTTGGTAGCACGTACTTGTTGAACACTGTTCTCCAGAGAAGTAATGAACAAGCCAGGGAAGGAGTCAATTCCAAATTCACTGACTTTCACTTAACTTGGTTGAACCCCTATCTTCAAATGAAAAGTTAAAAGGAAGGACACTTCCAGTTAAAGTTATCCCATGTTGCACCCACCTCCACAGGAAATACACAGACCTTTCCTTAGTATGATGTCTGGGTTTTATCTCATACTGGAAATTAATATTCAGTTTACCTCACAATTGAAGCTGGCTTCTAAGAATTTAATGGAACTGACTAACTTGGAAACTCAAATGAAAAAGCATTGTTTCCTTATTTTAGAAACAAGTTTGCTTCCTCTTACTGTCTTGCATATATGTACACATTGAAGTTACGCAGTATCTGTTCAGCAAAACAAAAGCAAAAAAGAAAAGAAACAAAGACATGTAGGGGGAGGGTGGTTATAGGTCCTTTGAGCATTATAAACCTGTAAATATTTATTCATAGTCCATTCCTGTCTTCTAAAAGATAATGACATCATATCAAGTCATCCTGAAAAGATGGTTCTAGCCTCATTCCACTATACTTTAAGCATATAGAGAGATTTATTGTTTAAATAGAGAACAATTGGTTTATTAGTAGTTATCCAAAGAACAGCAACAAAATCTCCCAGTATTTTCAGTTAGTCAACTATCATGTATTAAAGTGCCCACTCTGTGCTAGTCAGTGTGTTAAATGCTGGGGATACAAAGAAAGGCTATATTAGAAATAATCAACAAAGGGAAGATTTTAGAATTTTTTTTTGTATTCAAATGTGAGATGATAAGTGTATCTTCTCATAGCTTTATTACCATCGGGTTGTAGAGGGAGAGGCTGGGAGTAGTTCTTCATTTTTATTTTTTTTCATTGACTCATTTATTTACTTTTAGTTTATGAGATTCAGTTCCACAATCCCTTGAGTTTCAAATTTTCTTCCCTCCCTTCACTCCCCCCCAATGGTGGCGTGCAGTCACGTATAGGATTTGCAAATACTTTCACATTGTACAACAGTCTGGTCGTATAGAAGGGTTGTAACCAATGAGTGAACAATGGGAAAAAAGAAACAAAATCAAACATGAAAAAGAACGATAGCATGTATTGCTTCAGTCTCCATTTAAACTCTGTGCTTTCTAGACCTTTCTCTGAATGTAGATATCACCTTCCATCCTGAGGCTTGTAGAGTTGTCTTATAGCTGTGCGTTGCTGAGAAGAGTCCA
>CM053580.1:373879144-373967953 GCA_028627135.1 Pseudochirops cupreus | reverse complement strand
GAGAGCTGCAGTAAATATTTTTGTACATATGGATCCTTTTCCCACTTCTATGATCTCTTCGGGCTACAACCCCAGAAGTGGTATTACTGGGTCAAAGGGTATACAGTTATTTATAGCCCTTTGGGCATAGTTCCAGATTGTTCTCCAGAACAATCTGGTTGTATCAGTTCACAGCTCCATCAGTAATGCATTAGTGTTCCAATTTTTCCACATCCTCTCCAGCACTTGTCATTTTCCTGTTTTGTCATCTTAGCCAATCTGACTGGTGAGATGTGGTACTTCAAAATTGTTTTGATTTGCATTTCTCGAATCAGTAGTGATTTAGAGCATTTTTCCATATGCTTAAAGATATCTTTAATTTCTACCTCTGAAAATTGCCTGTTCACATCCTTTGACCATTTATCAATTGGGAAATGACTTATATTCTTATAAATTTTACTTAATTCCCTGTATATTTTAGAAATGAGGCCTTTATCAGACACTGGTTGTAAATATTCTTTCCCAATTTCCCAAGAAGATTTTAGAATTAAGAGTGACTGAGAAGGTTTTCCTGTAGAAGGTGAGATTTTTAACTAGGACTTGAAGGAATCCAGGGAAAGGAGGAAGAGATGAGGAGGAAGGGCATTCTAGGCATGGGAGACAACCGGTGCAAAGAAGGTCAGTGTCACCGGATCTGTGTATATGGGGGTGAGTATAGAATGAGAAGATTAGGAATAGTTTTCTTCTTTTTTTTTTTTTTTTGCTTTTTGGAGGGCAATTGGGGTTAAGTGACTTGCCCAAGGTCACCTGGCTAGTTTTTGTGCTAAGTGTCTGAGGCTGGATTTGAACTCAGGTCCTCCTGACTCCAGAGCTGGTGCTCTATTCACTATGCCACCTAGCCGCCTCAGGAATAATTTTCTTACCAGTAAAGTAACAGGAGCCTAGATTCTGAAGAGCTCTGAATGTCAGTGAGAGGATTTTATATTTGATAACAGAGATAGCAGGGAGCCCCTGGAATTGATTGAATGAAAAAGAATACATAGTCGGATTTGCACTTTAGGAAGATCAGTTTGACAGTTGGATGGAAGATGAACTGTAGTGGAAAAGAGACTTGAGGCAGGGAGACCAACTAGTAGACTATTGCAGTAGTCCAGGATAACATGATGAAGGCCTATAGCAGGGTGGTAGTAGTGTCAGAGGAGTGAAGGCGCATAGATGGGAGATGTTACAAAGGTAGAAACTATAGGACTTGGTAAATGATTGCATATGGCGGGGCAGTGAGAAAAAGTGAGGAGCTGAGGAGGATGCTTAAGTTTAAAGCTCAGGCGAGTGGGAGGATGGTATTAATGGTATTACCTTCTACAATAATAGAGAAGTTAGGAAGAAGGGAAGGTTTAGGGAAGAATTATGATGAGTCCAGTTTTGGACACATTGAGTTTAAGATGTCTGAGAGACATCTGGTTTGAGATACCTAGTAGGCAGTTGGAGATGAGAGACTAAAGATGAAGAGAGAGGTTAGGGCTGCACAGAAAGATCTGAGAATTATCTTTATAGAAATGACAGTTAAATTCAAGGGAGCTGATAAAATCACTGATTAGATTAATGAAGTAGTACAGAGAACAGAAGAGGTTCCAGGATAGAATTTGGGGGGATATCCACTGTTAGGAGGCATGACCTCAATAAAGATCCAGCAAAGGAGACTGAAGAGATGTCAGACAGGTAGGTGGAGAACCAGGAGTTTATTGTTATTAAAACCTAGAAAAAAGGGATTATCAAGAAAAGGTCAAAGGCTGCAGAGCAGGTAAGAAGGATGAGGACTGAGGAAAGATTTGACAATTAAAAGATCACTGATAACCTTGGAAAGAGGAGTTGTGGTTGAATGATGAAGTCTAAAGCCAGACTCTGAAGAATTAAGAAGATAGTTAAAGGAAAGGAAGTGGAGGCATCAGTTTTAGACAGCCTTCTCAATGAATTTAGTCACAAAAAGGAGGACAAATACAGGGTAATAGCTAGCTGAGAGATGAATAGATAAGTGAGGATTTTTTGAGATATGGGTGTGGTTTTTGCAGGCAGGCAGTGTAGTAAGGAAGCAGCCGGTATACAGGGAAAGAAGGTGAGTGAGGAAGTGAGGATGATAGAAGGGGCAGTCTAATGGAAGAGATGAGGTGGAACCGGATCACTTGTGCATGTAGAGGGATTTGCATTGGCAAGAAGAAGGGCTATCTCTTCATGTTATATAGGGAAAGAGGAGATAGTGGCGGAAGGATATGCTTACTTCAGAACAGTTTTACAGCATGTAATTTGATGAAGGATGAAAAACTAAAATCTGCAAAATACCAAAGGTCATCACCAAAAACCTGAATGTTCCCAAGTACAGGGAAAGTCAATTATTTTTAGAAAGAATTTCTCCACAAGCTCTTTTAGGTAATCAAAAAATAGATGGCACTTGTATTCCCATCAAAAGTGAAGCAAGGATGCCCAGTGTCACCATTTTTTAAAAATATTGTACTAGAAACGCTCGTTATAGCATTAAGAGAAGAAAAAGAAATTGAAGGAATTAGAACAGGCAATGAGGGAGGCAATGAGGAAAGAAAGCTATCACCCTTTGCAGATGATATGATGGTATACTTAAAGAATCCTAGAGAATCAACTGAAAACTAGTTGAAATAATTAACAACTTCAGCAAAGTTACAGGATATAAAATAAGCCCACACAAATCATCAGCATTTCTAGACATTACCAGCAAAGTCCAGCAGATAGAAAATGCATAATTTTTATTACATTAAATTAAAAAGGCTTTTTTACAAACAAAATCATTGCAGCCAAGATTAGAAAGAAAACAGAAAACTGGGGGGACATTTTTTTACACCAAGCGTTTTTGATAAAGGCCTCATTTCTCAAACATATAAAGAACTGAATCAGATTTATAAGTATACAAGTCATTCCCCAATTGACAAATGATCAAAGCATGAACGGGCAATTTTCAGAAGAAATCAAAGCTATATATAGTCATATAAAAATGCTCTAAATCACTATTTATTAGACAGATGCTAATTAAAACAACTCTTGAGGTACCACCTCACGCCTATCAGATTGGCTAATATAACAGAAAAGGAAAATGACAAATGTTGGAGGGGATGTGGAAAAATTGGGACACTAATGCACTGTTGGTGGATTGTGAATTGTTCCAGTCATTCTAGAAAGCAATTTGATACCAAGTCCAAAAGGCTATAAAACTATGCATAGCTTTTGACCCAGAAATATAACTACTGGGTCTACATTCCAAAGAGATCAAAGAAAAAGAATCTATATGTAGAAAAGTATTTATAGAAGCTTGTTTTGTGGTGGCAAAGTATTGGAAGTTGAGGGGATACCCATCAATCGGGAAACAGCCAAACAAGTTACGATATCTGATTGTGATGTAATAATATTGTGCTATGGGAAATAATGAGCAGCATGGTTTCAGAAAAACCTGAGAAGACCTTTATGAACTGATGTAAATGAAATGAGCAGAACCAGGAGAGCATTGTACACAGTAACAGCAGTACTGTAAGATGATCAACTGTGAATAACTCAGCTATTCTGAATAATAAAATGATCTAAGACTATTCTGAAGCACTTAATGATGAAAAATGCTATCCACCTCCAGAAAAAGAATTGATGGAGTCTGAATGTAGATTGAAGAATACCTTTTTTAAACTTTGTTTTCTTCTTTTTTTTTGATTTTGTGTTTTGTTTCACAACGAGGCTAATATGAAAATATGTCTTATATGACTTCATGTGCATAATGGGGAGGAAGAAAATTTGGAACTCAGATTTTTCAAAAAAACAAATGTTAAAAATGTTTTTACATGTAATTGAGAGAAAAAAAAAACAGATTGTATGCCATACTCCAAACTGGACATAGCAGGGGTCATGGCAGCAAGATTCTTCATTCCAGGACCAGCTATTGGCTCCATTGAATATATTAGCTGTGGCTAGAGAAACTGGAGGTCCCTGGAAAGGTAAAGACTAAAGAAAAACTTCCAAGTCCACCTGTATCCTGAACTCATTCCCTATGCTGTGTGAGTTCCTCCAGAGGTCAGCTTCAGATGACTAGGCCTGCTGGGTGTGAATCCAACATTAAGGTTTTTTTTGTTTGTTTGTTTTTTTGCTTTTTGGAGGGAGAAGGCAGGGCAGTTGGGCTTAAGGGACTTGCCCAAGGTCACACAGCTAGTAAGTGTTAAGTGTCTGAGACCAGATTTTAACTCAGCTCCTCCTGACTCCAGGGCCAATGCTCTATTCACTGAGCCACCTAGCCACATCAACATTAAGTTTTCAGTGATGTAGTTGTGTTCATACTCATTTTCCTGATTAAAGGAAGACCAAACTGCACTTTTCCTAAAGGACTTGTGTTCAAATCAGCTCCTCTGTGTGTGACTTTAGGGGTTTAGCAAAGTGGTAGTCTCACAGCCATTCAGAGGATGTTTTTTCCAGTATTTTTCTATAATTTTGCATTATCTGTTTGCTTAACAGTTCTTTGCTGAACAAAACAACTGTAGACAGTATCTTTAAAAAAGTAAGATGTACTTTAAAACCTTTTTAATCTGAGACAACTCAACTCACAGGAATGTTGCAGAAGACAGAAACAGGAGCTATGTGAAAAATTTGATTATCTCTATGGCATCCTGGAGGAAAGAAAGAATGAGATGACACAAATCATTACAAGCAGCCAAGAGGAGAAACTGGAGCATGTCCGGGCACTGATTAAAAAGTATGCAGATCATCTGGAGACAGTATCCAAGTTGGTTGAGTCAGGAATTCAATTCATGGATGAGCCAGAAATGGCAGTCTTCTTACAGGTATGGTCCAGTGTGGTCAGAAAATCTAAAGATATTTACCAGGGGGACAGGTTGGATACCAGAAGTTGTTTGTTGTGGTCAGAGGGTAGGAAAACATCTCTCCCTCGTAGCATATTTGTTATATTTATGTCAATCTTATTATATTGAACAATTCTGAGCAGACCAAAATATTCTTTCCTTCTGTGCCTGGCTCTTAATCTGATTATATTACTTAATAAAGTACATTTAAAAAATCATAATGTTTAAATGCAAAAAAAGATTGTGATTTAAATTTGATTGGATGCATTACACTTCGATATTCTAAGAGTTTGAGAGAATTAAAGTATCTTTGACAAAAAGAAAGAATTAAAACGGCCTTTTCTTGTTTTCACAGAATGCCAAAACACTGTTACAAAAGTAAGTAACTTTTTCAGGTTTTCTATTTTTATCCAAGACCGTCTAACTAAACAGTGATTGCAACTGCCACATTGTCTTGGTTTCAGAATTTCAGAAGCATCCAAGGCATTTCAGATGGAGAAAATAGAACATGGCTATGAAAACATGGACCATTTTACAGTCAACCTCAATCGAGAAGAAAAGATAATAAGAGAAATTGACTTTTACAAAGGTATATCACCCAGGTGACCAAAAATGGCTGTCTTAAATCGCAGGTGTGTGCAAGCAGCTGGAGGTTGGCGTGTAAAGGGTCACACTCCAGTATTGCTGACAAAATAGAACCTGACAACTTTATGGGGACCATAATTGAAAATGAAGCTTTGTTTCACAGCAGATTCATTCAGCTTGTTGACAAGGGTTATTCTGGCTTTGGCTATCAGATTGCCTCTTATACCATGATACACTTTGGATACACTTTGTCCACAGTCAAGTGCCTCTGATGACGATAGCAGCCTTAGTTCCTCCATCCTCACATAAAACATCATCCATAATCACGTAAAATGCCACCCGGTGCTAGTTTGAAGACCAATCAGAAAAGAGAAGGCATCTGGGTGGGAAATTGTGTAGTGTTTGTTTAATTAAATACTGACAGTTCACAAATCAGAGTGTCAGATGGTCTGAGGAGAGAGGTGAGGAAAATTGGGTAAGCTATAGATAGCCTGTGAGGAGAAGCTAGTGCTGAGGTCTAGAGACAAAGTGGACCAGTCCTAAAACACACCACCTATTTTCAATAGCAGAGTACTAAAATGAAGCAGGCATGGTACATAATCTATTACAATTTGCTTAGGGAAGAAGAGATAATATGAATACAGATCAAGATTTGGAAGGACCTCATAATCCAATCCCTTCATTTCACAGACGAAGAAAACTTGAGGTCACACAGGTAGTAACCATCAGGTCCTCTGACTCTGGGGCCAGTTACTTTCCACTGTACCAAGATGGGCAATACATTCCATTCTTTAATGGTCACCATATATGAACACCACACTTATCTTTGTAGAACTAAATCTCCCTTTCTATCTTGATTTCTTGATTTCTTCAGCAGTTAAGAAAGAGATGATGTTTTTTATTGGAACTGCTTGGTTTAAATGGATGTTGGGATGCCTTAGGGAGTTAAGAAATTAATGAAGCTCAGCCCCATGTTTGGGGGCAGTGGGCTTGTTTAGAGGTGTGTTGGTAGAGACTACAAATGTTTGTGTAGGACAGGAGGGGAAGAAAAAAAAGAAAGGTACTCACTGCCATATTGAGTGGTCGTGCTTCTCCTGTCCACACATAATCAAAGCTATAGGGCCCAGCATTCAGTGTAGACAGAAATTTCTCTAGCTGCCATACTGATCTGAGCATAGTGAATATACAAAATCTCAAAGGGGTGATGGAGGGAGATGTCTTTCTACTCAGAGCTCTGCTGGTAAATATTTAACCACCAGCCTTTTGAAAATATGTAACACAAAATTTTAAGTTAAATCTACATTATTAACTTCTTCTCCATCATTTTCTTAAGTACAGAAAATCAAGAAGACAATAAATCAAGCCCTGATTTGTAGTATTTACTGATTACTAAGGTATAAATGCTCACACTGAAAATTTAACAATTGGCTTTCCCAAGCTATTGAACTAGTTCTAGCACCCTGCCTCTACTTTGTGGCTAGGAAAATTTGTCTTGTATGTAATCTTTTCAGTAGTGTTATTTGGACCAGGCCTGCAGTTTTATTTGTGTACAGAACTCCCAAATGAGAAAACTCCCTTTGTCAATGCAGACTCACATCTGCTTTGTCGTAGAGAGGGACCTGGTAGCATTGAGAGTCTAAGCCAGTATATGTCAGAGGTAGGCTTTGAACCCAGGCTTTTCGATTCCAAGGATGGTTCTGTAGACACTAACATGCCACCTCTCTGGTCTATTATACTGTACTTAATTGGTTTGTCTTTAAGTCAGAGGTGACCTGGTATATTTTTACAAGTGTGTACAGTCTCTTTGCAGGGCAGCTAGGTGGTGCAGTAGATAAAGTGCCAGGTCTGTACTTAGACCTGAGTTCAAATGTGACCTCAGACATTTACTAGCTGTGTGACCCTAGGCAAGTCACTTAACCCCATTGGCTGGAGCTGGAGAAGGAAATGGCAAACCATTACAGTGTCTGCCTAGAAAACTACATAAGGAGTCACAAAGAATCACACAGGACTGAACAACAAAGTTTGTTTACTCCACAGAAATAAAGTGAAAACGAAAGCCAATGCTATTTGTTCCCAACTTTTCCTGTGTATAAAAGGACAAGCACAAGCCTTAAGTCATCTGTGTGACAAATATCTGAATCTTGTAGAGTCCCCATGAAAAGAGCATGGAGCATTGGGGTCAGATGTTGATCTGGACACTAGGTTATCCCCTCAAGTCTTGTAAGCAGAAGGAAACTTGAAAGGGAAGGGATCCTTAAGGCCTACCCACTCATTGGGATAAGTAGCTAGGCTCCCTTCAGGCATTTTCAGGTCAGATTTGTCCCAGTTTAGCTCAGTGTTAAAAATTTGAATTTATAAAACAGATAAACTGAAGGGCAATTATCCATGTTCCTAAAATATTCTTACTTTATGAAAAGATTCATGTAAGTAGTAGCTCCTCTGGTATATTTTCCAGCTTCAATATCATTAGATTCTTTACTGAGAGGATTAGAAAGGTGAGTCAGAGAGGAAGTCGGCAGCTGTAGGGCACTCTATACCTACACAAATACATGTGAACATTGATAGATTGGACCTGCTCAAATACACAGAGAGAAAAAGAACAAAAACCTGGATTAGAGCCTCAAGAAGCAATAAAGTGAAATTAAAAAACTTATCAAATTATAAAACTGTCTTTGAATACAAGTTAACTTCTAGTTAGCTTTTAGAGTTGCCCATAAGATAAAAATTTTAAAAACTATCTTAATAGAATGGAAAAACCAATGGGAAGGGCAGCATTGCACATTGGAAATGAGGGCTGGATCTGAAGTCACAGTTTGAACTCCACAACTGCCTGTGTGATCCTGGGCAAAAAACTTTCCTGGTCCTTTTCAGTTTCCTCATCAGTAAAGCTAACATGAATAGTGCTTTAAGGTTTACAGAACACTTGCATGTGTTATCTATTTCATCCTCACAATAACTTTGGGAGGTTATTACAGGTTCTGTAATCATCCCCATTTTACAGATGGGGAAACTGAGGCTTGGAGAAGGTTGATTGACTTGCCCACGTTCACACAGTCAGTGAGACAGACTCCCAAGTCTAATGCTCTGTGCCACTCTCTGCCACTCTGACTGCCCAGTGTACCACCTGTTTTGCCTGTAGCTTAACTGGTAGTTACTTTCGTGAAGGTGGCACTTTTAATGACTGAAAAGTAGCTTTCTTTGCATATCAGAGGAGGAAGAAGAGGAGGAAGTCGCTGAAGAAGTATTGGAAGATGTCTGTACAGAGTCATCAGGTGAAGAAGAAATTCCCGAGATAGTATCCCAACTCTCTCCACCAGACACTGAGCCCCAGTCTGTACCTCAGGCACTTCCTGTTGTTTCTGTGGAGCTACCACCTACCCCACCAGCCGCCACTGCCATGGGGGATCTTGTAACTCAGGTAAGCTTCTCCCAGGGTTCTCCTCAGCCCTAGGTCATATAAGGGTGGATCACTATTGAGCGTTCTGAGCAATTTATTCTGACTCAAAGCAAAATGTGTGTCAGACATTCCTACGCAGTCTATGGAAGAAAAAAATTCAGGATGGTTATATAGTCAGGGAAGGAAGCTCTCAGGGTGAATCATGAAGGAATTTTTAGTTGTCATTTGATTAACAGAATTTCTTCCTCTCTCTAAGCTCAGTATTTACGCAAGGAATTTCCTCAAATCCACTTAGTGCATTTTCGGAGTCAGTAATCATTTTGCCTGTAAGCTGTAATTTGCAAGCACTTGAAAATGTAAGAATCACTGAAAACTGGTACCAGGAGGTTCATGCCCATATTATGTTCATTAGTGAAAATATAAAAGTTCACATTATAGGCAAGACAGGAACTAAGAGAATTAATATTACTTGAGAACTTCAGTTTTTAATTTAGCCAGCAGAAAAGAAGCCATATGAGCCAGTAGTTCATTTCTCTTTGCCTGACCCTGACATATAATCTGATCTCTTGTCCTTTTTCAGTCATGCAACAAATGAAACCTGGTTTCCTCTGTACCTATTTGTCTAGTCCATTGGATTGTTTAAGTATTTTCTTAGGAGGAGCAGGCCACTGCTGTGGCTGACTGATTGACTCTCTTCTACGTGTTTCTGGGATGTCCTTGTCTAGATTTCTCACTTCCTATGTTCCTACCAGTTCATGATGCTTTCAGTGGATGAGATCCCTACCTGTTAAATTGATGGACATTGTGCAAACATCAGTGGAGGAGGCCCTTTTGGGCCCTCTGCCTGCCTATCATAGATGACTGAAATTATTTGTGTCTACCAGAGTTATCAAAGGAACATGGAGATAGAGTTGTTAAAAAATTATCCCACCCAGACATGTTGTCATACATCTGTAATTCCTGCTTTGGGAGAGTCTGAGGCTGGTGGATTGTTTGAGTTCAGGAGTCTTGAGCTGCAGTAGAGCTAAAGATGATTGGGTATCTGCACTAAGTCTAATGTGATGAGCCCCCAGGAGTGTGTATGCGGGGGGGTAGGTGGGACGGGAAAACCAGGCTGCCTTAGGAGGCTGGACCCAGGCTGGGTCAGAAAAGGAGCAGGTCAAAACTGATAGAATGATCAGTAGTGGGGTTGGTTGGGCCTGAGTGGCTGCTACTTACCAACCTAGGTGATATAGAGACACTCAATCTTAAAAAGGGAAACAAAACAAAAAAAGAATTAACCTAAGGCTACTTTGGCAGCTTAAGCAAGGCATCCTTTGAAAAAATTACTTATAGCTCAAAGGGAGGAAGCATTTCAGACATACACACAGAGTCTTAGTGTTATGAAAAAGCTCCTCCCTGAGTTAAAAGAAATCTGAACTTTTTATAGTTTTTGGAGAATATTTAAAAAATCAAAGGAAGGGAGACAAAGTTAGGAGATTAATGAAGGTTTACAAGGCTGGGAGATGAATGAAGACCTACAAAATAGAAGCAGTGCTTGGTTTTGAAATTCATAGCAAAAATTTTGTACATTAATGTATAAATTGATTACAATTTATTTGAATAGGTGCCTTTCATTGTTCTGCCCAGAAGCAATGAAGTTTCCAATGGAAAAGACAGTTTTTTTCATACTCCTTCTAGGCTACAATATCAGCCTACCCATAGCCCTTGGTAGTAATGTCAAGCTTTCTAGAAGCTTAAACCAGGTCAATCAGCATTTATTAATTGTTTATTATGTGCCAGGCACTGGGCTAACTGCCAGAAATACAAGAACAGCCCCTCCCCTTAAGGAGCTCACAGTCTAATAAAGGAGACAACACGCAATCAGCTATGTACATACAAGATAACTTGGCCATCTTCATCTGAGACAGCAAGGCCCCAGTTAAGGTGCATGTGGTGGCAGTAGCTCTCTCCAATTACAGCTTCCCTAGGTCAGCAGGTGTCACCCAGGCCTGGGAACATGCCCAGGACTCCATCCCCAGATGGAAAAAAGCCCCATACATGCCCCATACACACCACCTAGACTGGGTTAAACTTGAGCCAAGTTTCCTTGGTATGTTGACCTTGTCTCCACCCCCAAGAGGAGAGACCTCTTAGCTCTAACAAGCATAACTAGATAAAACAGGTGGAGATTCTACCAGGTGATCAATTAAATCTTTCCTCCACAGGAAACCAGAATGGGTAAGTTATGTTGTTAATTCTCTGAAAATTCTTTATGCCCATAGAAAACTAGTGTAGCTGTTGGAACTGAATGTCTTCTTTTTATTAATACAACCAATTCTCAGTTTTGGAGGGAAAAGATTGCAAGTATTTTTGAAATTCATGAAAAACACAAAAACAAACAAAATCAAACCCTCATTTCAGCTGACAGCTTTAACTATCTCTCACAGTGCTTGGCACAGAGTACAAGCTTAATAAATGCTTTTCCTCAACTTATTCATTCATTTTCACCAAAAGAAACAAGGAGCAGCACTGATTGTAGGTTTCACGTCTTTTCCCTGCTCCTACCTGCCATCCAGTAGATTTTGTTCCGAGGCAACTGAATAAAACATAGACAGGTGGCAGGAGAAAAGAGGAGAAATGAGGGGTTTAGTTAATTAGCCCTGGAATAATTGAAAGTTCAGACCTCAAGGCGTATGGCTATAGGCAAGAATTCTTAGAGATTTTCTGGGTGACTCTTTTGGGAGAAGGGACAAGAATAAGGAAGACCTGAAACAAATTCATCAAATCAGCACACAATGAGAAGCTGCTGGCTAGAAACAGAAGGATAATTAAAGCCCACTGCTTTTTTTTTTTTACTTTCACTTTGTCCCAATTAAGGGGGAGGTGGTGCCAAGTGGTGCTCAGCAGACTCCACTGTCTGAAACTCAAGTACCTTCAACAGCATCGGAAATTCTGGATCCCTTGTTTTATCCTAGTTGGTATAAGGCCCCCAAACGACAAGGCACCAACCCAACTTCCACCCAAGTGAGTGAAGGTTCGGGTCAAGTAGGGCCTTCAGTTTCTGTGGATGCTAGTGAGCAGAAGGCAGAAGAGGCAGCAACCACCGCAGCATCCAATGAGAGGGAAGCACTGAGTGGTAAGGAAGCTGGTACCACTGCAGCTACTTCTCAGGTCAGTGTCCATCCCCATGGTGTCCCAATGCTTTTATGCATCCATCACTCCAGCTCCCAGCAGAATATAATAGGACAAGCACAAGGTTTCCAAAATGGAGCAACAAATAAAATTCATAGCAAAGTTGCATTTTAAAAGTATTTTTCATTCTGACCTGGCCACCTGACAACTGGCTTCCCAGTGGGAAATCTATGAAGAATCATACCCACTGGCCCGCAGTTCGGCCTGCAGTGAAGAGCTGCCTCGTCTGTAGCGATTGATTGGTTTTCCAAGTTGCCCATGTGGAATGGCCACTTGTCCTTGCATGGCCTTTGCTGTGTCCTCCCAGAGCTGTTTAAACTTAACCACTGGCTTTTGTGTCATTCACAGCAAGGCCCAAGAAAGCATGATTAATTGGAATTTAATTCTGGACTGGAAATAACTTCTCTGATTCATGACTTTTGGTGGTGTTTCAGCTATGCTAGACAAAGATAGCTTCAACTTAATTATACCTGTGCTTTCCTGGCCAAAGATTCCTGGTAGGGGCTGAAAATGAGGTTCCAGTATGTACTTTGCCTCCATTTCTTAAAGAGATACTCCATACCTCCAAACTATTATATTTGAAAATTTAATTTTTGTGTAATGAGTGTTTGAAGCCCATGTCATGGGTTGGATGTTTGCATGGATATGGTTTTCACAGAAGGTACCTATATATCTTCTTCTGTGGTAAGAATGCTGATGGAAATTTGATATTCATAGGCATTCTTACACGGTGTGTGGGTTTGGGTGTTGCACAGATAAAGGAAGGATTTGACAAAGAAATGGTATCTCAACCAATGCTTCTGGGGATGAAAAACAGATGGAATCTTTTCCAAATGGCAAGAATTGCTTTAACTATGCCCTTTGAGGCATATTCCAGGCTGGGTGAGGTAAGCTACTAAGAGTTTCAAGAGGAGAATAACTATTAAAGAACATAAAATACTAATTGCTGTATTAAAAGTCAAAAATCAAAATAGTAATTTTAAGAGAAAAGTATTTAGTCAGTGTTTGCTATGTGTTTTGTTTTGGTTTGGGGTGGGGTTTTTTGGTTTGGAAAAATTTCTATGGTGGTCATATGTAAAGCAGTGAGAGCAAGCTCTTACTCATTTTGATAAATTTAAAGAAAGTGATAACATAGTAAAAGAAAGTTGGGTGAGAAGGATCCATTTTCTGAAAAGAACAGAGGAATTCACAATATTGTATATACATAGTAGTTAATAAATCCTTATCAACAGCAAAAAGTTGCATCTAAGTAAAAATGAAAGCACAACTTCTAGACTAGGTGTTCCTAAACATGGGTCTATGAATTTGCTTAAAATTTTTTTAAAAAATTATTTTGATAACTGTATTTCAATGGCATTCATTTTCTTTGTAATCACATGTAATTTATTTTATGCACTTAAAAACTTTGTTCTGAGAAGAGATCCCTAGGCCATGGTACCAAAAGGGGGCCATGATACCAAAAGGGGACCATGGTACCAAAAAGGTTAAAAACTCTTGCTCCAGGTGATGTTAAAAACTAAAGTTATTTTTTAGCCTAACAGTGAAGCATTCTTCTTATTTCCTCACAGGAGTTAGCACTCTGCCTATCACTTTTGGCTTTTGTTATCATACTTCACTACATCTGGAGTCAGATTCATACTTGATTTTTACCTTGATGGGTAGGACATATTTTATTTATCATTGACTAACATTATCAGTACTTCTATACATAATGTTCCCCTTCTGGATACTCATAGGTGTGTTTCACCCCATGCCTGGAATCTGAATTGTCTTAAGAGAATCATGCTGTCAGATCATATTTGCTGCCCAAATCTCCCTACTGCTCAAGCTTCTCCATTCCCTTCTTGAAGGAAAAGTGCTCCATTATCTAATCTTGCATGGTGGGAGCCTCCTTTCTCTCTGAGAAAGGGGGAGGTCTGACTCAGAACAATGACTCGATGGGTAATTATTCAGCAATCCAGTATGAGTTAACCTAGCCAAATGATGGCTCCACACAGAATAGCTTCATGAGGTATGACAAAGTATTCACTGCCCTCAAGTACTAGCTTTAATAATGATGATGGATCTTTCCTAAATTACAGTCTAGATTTTCCTTAATTAAATTTTAAGGGTTTGTCCCCCCATCCCACAGTCTCCCTAATGAGGAAGGTCTGCACAACGGTGATACTATAAGTTTGAACTTGAATAGCAGGACCTACCTCCCATCTACATATCACCTGGATATACTTGGGCCAGTTGGCAGCAGTAAGTCTACCTCTGGAGAAGTATCTGGACGCTCATGATCATGGACAAAGGATCAGGAAAAAAAAAATAAGGGGTTTATTGAATCAGTGGCTATCTACCAGCCAAAGGAAACCAGGGGAAAAACCAAGGAATGAAAAATGCCTCTTAAACAATGTTTGCAAATTATTCTCTAGCTTTGATCCTTTTAACCAAGCCTTTTTTAATAAAAAAAAATTCCACTATAAAGGTTTATTTTGGTGCTGGTATCTTTCTATTTTAACTTCTCTTTAAGGTGATTGTTATCGTAATAATAAATGATATTTTAAAAATCCAAGCTTGACAGCCTTGTAAATAACTGACCCTACTGAGCCTGCTTCTCAGCTCCATGGGCCTGTGTCTCCAAAGGGCTTTAGGGTCACTGGCAACATGCAGCCCCAGCTATTTCTGGTTCGTTGACTTTTCCTTTGGTTGACATTTAGCTGATCTGGTTGCTCCCCATCACACAATTCAATTTCTTTCATCTCATTAGTTTTCAGTTGTCTGCCTTCCAATGGCAGTGGCTGCTTGTCAGCCACCTTTCAGTTTTGGATCCATCAAATTGTGTGAGAGATGGCGGAATGGTGGAGATGGCATCTCCCTGTCCTCCAAGAGCGTAAATAAAGTCCATGGTGTCCTAAAGCTTCTTGACTCTGTCCTTGTTAGCAGTTCTTCAAGTCTAAGACATAGTGGCTTGCTTGATATCCCTTCTTAATGATAGTGATAACTAGCATTTATGTAGCACTTTTAAGGTTTACAAAGTACTTTACAAATATTCTCATTTGATCCTTACAACAACCCTAGGGGATAGGTGCAATTTTTGACCCATTTTACAGAAGAGGAAACTCAGGCAGACAAGTTAAGTGACTTGCCCAGAGTTACACAGTAAGTACCTGAAGTCAGATTTGAATTCAGGTCTTCCTGATTCCGAATCTTGTGCTCTGTCCATTGTACCACTTTGCTGCCTCCTTTTCTAACCATTCATCAAAAAGAAGAGAATGGGAACCTACATTGACTGTGAGCTTAGTGGGGGCTAATGAGGAGGAAGAAAGGATTATATCTATTACAGCAACAGCCTACTTATGGATCTGAATGATTGGTTAAGAGTTCAGCTTGTGTTCTGAGTGTCAAGGGAGTTGGCACCACCATCATCTTTGCCATATGTGTCTGAGGCTGCAAAGGGAATGTCAAGCTTTGTGGCTGCCTATCCATTCATCCCATTTCATATATGCTAAAATTCATATGTCTGTTTGTTGGAGTTGGGGTAGGAGAACTGAAGGGGAGAGAAGACAGGAAAATGCATGTTCTTTATAGCTGAAAACCTAGTGCTGTTCATGTTCAGGAAAGCTGTTTTGGGGAGGGGATATGGGTGGAGGAGAGAGAAAAAGCTTAAGTGCTAATGATAAAGTGACTTGGAACAATTTTCCACTGGCCCAGATGCGTGAAACTAGAATGTATCAGTGTTAAACAGTTACTCAATCAGTATGGAAAATTCAGGCAAGCATCAATTTTTAAGAGTATGTTGATCATCCATCAGCTAACTTGATGGTTGAGGCATCCCAAATTCAATGGGAGTTGTCTCCACATCTGGCTCTTCAGATACTGAAATCTCCATATTTATTTCTGACTAGGACCTGATCAGCTTCTGAGTACCTCAGAATTCAACACTAGACTCTTTCTGTAATTTGAAGGCTTGAAGGTGGCCCCTTAATTCAATATATGTTGAATT
Source organism: Pseudochirops cupreus (assembly GCA_028627135.1). NCBI lineage: Eukaryota > Metazoa > Chordata > Mammalia > Diprotodontia > Pseudocheiridae > Pseudochirops > Pseudochirops cupreus. The sequence goes on along the minus strand of CM053580.1, from coordinate 373,951,971 downwards.
AAATTGAACTTGAGAATTAAAGACAAAATTTCAATTAAATTGAACTTGAGAATTAAAGACAGAATTTCCATTTACCTCTTTAGTGGACCTGCCTGCTTCTCCTTCTTTGCCTCTTCACTCTACTCCTTCCTTTTGTCCAGTTAACATATTTCCTAACATGTCTTCTAATATGTCAGATTTCTTTTGCCTCACCTTCCTTGTTTGGGACCTCTCACATAAATGAATATCTCTCCCTTAGCTAAGAGCCTCAGCATCTGCTGGAAACTTACTCAGTGATTCATTTCAGCTGAAGTCTCTTGTCTGCCAGCCTCCCAGACAATCAGAACTCTTCCCCCTCAGTAATTTCCTCATATTCATTCACTTCATGAAATCCCATCATGGTTTTCCTACATTCAAATGCTGGCCTTTCAAATGCTATCCTTGTATAAGAGCTACAAAAATCTCCTGCCTTCTCCAATTCCTTTGTGTAGAAAACCAGATAAAAAGATTGATTTGACTCTAGTGAAATCAAAAGTGATGAGGGAAAAAACAAATCAAACACCTGACTTCTTTACCAGAAGTGAAACGTGTTTGTGTTTTACCAAAGTCACGTTAATTCCTCTGTTCTCCAGAAAAGAACCATCTCACGGGAAAGTTTGAACTCAGTTATCTTTTAAAACTTAAGTCATATTGGAAGGAATAAATGTTCCTGGCCATTTGGTTTCAGGACATATTCTGAAATTCTTTGTTTGGAGTTTCTGAAATTGCCTGATCTCAATTTTCTCATGTGTAAAATGAAAGGCTTAGACTAGAATCTAGTCTTAATAAAATAAATTAGTAAAAGGATCTGTTCTGTGAAGTTTGGATTCAGTCAAAGGGTCATACCAGAGGACAGAGAGGGCCACATATGGCCTTGAGGCTGCAGGTTCCCCACCCCTGGACTAGCTGGTCTCCAAGTTTCCTTCCATTTACAACAGGCTGTGATTCTATGAATTGCATGACAGATCTACCTAACACAGGTTCGTAGCTGGGTGGTATAGATCCTGCCCCTCCCTCATCTCTCCTACAACAGTGTGGAAGGAGAGTAAAGGGTCTGTTACTTGATGTCCATGTTTGATAAGGGAGTATTTAAACACATGAAACCTTGGAGAGTTGACCTTGGAATTTCCACTCACCTAACTAATATCAGTTGTTTGCTCTGGCAATTGAAAGAGATTTGGGTGGCAATAAAATTTGATCAATTTTGTGTACTTATTGATTTAAAAAACAAACAAACCTGAAATGTTACATCCTTTCCTAGAAGAGGTATAAGTGGTGAAGTCAGGAGTGTGTTAGAGTTGGAAGTAGGAGGAAGGGATGAGATGTCAAAGGATTCTTGTTAAAATAGCCAAAAGAAACTCAACCAAGACCATGCATGAAAGACTCAAGTTTGCTGCCCTTGAAAAGCAAAGTCTTTGAGCCTACCTTTTCAAACTGACTGTGTGACCTTGGGCAAATCACTTAATCCCTAAGTCTTCCTGGCAACTGCCTAAGAACTATTTTTGCAGAGCAGGTGCTGAGTTGTAGTGGTTGAGGGAATTCCTCATTGGGAGCTCCCTAAAGCAATCACAAGTTCAATCCTTAACCCTATCCCAATGCCTCCAGTTTATTGAATCCCTCAGGGCGGTCCAGGCTTCTTAGAGGGCAGCCCTATAATTTTCCACTGTCATGTATCCAATTTTTAAAAATACTACCAACTTTTTTTTAAACAATCCTTCCACTTGTGTCTAAACCTCAAATTACAGTTTTCTGTTTTTATTTCTTTAACTCCTGGAGAGGCCAGTGAACAATGCATAATGCCTAAGGTGTACTTGGGCTTTTCAATGTGATCTTTAGGGGAATTTACACTTTTCCAGAGATGGAAAGAAGCGTCAGTGGCCTTCTGCATCCTGGAAACTGCTTCGTTGTCTGACTTTGGAATTCTTTGCTACCCCTGCTTATTGGATCAATGGACCATTGACTTCTTGAGCTCTAAAAGAGTGTAGAGGGAGCATGAAATCAAGAGAACTGGCCTGTCATCCTTATTCTGCCATTAACTTATCATATGACCTTGAGAAGATGACCTAGCCTCTCTGGGTTTCATTTTCCTCATCTGAAAAATGAAAGGATTGTATTAGATCATGGAATTTTAGAGCTCAAAGGAACTTGGTAGATTCAGCCCCCTTATTTTACAGATAAGAGAACTTCACCCCGTAGAGGTAGGATGACTTTTCAAAGGTCTCTCAGTGGAATGACAGCTGAGCTGTCATGGAAGCAAAGCAAATGTTTCCATAGAGATTCTTTCCCATTCATGGCAGCTGTTGGTTTGATCCAGCAGTTGTTCTGGCTAAATCCCCAGGCTTCAAGGTAGAGATGGTTTCCTCCCAGTGCAGCTATCACCAAGTAAAGATGTGCCATTTAAAGATTAGTTTTGGAAAGATAGCTGGACCCACCGATAACTCTGCAGTCAGCTGTTTCTGTCAGTTGACAACTTGATCAGCAGCAGCAGAACAACAGGTGGCCAAGTTAACATATTTCACTGGAAGTTGGATTTTGCAGAAACAAGAACAAAAATGCCTCCATATTATAGGAACTCTTAGTTTAGGAACTCTGTGTCCATATTGCTTATCACATTTATTTAGGCTGAAAGTGGTTAACAATGGAATCATATCCAAATTATACCTATAATAATAGATAGGCAATAAAGGGGTGACTTGTCCAGCATCTCATAGTTACTGCTTGTCCAGTGTCTCAGTACCAGTCAACTGGACAAAGGAAATAAAGGAATGACCTTTCTTCGTAGCCAGTTTAATTGAAGCAAGAGAGCTGAGAAGACCAAAGTTGGTTACTCCCTCTCAGATTAGGTGAGTACAGATTAATTTTAGGAACAAACATCAATTGGCTAATGAACAGCTTGGTCCAGAAGGCTTAAAAGGCTTAGCTTTAGGGTAAATTCAGTAGATGAGTAGCTTGCAGGAAGCAGGCTAGCAGATATATTGAGCATAAGGATGTACTGAAAAGTCTGACTAGCAGAACCTGATAAGTGATTATACATTGCTGAGGATATATCACAGAACTAGTTTAAAGAATTGTTTAGTGAGAAAAGCTACAGTACAGTTTAGAGTTAGTCATCTTAAATACATTATCATTGTTAATACATGTTAGATTTATTAAAAATTACCTCTGGAAAAAAATAGGCAACATTCATAGAGACAAAAGCCAAATAATGTCTCTTATTTTTGTCTGGTTATATTTTATTTTGGAAGACTTATGGATTAGACCCTGGTTAAAGGTATTAAGAATAACAATGCTAGTACTTTATCCCTGAAACAAAGAATTCAAGTGTGTTTCTCATCTTAAGTCTCTTATCTAGACTTTTATTTCTTAAACATTTACTAATTCTTCCTTCATGGACATCTGTCTAGTCTTGACATTTACAAAGCATCTAACATTGCAGTAAACCTGCACATACATATTTAGACAAGGGCTCTATTTTAGGCTGATATAAGGCCAATTTGGAAAAAAATAAAATCCTCTCACCTTACCTCAGTTATGATCTCCATAATGGCCTTAATCTGAATTCCATTAGAGATATTTATTATCAGAGCTTCCTTATTACCAGCTACAAAATAAACCTTTATTGTAGTAAAGCATTCAATTAATACCCATTGAATATTTACTCAATTAATGGATGAACGGAAGATTAGTGACTTGTCACTTTTCATTAGTGACTTAATGGAAGATTAGTACACATCTCTTTTTTTCTCTGCCTACTATTTGTATAGTTCTAATGTTGAAAAAAAAATCTCATGAGGCTATCTCAGTCAGTCATTGGGCATTATGAAGTGCTTATTATGTGGGCTAAGTGACAGGGACCCTAAAAAAGGCAAAAATATGGTTCCTGCACTCAAGCAGCTCACGTTATAATGGAGGGTATAATGTTTTAAAGATAAGAAATACACAGTGTAAATGGAAGGTAATCTCAGACAAAAGGGGGAACCTTGGAAGGGGCCAGAAAAGACCTCTTACAGAAGGTGGGAGTTGAGTTTTAAAGGAAGCCAGGAGGTAGAGGTAAGGAGGGAGAACTGTCCAGGCATGGGAGATAACCAGTGAAATGGCATGGAGTGAAGAGAACAGCATGGTATCATGTGTCAGAAATAATATGGAGGCCACTGCCACTCCACTAATATAGGGGTCCCATCAGTGGACTCCTGAGTCTAGGGGAAGATACACTGATGTTCTATAAGTATAAGTATCTTGAGGGCAGTTATTTTCTTTTTCTCTTCATACCCATATTAGATCATAGGAAGGAAGGAACACATTGAGTTTATGTGAATTGTTCTGAAGACCATGCAGAAAACCTTCACATTTCTTCTTCTCTTAGCAGCCAAGACTCCCTGAAGTTGTGACATCAATGGAGAGGAACCTAAGGGGCATATTGATAGTACCTTCTGTCTATGTCACCTACGTAGCCCTTAGCTAAAAATGCCTTTAGGTCAAAGGGAGCCCTTGTGGTAGTGACTACAACCTGAAATTGACTAAATAGGTCTTACACATCCATTCATCCCATGAGATCACATGATACAATAAGAGAGCACTGGATTTGGAGTTAAAGAATATCAATTTAACTTGTATAATTCCCCTACTAAGAAAGCCAATATGAATTTAACTTATATAATTCAACTTTGCTATTTACTAGCTATATGGCCTTGGACAAGTCAGTTAACTTCTCTGTGTCTCATCAAGGAATTGGACTGGTTTGCCCCTAGAGTTCCCTGTCAGATCTAAAACTATTGGGGATCTCTGGTTGGGGGGGGGGGAGGTGTAATTCAATTGTTTTGTGAATGAATATCTCCAAGAATTTCTATCAGTTTGATTTTTCATGTTATCTCTGTACCCTGATTCATCTCCATTTTGTACTTAGTTTTTATTGGACTGATCTTATCCTGTTTGAACAAGATCTTAATGTGAACAAGTTTCTATTAGCCCAGTCTGCTGATGAGACCAGTAACTTCCATGACTCCATATCACAGACAAGGATATGAGGCAGAGCAAGCAACTCTCCTATCCTAGGTTCAACTAGGTACCAATTCTCTACAGAACATTTACCATAGGTAGAACTTCTGTGTGAACCCAAAGGTCTGCAATTTATGTTTATTGCTACCAAGTGGGAAGGAAGTATGTACTGACTGTTGACTCAAAGCTGGTGGAAAACCAAGTATAGTAGGCATTAATCTAAATGCCTAAGAAACTGACTCCATATGCCATCTTTGGCATATATATGTATGTATATATACATACACACATATGATAATCCTAAATTGGTCAACCTCTGTTCTACCAAATTTTACTTGGTGAATTTTTAATGGACTAACAAAGTTTTATATAGTTAAAAAGTAACTTTGCCCTTTGATATTTTAGTGGAGCTGTGACTTTATCTATGTGGCCATTTCTTACCCCCACCCCTAAAAGAGCTCTCAGCCTATCTGTGCCCTCTCAAACCTTTGTAATTCTTGCCTATATCTTCCCATAAATCTCTAAAGAGGACCAATCCAACATATCTGAGACCTCCTTTTAGGTTTCTAGGGCTTTAGATATTTCGTGGATACTAGTACAACCCTGGCTGACTATGCTTCTGTTATCCCTTGCTTCTACCATATGACCAATTCACTTCTTTTTCTAGTAGAATTTGTTTTTTATGCTGTTCTTATACAACTTTTTGTTTGCAAGTCGTTCTTGTTAATATACTGTAGCATACTTATATCTACCATGTGTCTTTCCATTATTCTTTAGGTCACTTGCCATTTGGATTCCTTTAAGAACTAATAGAAATTCTTGGAGAGCATCATTGGGGAGAATGTTGGTGTTAAAAACTTGAGTGCTTTCAGAAAAACATCAGAAGTCTCGTGTGAATTGATACAGAGCGAAGTCAGCAGAACCAGGAAAACAATATACGTAGAGAATGTAACAATGGAAATGGAAAGAACAAAAAAAAAACCCACTTGAATACTGTGTAATTATAATGATGAAGTTTGGTCATAAAAAAGAAATGAGAATTACACTGCCCTCCCTTACTTGCCAAGTAGGGGACTATGGGTATGGAACATCTTGTATGCAATCAGAGTTGGTTTGTATGTTGGTTAGTTTGGCTGAATTGCTTCCTTCCCTTTTCCTTTTTTATGCTTTCTTTTAAGGGTTGGCTTTCTTAGTAGGGGAACCAGAAGGAATATTCAGAGATAAAAGTGATATAAAAACAAAAGCTATCAATTAAAATACATAAAAGATAGAATGGATGATTTTAAAAGGAGGACTTTATCCGGCAAAAATAAAAAGATACCAAAGCCCTAATAGAAACCAAAGGTTCCTTGCTAGGCTTCTTTTCTCATACCTGACAGATAAGTTTCTGACCTTAAGATCTTTTGACATCTGCCTTACTACTCTCCTTCCATTCCCTACTTATCTAATCTTCTTCAAAAGACTGTTTTTCATTTAGAGAACTGATAAACAGAGCAATCCAAAAGACCTTCAACCAGTCATAGAAGGCAGTCATATTATCTTTCCCCCAGGTGTTACATATAAAGACTAAAACCATTTTCATGCAAATAGCCTTTGGGACTGAAACATCCTTCCCTGTTTCTTGATCTAACGCAAACTCCAGATGCCACTAGAGAACTAGAGGTGAGAGATGTCAAAGGCTGGAGATGCGGCCACTCATTCTTCCTGAGCCAGTTTAATTTCAGAAGTTATTATGGAGCATTAAAAAAAAAATAAGAAAGGGAACAAAGAGCGTGGTGTTATTCTAGTGCATGATTTCCCATGAGTATGAATGCTTCCTATGTTCTTTGAAACGCTAGATTTAATTTTCCAAAACAAATAGAAATGAATGAGAATTAAACTGTGTTCTCTCAATTTAATTGAGGGATTCAGGATGTCAAATTATTTTCAAACATAAATCTCGACCACAGAGAGAGAGCACGTTGTGTTTCACAAATTAAGTCTACCTAGCTTACAAATCATTGCCTCCTTTTTGCTGGGAGATGGGACTATGCTGGAATTCTATTATAACAAAAATAGAGAGACTGCAGATCAGTGCTCAACTGGCCTGCCACATTCTCTGTTCCATATTTAACAGAACAGGAAGTGGTAGATGGTAAGGGTGCAAAAAGGCAAGAATCTTTGTATTTCAGCTTACAGTTTCCCTAAACAATATGCAAGACCGGGTTAGCTCTAAATAGGAAAACAATAATGAGGCCACTGCAGCTAATGTGATTCGTTTGTGTCTTAAGGCTACATGTTTTTTGCTGCTTTCTCCCTCTGGGGAAGTCATATTCTAATAGTTGTTGATTCCTGAGTTTTACTAGGAAGCCAAAAAAACCAATAAGTGTCACAGGAGACTGTGGGTCACAAGGTCAGCCAGGAGCCTAAATAAATACCATAAAAATAGGAAACAAAAGTGTAGATAGCCACTTAAAGAGGAAAGAAATAATTCAGTCCCATAGGAATGTCATGTAGGTTCTGAATTAATTTCCACTGACAAATTATGTCTTTAGCTCTCCCATACCAGAACCATAAAACAGATATTTGTCGTATTGTAATTAAATAACTAATGATGTTCTTGCTTCCCATGTTTCCAAAATTTTAGTCTGCTTTTGACTTGTGTCATTTATTAGAGGTGGATATGCCATAGACGTTGCTGCTAGAATTCATGAATTTCAATAATTAAGGAGTTATTCTCTTGAAGCAGCCAGATAGGTGGCTCAGTAGATAGAGAACTAGGCCTAGAGTCAGGAGGACCCGAGTTCACATGTTGCCTCAGGCACTTACTAGCTTTGTGATTCTGAGAAAGTCACCGAATCTCTATCTGCCTCAGTTTCCTTAACTGTAAAATGGGAATAATAATAGCACTGGCCTACAAGGGACATTGTAAAGATTCGATGATATATAAAGTACCTAGCACACAGTGTTATCCATTGTATTCATATAGCTTAAAAATGACTAAGATGGAGTCATAAAGAGATGAATGCACTGATTTCACCTGTCCTGATTGGATTGTAGTAAAATCATGATGCCTCCAAGGATCCAGTTTATCTAAACACCTGGTCCAACCTTAGAAGCCTTGATACATCAAATCTCAGCCTCTAGCAATTTGTGGACTGTAGTATTGTAGGAATTTGTCTGCCTGTGACAGATTGGTCTGTATGTGATTCTACTCCTGAGACCCAGTCCTGTTTGCTTGTCTTCCCTTTTGACATCATTCTTCTGTGTTCTCTTTCTGCTTTGGGGGAGCGAGGGGGAATGTCATTCCTTGCTTAAGGTGCTTCCTTCTTAAAGGGAAGGGGTTGCCTTGGTTTCCCAGAGTTATAGTGTGTATTTTCTCTTCAGATTCATGGTGGCCACACGTTATTCTTTAGAATAGTGGGGATCAGTCACAGATCTAGGCAGGGGATAGATCTGTGCCCAGGCCCACCATTATAGGGTTTAGGCTGTTAGCCCATACTCATGCATGTTCCATAGGATGGTTACCATTCCAGGAGAAAATCAGTTAGTGGGGGAGTGGATAGAGTGCTGAGCCTGGAGTCAGGAAGACTCATCTTCATGAGTTGAATTCTGGCCTCAGACACTTACTAGTTGTGTGACCCTGGCCGAGTTACTTAACCCTATTCGCCTCAGTTCCTCATCTATAAAGTGAGCTGGAGAAGGAAATGACAAACTACTCCAGTATTTTTACCAAGAAGACTCCAAATGGGATCATGAAGAGTCAGATATGACTGAACAACAACAATAAAAGTAGAGCTTTTGGGGGGGATCATATAAAGGGGCTTGCCATGGGTAATGACCACATTTTATCTCCCCTCTCCCAAGGCAAAACAGTCTTGAATTCATGGCATTAGCTACATGTAGTAAAGTGGTACTTCCGTTCCTCCATCCACCCATTCCCACTGGCCTCTATGTTTACCAACACAGCTATAATGACTTCATCTTAGAGGGGTGGCCATTATGTACCATTTTGGAGGACTCTTCTCCTGATCAGTGCAGAAAGATATCATCTGCTCAAGCCTTATCATGGCTTATTGAAAGCAATGGTGGTAGAGCAGTAGTGTCAAACTCAAATAGAAAGGAATTCCTGAGGGCCACACAGTGACTTAGAAAACCACAAACTAACTATCTATGTTGTATTGTATTACTTTTTTTTTTGGTTACATGTTTTCCCATTAGCATTTTAATTTGGTTTGGGATATACTAGGCAGTGAGCCTGACACATTTGGCAAAAAAGAGTATTAGATTTGGGGTTATCAGACCTGAACTGAAATCCAGATCCTGCTATGACACCCCACATGACAGGAAATAAATTCATCCCTCTGAACTTTACCTTCCTCACCTACATGTGGCATAGATCTGCATGGCCAGGGTGACACAGCTGGAAAGCGTTAAAGAGGGATTTGAACCCCAGTTTATTTGTTTTTTAAATTTCAGTTCAGAGCTCTATCCACTACTTTCTGCAACCTCAAGCCCTGGATTTGGCATCAGAAAACTTGACTTCAAGTCCAGGCTGTTATTTACTAGCTGTGTGACTTTGGGGAAGTTGCTTCCCGTTTGTGGGCCTCAGATTCTTATCTGAAAAAATAAAAGGATTAGATTTGATAACTTCTTTACATTTAAAAAGAAAGATTTCCTTTCTTTTTCTTCACCCTTTCCAAGTACAGCCTTCCTTTTCCCCTATGCAGTCATCCTTTGTAACAAAGAATAAGATAGGAAGAAAGAAAGGAAGAAAGAGGAAGGAAGGAAGAGAGAGAGAGTGAGAAAGAAGGAAAGAAAGAAAGAAAAAAAAAACGCGAGGACTGGGGTTGAGGAAAAAGGCAGTGCAGCAGAATTAATCAACAGAGTCCTTGATGACATTCGAGGTCACTTCCTTCCTGGACATTTAATGATCTTACAAGAAATAGTATCTTCTCGATGTAATTGGCTTATCAGTAAACGCTTTCCCTTCAGGGGCTTGGTAGGTAAATGGCCGTGTTGATTGGTTTCTCTTCATTCACATGGCCTAGCATTTTCACAGTTGGATGTCCCATTCCTAACATACTTCAGTTACTTGGCCGTCATGCTGGAGCTGGTTCCTGGATGACAAACATGGCCATCAGAACTCTGGTACTGTTGCCAGGACCCAGCTCTTCTACTTGGAGATGAGTCACAGGCTGCCTCTCATCCACTGAGTTTCCCCACTGTGCTCTCGGGTTGCATTTTTCTTTCTGGTCTGGAATTTGTGATCCAGTGCTCAACAATGTTAAGTGAGGGACCAGGCTGCTGACCAGGCTTTCTGTCTTTCTTACAAAGACTCTAAAAATGCCCAAAACATTCCTACCTGCACCTGTTTTCAGCATTTGATTTTGTGAGTGACAGTATGTTACAAAAGAAGGAATCCCAAGAGATCTGGGTCCTGGTCTTGACTCTACCTTGCCACTAATTTGGTTTAGTTTTATGTGAGTGATTTTACTGCTTTAGGCCTCAATTTTTTTATTTGTAAAGTAAGGAAGGTAAACTAGGTTATCTCCAAGGTCTGTACTGGCTTTATAAAAGCTGCTATTTCTAAGATTCAATTAATATAAACAGAGTGGGCAATACTTTCCCTAACAGTGGATTTATCCATTTCAGCTCAATCAGGTTTCATTGTTGTTCTTCATTCATTTCTGTCACATCTGAATCTTTATGACCCTATTTGGGGTTTTCTCACCATTTCCTTTTCCAGCTCATTTTACAGGTGAGGAACTAAGGCAAACAGGGTTAAAGTGGCTTGCCCAGGGTCACACAGCTGGGAAGTATCTGAAGTCATGTTTGAACTCATAAAGATGAGTCTTCCTGTTTCCAAACTCAGTGTTCTTTCTATCTGCTGTGCCACTTAGTTGCCCCCAGGTTTCATTATCCATGAGGAAAATGTTTTATTTAGCTGAGTCAGATAGACATCATCCACCTTGGATTCCCAAATGCTATCTGGAATAGAGTGCCAGGTCTACAAGTCATAGCAATTGATTAGTCAAACAAGTATATTTAAGTTCCTACTATATGGTTCTCACACAGTGACCACTGTTTTGGGAGAAATACCTCCTCTGTGTGCTCAAGTGGTAGGTTACTGCTGCTGAATAAATCTACCACAACACAGAAATTGCAAAATAAAACCTAGATTTTATTATTCTCAAGCACAACTTCAGGAGGTAGGAAAAAACCCTCAACAAAATTTGGAATTTCTGATAAGCCACTTACAGAAGAAATCAGAGAAACAATGAAATATTTTTTAAGTATATAACAATAAGCCATAAAGGTCACATAGGCCTAATCAAACAGATTGATTATCTTATGCTTCCTTCAACTAAAATTGAACAAAGTTAAACAGAATCATGATTTCATGTGTCACCGAAGTAAACAGACCCAAGTTAAACATACTTTATAGGTGAATTAGGTCAGGTTACAGGTTAAACTATACTTAGAGTGTTCACAATGGGTTGATTGAGAGGAGAAGATTTATATGCCACAGAAATTACCAGAAGTCTTGGAGCCAGGAGAATCTCTTCACAAATGATGTGTTAAATCACCTTGGGAGGCTCAAAACTCTCCTTTTCTTATCTGAGGAATGGCTCCAGAGGAGAAAGTGAGGTTGATGACTTTGCACAGCCCTCTCTCACTTAAATCCAATTCATGTGCATGTCATGGCATCACCTCCCTGATACCATGATTCTCTTTGAGAATGAAGGAAGAACAACAACAATCTGAGAAATGTAAAAAAAAAGTCTTCACTTAGCATTATCATTCCATGAGTCAAGTTTTGATCAGATGAAGCCAAATGTTAATATTAACAGGAAACAGGCTTCAGTTAGCCAAAGTGAAGTAATGGCATAATAAAATTGATTAAAAAGAATTTTTTTTAAAATACCCATTATACCACCTTAGCTCAGGTCTTCATCATCTTTTGTGTAGATTACTACAGTAGCCCCCTAATCAGTCTTTCTGCCTTAAGTCTCTCCTTGTCATGCAAGAGACTCTACCCCTGATTTCCATGTCTTTGCCCTGGCTGTTTCCCATACCTGGAATGCAATTCCTCCTTTTTCTCTTCATGTACTGTCTTTGGCAGGAAGCTTTTTCTGATTCCCCCCAAATATTAGTACCTTCCTTCCCAATCACCTTGTATATAACTCCTACTATAAATACTTACTAGCTTTATATTTATTCTGCATTTTGTTCTTATGTGTATTCGTCTCCTCTATCAGGTTGTAAGGTCATTGCCAGTAGAGATGGTTTCACTTTACGTTTTTGTGCTCTGGTACCTATGGAAGTGATTGGCATAGAGAAGTGTTTGATGAATGTTTGTTAGTTGGTTGGCTGGTTGATCGATTGAAGGATTGTCACTGGGGACTAGCTGCTGGAAACAAAGACAAGACTGAACAGTCTCTGCTCCCCAGAAACTTGGTTCTGTCCGAGGGAATGACGTGCACATGTGCACACATACGGGAGCTAGGTGGTGCGGTGGATAGAGTGCCAGCCCAGAGTCAGGAAGACCTGAGTGCAAATCGGATTCAGACTCTAGGGGAGACTTGTGTGACCCTGGATGAGTCACTTTACCTCTGTTTGCGTCAGGTTTCTCAAGTGTAAAACAGGGATAATGATAGCACCTGCCTCCTGGGATTGTTGTGGGGATTAAGTGAGGTAATGATGGTAAAGTACTTAGCATAGTGCCTGGCAAATAGTAAGTATATTATATATGTTATGTATTATTGTTATATTTATTAATTATTATTATTATTATATAAATAGATAAAAATAGAGTATAAATACAAGACAAATCTTGCTATTTCTACCTTTATAACATCTCAGTACCTTTCCCTCCACTTCCACATCTGCTGCTTGTATAATTCAGGCCTCTTCACCTACAGCCTAGGTCAGGGGTGGGTTCCTGGCCACAAGTGGTCCTCTGGGTTATTGGATTTGGCCTTTTGACTGAGTCCAAGTTTTACAGAACAAATCCTTTTATTAAGGGGATTTGTTCTGTGAAGTTTGGATTCAGTCAAAGAGCTGCACTTGAGGACCTAAAGGACCACTTTGGCCTCGAGGCCGAAGGTTCCTCAGCCCTGGCCTAGATTATTGCAATAGTCTTCTAGTTGGCACTCCTGCCTCAAGTCTCTTCTATCATCCACCCTTGGATAAATGACAAACTGGCTCCCCTCGAGTGCAAAGCTGACCCTGTCACTCTTGTGCTAGTGGTCAGTGACCTGTAAGCTCAATCAGATGATAATATCTCTGTTTTGGCATTTAAAGCCCGTCAACCCTGACCCCATCCTGTTTTTCATCTTTATTGCATTGCTGCCATTCTCACTCTCAGTGATCCAGCCTCACCCACCTTCTTGCTGTTCTTAGATGGCATTCCATGTATCTTTGCACTGACTGCCCTTCCAGCGTGGAAGGCAAGTCTTCATTGCCTCCCTCTCTCAGAATCCCTAGTTTCCTTCAAGATTCAGTTTCAGCACCTTCTGCTATGGGAAGATCTTCCTAATGCCCCCAGCTGCCAGTGCCTTCCCCTTAAAATCACCTTGTACCTACTTAGCATGTATCTCATACACACCTCAATGTGTGCATGTTATCTCCCCTGGAAAGATTTTAATCTCTTTGGATCTCTAATGGTGCCTGCTGAGTGCTGTGCGCTTAGTAATTGTTGATTGGCTGATTGAAGACCGTTCTGCAGTAGGTTGGTACCAGTAGCTGGAGGGCTGAGAAAAAGCTTCATTTAGGAGATACTTGAAATGAACTTGAAGAAGGTTAGTGATTCCAAGAAGCAGAGGGGAGGAGAGACTGTACTCCAGGTGTGTGTGTGGGGGGGGAGGTGGCAGAGAGAGGGGATGGGGGGAAGTGTGCAAAGGTATTGGGGCAGGGACGTTTCTCTGTCATGTGAGGGACAAGTAGGCCATTTTGGTTGGACCATACAATACTTGAAGGGGAGTAACATGTAGTAAGTGTGGTCTGGTGCGAAGTGTTGGAGAATTCCAAACCAAGCTGTCTGTATTGAGTCCCAGAGAAAATAGGGAGCCACAGAAGCTTATTGAGTAGAGGTGTATGACATGGTATTGCTTTGACAGCAGATGGAGGACTTGGAGAGGGGAGAAGCTTGAAGCCCGTAGGTGAAGTAGGAGCTTATTGTAGTAATCTAGACCAAAGGTGATAAGGACTTCCACTAATAGCTAATAATATAATACTTTGATGTTTGCCAAGTGCTTATGTATTGTTGCAATTGATCCTTATACCAAAAGGGTGAGTTAGGTGCTATTACTATACCTATTTTATAGATGAGAAAGCTGAAGTTAAGTGATTTACCGAGTCATTCAGATAATTAGTGTCTAAAGCAGGATTTGGATGTGGTCTTCCTGACTTCAGGTCCATTAATTCTATCCCCTACCTATACCACTTAGCTTGAGTGGAGAGAAAGAAATGGATGTGACATATGTCATAGAGGGAGAATTGATAATAATTGTCAACCAGTTGGATTCAGAGGGTGAGGGAGAGTCAGGTTGGGAAGGATAACCCTTAAGTTGAAAACCCAAGTGAGTAGCAGGACGGTTAGTGACTTCCAAAGAAATAAGAAAATTAGGAAATGGAAAGGATTTGGGGGAAGGAGGGAAGTGAGATAATGAGTTCAATTTTTAGTAATTTTAGTAAGTCAGGGATTTTGAGTCAGGGAAGGGGGCATCTACTATCTGAGGACCAACCTACTAAAATTGGAGAAGCTTGTTATCAAAATGTTGGTCAGCCAGTCAGTGCTCACTATATATCAGGTATCTGGGATACAAAAGCAGAAATGAAAAATTCTCTCTTATCAAGATGCTTACATTCTGTAATTGGAGACAACATGCACATATATTAGTAGATGCAAAATAATTTAAAATATTTACAAAATAATGGAGGGTTCCAAAGCTGGCATTGGGGTGATCTGAGTTCAGATGCAACCTCAGATATTTACTAGCTGTGTAACCTTGGGCAAGTCACTTAAAACTCTGCTTGTTCAAGTTTTCTCATTTGCAAAATGGGGTTAATAATAGCAATTACCTCCCAGGATTTTTATAAGGAGAAAAATGAAATAATATTTGACAAGCACTTTGCAAAACCCTGAAGTGATATATGGGTAGCTAGGTGGTGCAGTAGATAGAGTACTAGGCCTGGAATCAGGAAGACTCATCTTCCTGAGCGCAAATCTGGCCTCAGACACTTGCTAGCTATGTTATCCTGGCCAAGTCACATAATCCTGTGTGCCTCAGTTTCCTGATGTGTAAAATGAACTGGAGAAGGAAATGGCAAACCATTTCAGTGTCTTTGCCAAGACCCCAAAATGGGGTCACAAAAAAGAATCCAACATAACTGAAACATGACTGAACAACAACAAAGTTATATGTAGATATCTAACAACAATAATAAAATAAATGCAAGGTTAATTTTGAATTAGAAGCACCAGCAAAAGAGAGGAATCAGGAAAGGCCTCATGTAGGAGGTTATTTGAGGGAAATGAGGAATTCTAAGAGATGAAAGAGTACATTCTGGACATGGGAAACAACCTGCTCAGTGGTACCAAAGTGGGGAGATGGATAGTCACATCTGTGCAATAGCAAAAAAGCCAGTCTGGTATTGTATGTATAGTATATAATGCATAAATTATAATATATGTATAATAAGAACTGAGAGTAAAATATAAAGAGAAAGCAAAGGTAGGTTGGAGCTAGGTTGTGAGGAGCTTTGAATGTCACCAGAGCAGTTTGTGTTTGATCCTGGAAGGAAGTAACAGGGAACAAGTGGAGTTCATTGAACAAACTAGGCCACCATGAGAATAATGTGTCTTAGCCAAAGCACCCCATCAAGACCCACTATTAAAGCGTGTAGGGATTGGGATCTGCATCTGTGAATCATCTGTATAGTTGGAATGTTTTGGAAAATTAAAATAATAGCCTAATACACCAATCCTCACAGATGATATACAGTTGTATTTTATTAGAGGCCTTCAGTGCTTTTATCTGAGGGTTAAAGCTTGACCTGAGAATTCATTGGTAAAGGGAATTCTGGGTGAGGAGACTTTTTCTTGTTGTTGTTTGTCCTTCATTCTCAAAGAGGACCATGATGTCAGGAGGTGTGACCCTTGCTTGGGGTCATGTAGCTATTATGGGTCAGAGGTGGGATTTCTGTCTAGGTTTTTCTGACTTCAACATCAGTTTTCTATACACCATAAACACTTCTAAACACCAGTATCAATTTTCTGTACTCCATAAGCCAGGGAGTGTCCAGAGACCATGATGCTGTCTCTAAACTTAATCTAAAGAAGTGACTGATGGTGGAATTTCAGTTACAAAGTCAGCACAAATCTAACCTGACTTCTTGCTGTCTGTGATTTACTTGCATGAGTACCGAATGGCTCATTTCCAGGCTCATCTTAGAGACAGAATGTCAGTGATGATGCTAATTGAGTTATCAGGACAGCTAAGCTCCCTCCTGGTTCTGTCTTGAGCAAATGATAGGTGAGATAAAGGGAATTCATTCAAGTCCTCCATGGGACTGCCAAAAAACTAACCAGTATTCACTGAAATATGAATCATCATTCTCTAACACAATCTTCAGTGATAGAAATATTTTAATTGACACAAGAATATTTTAGGAAAATATTGGGAATATTTTAATTGATATGGGATGCTAAAGTCAGATACTGGAAATGGAATCTAAGTGTGATTTGACCATTGCCATACCAGGATTTCATATAGATATGGGTCAGGCTGTTGTCATTCTAAGGGGCATAAGGTTCAATATGCCACTTAATCTTAGGTTGGTTTCTCCCCCTCTTTTTTTCTAAATAAATCACCACCAATTCATAGGATTATAGATTTAGATTTTGGAGGGGTTTTAGACATCATCTAGTCTAACCCATTCACCATATAGATGAGAAACTGAATCCCCAAAAGGTTAATTGACTTGCCTAAGGTCATAGAGGTAGTAAGTAGCAGAGCAGGAATTTGAATACAGGACCTCTGGCTTCAGATTCACTATTATTTCTAATGTACTCCACTACCTATTGATGTTCATTTAGTATGATGCCTTCCTATTAAATGCCAGTTTGTCTTACTTCAAGGATCAGTGGTGTCAGCAGTGTGGTACATTCTGCCATAGCCTTAATAGGATGCTTCCTGAATGACTGTCACTAAAAAGTTCATCCCTGGGTCATGGAGTGATGAACTCTAGCCTTAGCAAATCAAGTCTTCAAATGACACTAGACCTGGATGGGAAACCTTTCCAGTTTAATAGTCTCTTTCAGCATGTCACCTCCATACCATGATGAAGAATCTTTGAAGGGCATCAGTGGAGGGTTGGTCTTTCTGGTCTGGCTAGATGGCAGTAACAGGAGCTAACATTTAATGCTTATTATTATTTAACTGATTGATTGTGCTTTAAGGTTTGGGAAGCACTTTATATAAATTATCCTTGTTCTAATCAGCCTACAATCTAGAGTATTGTGTTCAGTGTCAGAAAACACATTTTAGAAAGAACATTGATAAGCCAGAGAGTGTCCAGAGGAGGGTAACCAGGATGATAAAGGGCCTTGAGTCAGTTTCATATGAGGGTCAGTTGAAGGAGCTTGGGATGATTAGCCTAGAGGAGAGATGAGTCAGGGAAGGAAAGATACTGTGGATGTCTTCAAGTATTTATTGGACCATTATGTGAAATAAGGGAAGCTAGGTAGCACAGTGGATAGAGTGCCAGGCCTAATCAGGAAGACTGATTTCGAATCGGGACACAGACACTGACCAGCTATGTGACCCTGGGCAAGTCAGTTTCCTTTTCTATAAAATGAGCTAGAGAAGGAAATAGCAAACCATGCCCATATCTTTGCCAAGAAAACCCCAAGTGGGGTCACAAAGAGTTCAACACAACAGAAAAACGACGGAACAACAAGTGCATGTGAAAAGTGGCCCAGAGTGACAGCCCTGGAAATTGAGGATGTAGCCCTTCCCTAGATGCCTCTGCCTTTAAGAATGTGGCTCAACTAACACATTCAGTCCTGTGTATTCAGTGGATTATTTAAAACCACCTGCCTTGTAAGGAAAATAGACAGGGCTTGTGCTAGGATGAAGGATTAAAGGAACCTTTATTCCCTCTCCCCTCAAAAAAAATACTAAAAATGTCAACTGTATCACCAGATGTATCTCCTTGGCTATAATTTCTTTCCTAGTCTGCACTTTTGAAAGGATAATGTGTTTGAAGGGAAAATCCTTTTCTAGGATTCTCTCTGTCAAAAGGGGAAAATATCCTCTTAATGTAGGCAGTTCTTGTGATATTAAACTGAGAAACTTTTCTTTGAAAGCTTCTAGATGATTGAAGGCAACCTGCTATGCCATTTTCCTATACTCCATAATGAAGTCATGTATCAAGAACCTGCTATAGGCAAGATATTGTGCTATGTGCTGAGTAGAGATAGCAGAGATGGAGCAAGACACAGTACCAACCTCAAGACACCTAAAGTCCAATTAAGGGCATTAGGCACGTCCAGAAAATTTTAATATATGGCAGATTGTAAGAATAAAAAATGAGAGGTTTAAATAAAATTCTATGGGAAATCTGAGGAAGAAAACACTGCTAGTTGGTGTTAAATGGGTAGGGAATAAGCTAGGTCTTTAAGGAAAGGAATAAGTGTTTCTAGTATCAACTAGGTGTCAGACACTGTACTAAGTGCTTTTTTTCTCCAAAAATTTTCTCATCCTTACAACAGCCCTGTGAGGAAGGTGGTGTTATTATCCCAATTTTACAGTTGAGGAAACTAAGGAGACTTGCTGAGGATCACACAGCTAATAAATGTCAGAGGCCTGATTTGAACTCGGGTCTTCCTGACTCCAGGGCTGGTACTCTATTCACTGCGCCACTTGGCTGTACCCAGGAACTCCTTTTTTTTTTTTAACTGCTACTGCTTTCCTAGGTCCTCTCTTGATCCACATATGTATGACCCCTTTCCCAAAGCCCACTGTTATGGGACTCTGCCCTTATTGGTGAAAGTGAAGATCTTTCCCTATATGAGGATGTAAGGATGGGGCAGAGTTGGCAAAAGGCTAGAGTTCCACTTCTCAGCCAGTCCCCTTTTGGGGTAGTGAGAGTTCCCTTTGAGTCCCTTCCCAACCTCTCCCCCCAGGACTCTTCAGAGACAGTTCTTTTTGGGGACGCTCAAGTTTCAAGTCTTGTTAAAATGTGGAGTTGTTTTGAAGGTGCCTGGCTTCCAACTCCAAGAAAGAAGATGGAAGAGGCCAACTCCACTTCAGGACACTAAAGAGAAAGAATCTGGGAAGACATGAGAGGACTTAGAAGCATCCATCACGTCCCTATATCCAGTTTGTTACTCTGGAGACGTTGGGGAGTTTTCTGTTGGGTGAAATCTAGGACACTCTTGATTGAGTTGAATTGGCGCTCTCCCGATGGAAGAGCTCCTTCACTCTGTATATATATTCTCCTATGTATACCTCCTCTGATTTCTGTTTTGCTTTTATTTGGATAAATATCTCTCTTTGCTATTTCCTATGTGTGTTTATTGTGGAACTGGTGTTAGGTGGGAAAGGGGTCAAGCCTTGGCATAAAGCTTGGAGTCCCCCTTCCCTCCAGACATGGCAAGTAGATCAAAAGTTAGATGAAACCAACTCATATCCCTTAGATAAATAATATTTAGGAGAACATATAAATATATACTTCTAGCCCAGTTACCCCCTCTCTGAGGAGGGTAGACTCTGGTCTCAACCTCCTGCTTCCTCTTCTAGCAAGAATGGAAATGTCCCTTGGGGAGAAGAGGCTAGAGATGTCTATTCTGCTTCACTTCTAACCACATACAAGAATAGTCCTTGCAGTATGTGGGCCTGTCTACACATGTGGGGCCCTCCTACTACCATACTCATTTGTGACATTTGAGTTGTGCCTCCTTCCCAAAACTTGTACCTTATTCCAATTGGGAAATGGGATTTAATATACTCCTAGAAGAAACCTTTGGATTTAAGTTCTTGAGGGCTTGAAAATGAGTGATCCTCAGGTCAAGTTTTTATTTTTGATTTAATTTCTAAAGAGCCAGTGAATTTATAGAAAGTAATATTACCCTCAGTTGCAAAGGAGGATAAAAGTGAATAATTAAATTGGTTTCAAGTTACCAGCAACAGTCTAAAGAAAGTTTTACGGTATTTGTGTCCAGTGATATGAAAATCAGGGGGGCTACCCAAGAACCTGTTACAGGGTGATGAATGTACCATACTTGCTGCTCTAGCTTTCCGTGGATAAAAACCTGTTTCATTCATCACTTTTCCCATTATCTTCCTCCTTATACCCAATCTCAATTAAGTCCATGTAATATTATATGTGTTTTACTGAAATAGCAAGATTCGTTTGCAAAGTACAAATTACCTCTATGAACAAGGAGATTTCCAGAGAGCAGCAGAGACAGGAAGGAGTGCAAGGCAGTGGGGAAAAGAGGAGTGAAACTGGGTTGAAAAGAGGAATGGATAATTGATACCTGAAAAGGAAGAATGGTTGCTTGAAAGGGAGGCTTTTTTCAAATGACCTAAACTGTATTGTCTCAGTTTTAGACTTTTATCCCTTGTGCCTAGTACAATTTCTAGCAGACAGTAACTGCTTAACAAATGTTAAGCCTGTTTGCCAGGAGTCCCTTTGAAAGTATTTTTGATTAGGAAATTCATGTCAGAATACATGTGTTCATATTTTCTCTTATTCTTGATTGAACTACTTCAAAGGGACTTGAGATGTTTTGGCTTTGGGTTTTGGATTACAGAGTAGGGGTTGAGTATAACCTCTTTGAGGGCAGAGACTGTCTCATTTTTGCATTTGCATCCATGACACCTAGCATAGTACCAGGCACATTGTAGGTACTTACTAAATGCTTGCTGATTGATTGAAACACTTGAAGTGCCACGTGGCATTGCAGTGAGTGACTAAATACTAAGTTCAGACTCACGTTGCCACAACGTGATAAACAAGAGAGCTTCGTGATGCACCTAAGTGTCCTAACACGCTTGGTGGGAAGTAATGTCAGTGTCTAAACCTTATACGACAGGTTATCTGGAAGAGAAGATAAATTACTTCTCTCTCTGTTGGTATACTTTGGACCTTGAGAAAATCACATGAACAAAGGGAATGCATTCCCTCTCTCTTCACTGTCTTGTACTGCATTAAAATAGATCACATTTATCAATTCACTTAAGGCTTAATAGTGATACATTATAGAATTATGTGGTTACTGTTGCTATCTAGAATCTTCACTGAGAATGAGGGCTTTATGCCCCCCTTTTCTTTCCATCCTCTCTCCTCCTTTCCTTCTACCCTCCCTCCCCTTTTTCTTCCAGTAATTTCCTCTTGCCTTTTTAGTCTTTTTCCTTCCCTTCCCTTCCCTGTCCTCCTTCACTTCCATCTTTCCTCCCTTTCTCTCACCCCTCCCCTTTCTCTTCCACTTCTTCCCAACCCAAACTTAGACCAAAGCATAAAATTCAAAAATAATCGATGTCTGATACCCACTGTTCACTTTTCCCTTAGTTCCCAGACTAAACTGCACAACAATATGCACCCTCTGTAGCAAAAATAATAATCAGTGCTCCACATTCATCTTCCTGAGGTTTGCAACAGGTCTTCAACTTGACAGGATTAGGAAAATCCGAAAGCATTTTGCAGATAGCCAATGGTAAGGACTAAGGAAAGGAGAAAAAGGCATTTCTTAGTATGTGAGAGATGTGCCATAAACACTAAATTTAATTTTAAAAGAAATAAAACAAAGGCAAGAGTAAATTTTGGTGATGTTTCAGAAAGAGTCTTGCATCTGAGTTGATTTGCAATGTGAAAAGGAAAAAAGAAGTAATATTTTATGACCCTCCATAAATCAGTATGCCACAGCATCTTGGAGAAAACCTTGATTCTACTCAGAAACAGAGTATAGTCAGGCAAATTATAATGGGAATAGGCTGAGGGGATGGAATCCCTAAGCTATAGAATCCTTTCTATGAAAAATAAGTAAAACAAATACTATTTTCTTAAGTTGTCTTTCTTGTGTGCCTAAGCAGAAATAACACCCACCCAGCTGAGCCCTGAATGGTGAAAAAGGGGTCCTAGGGGTCTGTTTATTTTACAATTTAAAAATATTAAATGGAAGGGGCAGGTTTGTGGAGCCAGGATTTATATTTTTGTTCCTGAATAGGGTCAAGGAGGCTCTGACCTAGCCTTGTGGACTCGGCAAATTTCCAGCTTTTTCGCTGTAGGCCACAGCATGTCCTCTCTATCACTTACTTCAACTTGCTTCTCCATGGGATAGATTCACAAGATTTCTTTCTTCCTAGGTTACTGAAAGAACTAAATAAAAATAATTATCAAGAAATGTAGATGTATAAAATCATGAATATGAATATTTTAGAGCCAGCTATAAAGGGCTAAGGACATCAAAATGTTAAAATTTAAGAAGGGTTTTGGCATCTAGTATAGAAATAATTTTTTTAACAGTGCTTCACAAAAATTCTGTGAAAGGTAATCAAGTATCGTTATTCTCATTTTGCAGCAAATGGGAAAACTGAGCCTCAGATAAGGAAAGTAACAGATCCAGGGTCACACAGAGCCAAGACTAGAAGCCAGGTGTCCTGATTGCACATCTGGTGTTCTTCCCACCTTAAATGTGTCCTGGTTCAGAGAGAAGTCACAGTAGCCCAAGAGCAGTAGCTTCCTCCCCTCCTACCATCTTGGGCTTTCCAAGAGGTTCTTTCCCCTAGTAGTCTCACATAAATTTTTCCTGAACAACTTCCATAGAAATTCTTTCTAGTCAGGAGCTTCCAATGAGGAAAAAAAGGCCACAAAATTGACCTTGTCACAGTGGTAGTCAGTATTCAGTATACATTCAGAAAAGGCTAATCGAATTACTATTGCACATCAATCATCTACTCGGATCATTTGGTCCTGCCCATAAGTTTAATGAAGCAGCTAGGTAGCACAATGGATAGAGCACCAGGCCTGGAGTCAGGAAGACTCATCTTCCTGAGTTCAAATCTGGACTCGGACACTTACTAGCCATGTGGCCCTAGGCAAATCACTGAACCCCAATTGCCTCAATTTCCCCATCTGTAAATGAACTAGAGAAGGAAATGGCAAACTCCAATACCTCTGCCAAGAAAACCCCAAACAGGGTCATGAAGAGCAGACAC
Source organism: Pseudochirops cupreus (assembly GCA_028627135.1). Lineage (NCBI taxonomy): Eukaryota > Metazoa > Chordata > Mammalia > Diprotodontia > Pseudocheiridae > Pseudochirops > Pseudochirops cupreus. Next base: position 373,928,749 of record CM053580.1, on the reverse strand, counting down.
AACCAAACAATAATTGTAGAAGCCACATGTAATAGCTAGCATTTATTTAGTACTTAAGGCTTACAAAGTACTTTACATATGTTATATCATTTGATCCTCACAACAATCCAGTGAGATAGGTGCTTTATTGAATCCATTTTACAGATGAGGAAGTTGAGGGTAAGACAGTTCAGTGCCCAGGACCACCCATTTAGCAATCAGAGGCAGAATTTGAACTTGGGATTTCTGTAGTCCAAGTTCAGCATGCTATCCACTGCATCACCTAGCTTATTCTTACTGCTTTAGGAATAGGGACTGGTTCTGTGATTTCACTGGTATTGGGTAAGGAAATTCTCTCAACCTTATGTCAGTTGGCAGCTTTCCTGCCATTTAGAGTCTTAGAGAATTGCCTAGAGCAGATGTGTCAAACGTTCACATCCCTTTCCCCTGCAACACTCCCCCCTCCCATTAAAATGTATTTGGGAAATATTTAACAAAATAAATAAAGATACGTGACATCCAGGAGAAGGCTATATATATACCCTGATGTGAGGTTTTGCTTTGGGGCTCACTTTGAGAAGAGTTGTGTGATTTGGCCAGATGAGACTCTGGGAAGCCATTGAATAGCTCCCCTGGCTTTGAAAAACCCAGATGTTGGTGCTTCCCTCTCTGGTAAACAACTAGGTATGGATGTAATGATCAGACGATTGGAAGCCCGTCTGCTGATCTGTTTTTTTCTCCGCTTGTAACTTCTGCTTGTAATTTGTGTTTTGTATTCTGTTTGTATTCTCCAAAGTTCAGGGTGCTTACTTTTTCCCCTGAACTAGGTAAATGATGTGTTTGATTGATTAAAGTGAGACTGTTAACCCATTTTGAGTTGCTTTCTTTTAGAAAAGCAGATCTAAGAACCTGTGCTAGCAGCCATCCTGGGTATGCTAGGGTGCTTGCTGATACACACACACACACACACACACACACACACATCTATATGTATATATGTGCACATATGTACTGTATACATACATAATTATGTATCATTACATACATATGTATGTATGCAATATATTTTTATACACACATATATGCATATTTACATACTTATAAGCTGTTGAGCACACTTCAGGTATGTGTGTATGTGTTTTGTTTTTGTTTAGTCATTTCACAGAGAGTCACCAACTCTCTGTGACCCCATTTGAGGTTTTCTTGTTAAGATACCAGAGTGGTTTGCCATTTCCTTCTCTGGCTTATTTTACAGATGAGGAAACTGAGGCAAACGGGGTTAAGTGACTTGTCCAGGATCACACAGCTAATAAGTATCTGAGGCTAGATTTCAGTTCGGGAAGATGAGTCTTCTTGACTTCAGTCCTGGTTCTCCATCCACTGTACCACCTAGCTGCCCTAAGGCATATGTATATACATACACATTTACATGTACATGTGTGTCGACATGTATATATACATATACATATAGATATATTGCTTTACAGTTACAGATTATTTAGAAAAAGCATTGGATTCAGTGTAAGGACCTGGGATTGGATTTCAGTCCTGCCATTTACTCACTGTGTAACCTTGGTTTACTTCCCTGGTCCTCCATTTTTTCATTTGTCAGAAGAGGGCACTTGGTCCAGGTGAACTTTATGATAGTCCCTTGCAACTTGAGTCTTGTGTATGATCTTATATCCTGAAAAGATAGAGTGGGAAGAAGTGGTTTGTACTTCACAACCAGCCACTGAATTCGTGGTCCTGTCAGAAACGGAAGATTAATTGGACAGTGAGTTCTAAGAAGTAGATCCAGATCCTATATCTTTATACATTTATACATATGTATAAAGAATATCCACAATAACTTGATAACCTACTTTTTTAAGCCCAATGCTCCCCAGGACTTTACTGACTAGTAGGGCCTGAAAGATGTCTGGGGCCTTACTTATGATCAAGGAGCAGCAATGTTATTAGGAAGACTCTTACTTATTAAATTCTTGAACATGTACTTCTTTTTCTGGGCACCATCCAAAAGTGCTCTTTTAGGCTAGAGTATCTAATGAAGAGCATGCCAGACTCTCCTGTCTCATTCCAGCTCATTTTAAGACAACAAAAGAGGTTTTACATGTATGTATGAGTGTTGCAATTTCATGGCTAGAGCTTTGCAGTTGTTGAATGCATGTATTTATTTTCCTCTTTCTTTGGCCATGGGGTCATTCTGAACTAGTAGGAGAGCTTTCAGCAATCCAGGGTGTAATATTTTAAAATACTGTTTTCCCTCACTCACCCTTTTTTTTTTCTGATTCCCATAGGAAGAATTGTGCTCATTAATATGCCTTTAAATACAGAAAGATCATAGACTGTAATATAGTGAAAGTTTCTTATAAAAGTCTCCTATAATATTCAGTGATATTTTGAAAATATCTTGTAAAAAAAATAGCAAAACTCCTTTGAAAAATTTCAGTAAAAAACCTAGTTCCCTAGAAACATCAAATGTGACTGTACTGGATTATTAATAATTAGCTTTTATTGAACATGAAAGTTCATAAAAATAAAACCTGTGAATGTCAGGTTATCTCTAAATTATATTGTAATCTTCTGTTCCTCCATTACATTGGGTCTTATTGTTTGGGGGCAAGGGAGAAGGAGAATTCATGCCTTCCATGACTTGTTAAAAGCAAACCCTAGGTTTTGAAAGAACCAATACCAAAGACATTCTAGTCCCCGGTAGAAACTTCTTGATTTTAACACCATGGGGAGAAGTATGTACCCACCTACCTGAGAGGTACTGGAAGTTTGTAGTGGTCATCTTTGCTAACGCCGCTTAATTCTGTTATCTTTTCTCAGTTTAAACTCCTGATTACAGTGTGATCTCTAAGAACCCAGTGTGATCAGTAAGACAGACTCTTCTCTAAAACAAGCAAACAAACAAACAAGACAACAAAGCACCCTGGGCTCAAGACATTCCATTCACTGCTTGCAGTAGTTGGTGCTGTGTTACTGCTGGCCCTTCTTTGGCTTATAAACACATTAACTTTCATAGCCCAAATCAGTTGGGTCTGTTTTCTGAGGATCTCATAGCTTTTTGTCTTTTTAATAATAACACTTACTGTCCTCATCATTGTTAGTACAGTCTATAAATGATTGATGCCGTCCTTTTCCCTTGCTCTAAATAACCTTCTTTGTTTAAAAAAAAACAAAAACAAAACTGGACTGACGCCAATAGTCCCCGTCTCTCCTTCCTTTGATGCATGTTTTCTTCTTTTACAGATCAGGGCTGACTCCTCTGCCCCACAAGGACAAGCGGAGGGGGCTTCCGGGAGCAGTGATGGGGCCGAGAGTGAGCCCGCCCGCCATGTCTTCTCTTTTTCCTGGTTAAACTCCTTGAGTGAGTGATGATCATTCCAGCTGCTACCTCTCTGTCTGCTTGGCTAAGGGACAAACAGAGGCAGCAGGTGACCTAGGTGAAGTGAATATAAAGTAGTGAATGAATGGGACCTTTGAATGAGTTTTCTGCAAAAAGCTTTGATTCCATGTTAGCTACCTAACACTTAGAGGGGGGAAGAGTACTTTGGGGAAATTGCTGGCACAACAAGGAGAAAAATGAGATGATCTTGTTATAGTGCTGTATAACGATACTTTATAAAGGGGTGTGTGTGTGTGTGTGTGTGTGTGTGTGTGTGTGTGTGTGTGTGTGTGTGTGTGTGACAAAAACCCTTAGTGAGGAAATGCTGAAAAAAGCAAAAAAGCAAAACCTTTTGTTTTGTTATGATGATAATAGGTAGTGTGTACCTTTTTCTTGCTAATGTCATTGGTCAATGAACAGGTACTTTGTGTTTAAATTGACAAGGGATTGATTTAGCAATTTATTTCCAAGAGGCAAACATCATTGACCAAACATATACAGTGCTTCATTAAAAAAATAACCCTCCTTTTCTTTTCTTCCTTTTTTTTTGTAAGCCTAGATATTTCTGCTTCCTTATACTTACAGAATATCCACTGAATTTGGGACTTTTTTTTTTTACAAATCAAAAGACTATAGGATTGAGATATGTATCAGGGGCTAGTTTACCTCTTTCAGCATTATTCCAGTCTCAGGTTTAGGTATTCAGATAATCTATTCCTTAGGTAAAGGAGACCTTTCAGAAAAACTGTCTACTTTCTTACATAACTACTTAGGAGTCAGGGTAGTATATTGCATAAATGCTGCATGGATTTAAACATACTTTTCAAATCACATTTTGTTCAACAAACCATAATGACTCCTTTGGAGCATGGCTGTAATTCTACTATGTATGAACTATGAAATAAATGTGAATTTTTTAAACATATAGTTTTATAATGTCTTATTCAGTGCTGTATCCCCTCAGTTTGTTTCATGAAGTCATTAAGTAAATGTATTTACAAGGAAAAGGAGAAGATGCTTCTTCGTATAAACAAAAATTAGCTTTGAACCATTAACAAGTCCATCTTTTTATTGTTGTTACTGTAATTCAATTATGAGATGTACCTAGGCAGATTAATTAATTGTGAAACTGAATTTTTTGGAAGTATTCCATTTGGGGGATGAAAAGAAGTAGTTTATATTCCTGTGAACTAGGATGATTAGACTTGGGGTATTTATGAGAATAGAGGACATTTATGGAATTTTAGATGCTAAAGTCCTTGCATAAACTATTTCACCCAGAAACAATTTTGACAAGTGCCAATTTACATATTACTTTCTTTAATAGCTTTTGGTAACAACATGTTGCCCATTTTCTAGTACTAGGAATAGAAAAAGAGATCCCTTTAGAAGTCTTGATGAAGCAGAGATGGATATACTTTTTTGTTTTGCTAAATTAAAACACATTATTTTACAGTGATTCTTGGAGATGTACATCTTTTTATTTCCTTCTCTCTTCATCACACTCCCCACACACACTCTCCTTTTTCTCTCTCACCCCCACACACAACTATCTTAAATATAATAGGTGGTAGGTTTTAAAAGCATTGTCAATATGAGCCAGTTTTTCATCTCAGCTGCATATTATAGAACCATGGACTCTCCGAGCTGGAAAGCACCTTCAAAATCTAAGAAAACTGAGAACCCTACACTTATCCTAAAGTCATATAGCTAGCCAATGGCCTCTGCATCATTGTAGAAACTGTATTAAGCCCCTCCCAGCATATGTATTTTATATAGAAATGAGAACTCAGGAACGATTTTCTCTGTTTTCTTTATGATAAAGGGAATGTGGTGGGGAGGAAAGGGAGAAACTCTTCTTCATGTGTAAAAACTCAAGAGAAAATATAGATGAACCCATCATGACCTTTGCAGCTTTTATTAAAAATATAAATATTCAACATTCTTTTACACAACCAAATTGACTGAGGGCTGGAAAGATGTTTTATTATGACAATGTTTACAAGAAAAGAATTCATTCAGAAGAACTTACATGATTTCCCCACCCAACCACTCTGAGTCCAGGGAGAAAAGCTTTCTCCTTGACTTTAGAACACAAGCTTTAGTAGATGACTTTCCCCTGCTCCTTCAAAACGTTTCTTCAAAGGTCTACACCTGTGCTAACCACACCACTAGAATAACTTTGAGATGGAAAATAAAATTACAAAGGACAATTTTCTCGTTACTGCACTTAAATACACTTTGTGCATGCTAATTAAGGGATATAGGCTCTCTCAGTGTACATCCTCTATGTGTCAAGCTATATAAAAATAAACAAATGATATCAGAGCAGCACTATGGTACAGAATACTGTAATTTTTTTTTCTTTTTGTGCTAAATGCAAAATCTCTTTGGCAAAACGGGATGTCTCACTTTCCAATTATCTCCATCAATTTCCTGTTGCTGTGAGCTTGCTGAGCTAACTGTTCGGCCCGGGCCATTTCTAAGACTTCTCGGAGGAGGTGGAAAGTCAGATCCAGGGAGATGGGAGGTTCTTCCGACCGCTTCTCCCTCTCCATCGCCTCCCGCTGCTCGCTGTAGGTACTCTCAGCTCCTCCCTCCCCTAGACCTGCCTGGCTGTCCAGCGAACGCTGCGGGAGTTGCAGGTGCTGGAGCCGCTGGACCGCCCCCCGGAAAAAGTTGGAGACGGAGATCTCAGGGGAGAAGTGGCCACCAGGGTTGCCGCCAGGAGAGGAGGAGGAGGAAGCCGCCGGGCTCTTGTTAAGGTTGCCCAGGCGCAGGAAGTATTCTTCTCCCATGCGGAGCAGGAGAGGCAGGGGCTGCTGTTGATTCGGCGGAGGCGGAGGCTGCTGGAAGAAGTCCAGGGGCTGACCTGCGGACCCCATGGACGACGCGGACCCCTTGCTGATGAGAGCTCTGCATTCTTGGCAGGGCAAAAGCGTTATCAGCAGGATCCCGGTAGATACAAGAAGCTGGAGCTTCATGGTCGGGGCGATGATCTGCAACACAAAGGACAAGGGATAGGAGGGAAGAAAAGAGAGGGAAAGGAGAAAAGGGAGCGAGGGGGAGAAAAGAAAGAGACAAGGTATGAAGTTTAACTGAGCTGGGAGAAGGAATTTCATCTTCGTCTCCATGACTTTCTACACACTTACACAACATAACATACAGCACAACTCAACGCTGCGCAATGCAACACATCGATTCCTGCAACAGCCTTAGACAGAAGCTAGGGATGGGCGTCTCTAGGCTTGATGTGGGCGCTGTCCTTGGTACTGAAGCTTTGATAGCAACCAAAGGCACCTGAACTCCAGCGGTCTCAAGCCGGCTGAATTGTTTCTTTCCTCCGTCAGATGCCGGGAGGTGCGACCCCAGAGTGTTTTGCCACTGAAATACCAACACCCCCCCCACTCCCCCCCCCCCCCGACAGTATCCTCTGGGCTAAGCGCGACCAAAGAAACGCTACGCGCTCTGCTTTTTTCAGGATGCAATAAAAAGAGGGAACTTTTTGCAAAAACTATGTAGATAAGTAGCCTCAGGTTCCTCACTCTTCCTTCTCCTTTCCAACTTGGTTTCGGCCCCATTATCCCGCCCTCAACCAGGGCCTCCTTTTCTAAAAAGTGAGTGAAAAGCATTTGGGACATTTTGGTGATGAGAAACACCCATTTGGTTTGTGGGTTGTTGTTTTGGAGATGGTATTCATTGTCAGATAGCAGATACTGTCAGAAATATATAGATATACCTAAAGACAACCTGTATAAATACAAGTATACACAAAGACAGATTTCAGTCAAAGTAGGGCTCACTGAGAACGCTAACACACCTAAAGCAGGGGAAAGTTTTCAGTGAGTCTGAAGCCGTGTATCAGGTTTCTCCCTACCTTCAGAGTCGCTCCTGCAAATGAGCGGGGTAGCTGACGCCTCTTAGCTCCTAGAGGGAGGAGACTGAAGCTTTTCAGGTGCTCCTTCTGTGTCTCTGAGTCGTCTCTTCCCCGAACTTGGGATCAGATTTTCTTCTAATCAGAGCTTGGTTGCGGGATTTTTATAGCTTAGACCCTCTTATGGAATCACGCAGTACTTGCCTAATAAGCTGACGCTTTCTTGACAGCTAGATTGCGTGCTCGATCTGCTCCTGAATAAATCATGGGGTCCTTCCGAACAGCAATGGGCAAAGTTTTGCTATCACAACACAGAATCTCACATCCAATTATATCAACAGATATTTATCGCCTCCTTGGTGACGTCAACCATCCCTAAATTGGAAGAGCTGCTCATGACTTGCCCATTGACAAAAAAACTTGAATGAGATTTCCCAAGTGTGAAAAGGTACTGACCTCTTACTATGAATGGCTAAACTGGGGGTAGGAGAGCATTTGGAGTGTTGGGGGACAAGAAAGGGGTGTGGAGGGGTCAGCAATCAAACTACTACTGTACAGGTTTTACTCCCTCTCTCTTTCAGCATCTGAAAGTATTCCTTTGCTAATTTAAAAACTTTCCATCTTTTCCCAGCCTAAAGAGAATAGTAGGAAGATAGATTTACTGGAATATGCAGCATCTGCTTTTAACATTTTTGATAGGCAGTTGAAAAATATCGTATTCTCAAGCCAAGACTTATAATTCACTACAACCATAACCTGGGAGACGAGAGTCAAAATTGTTGAAAAAATGTCCAGAGATAACCATATAGTGAATGAGCTACCACTGGACAGATAACCTGGTGCATAGGAAGAGTTGTAAGTCCTCCTGGATTTCCACTGTTTCTCTAGACCTGAATTTATAATGTCCATTCATTACTAGATTCCTTGATCCTATACCATTAGATAGCAACTAACTCAATAAAAGATATAAATAGATATAGATATATGCACATATATATAAATAGATAGATATAGATAGATATCTATCTACTGAGTGTATATTTGTGTGTGTGTCTATATATATGGAGAGAGAAAGTGAGAGTTGTTTAGTCATTTTCAGTTATATATATGGACAGATGGACAAACATAACCATGTCACTATCAACTCCCAATCTGTCCTCATCCCTTAGTAAGATTAAAGACAAGATACAGAGCTGTCTTTGTAAACAGCAGGTCACTTTCTATATAACTAGTAATGGTCTTAAACACAGGGGCAATAGACTACTTCTCATCAGTCCCCAAATGATGGCAAACTCAAAATTCCCAAAAGAAAAACACATTAGAGGAAGGCAGTTCTTCATTTGGACTCCTATTATTAGTTGTACTATGAGTGTCTGATGAAACAAGATTATGTGCCTTCTCATTATCAAAGAAAAATATGCTTGTGAAATTATAATGAATTTTGAACTAAATTCACACTATCATATCTGTGGGTGCTAGATGTTACTACTCAACCTGCTGATTTCATCTCATTAAAAAAATGCAACCATGGAAGTTACCTTAAAGTATATTAATGGATGTTAAACCTATAATTACAGACCATGATATGTGAGTCAATTCAGTTTATAGATAATCCCTAAAGATACTTACCCAAGTTTTCTACAATCCTCATTTCTATTTTCTCTCTGCATCTTTCTTCCTGGTTGAAATGATAAACATTTTATTGTTTAATTCATCCCCCATATTTTGTATATTCAGGTTATAATTTTCAGAGAGAGAGAAAGAGAGGGAGGGAAGGAGAGAGAGAGGGAGAAGGAGAGGAAGGGAGAAAGAAGAGACAGATAATGGAGGAGGAGGAATGGGAAGGAAGGAAGGATGTCAACAAACACCTATTAAGAACTATTATATACCAGGCACTGTGCTAAGCAATGGAGGCACAGATACACCAAAAACTTAGACCATGCCCTCAAAGAGCTCATATTTTAATGGGAGAGACAACATGCAAGAAAAAAAAAATACATAAAGATATACACAGTGCAAATGGAAAGTCATCTCAGAAGGAGGGCACTAACAATGTCAGGAAGGTGGGTTACAGGAAAGGCCTCCTGCAGTAGGTGGGATTTGATCTGAGTCTTGAAAGAAACCAGGAGACAGGAGTGAGGAGGGAGCCCATTCCTGGCATGTGGCACAGCTGATGAAAAAGCCTGAATCAGGAAAGGAAGGAAGGAAGGAGAGAAGGAAGGAAGGAGGGAGGGAGGAAGAGAGGAAGGGAGGGAAGAAGAAAGAAAGGAAGGAAGGAGGGGAGGGAGGGAAGGAGAGAAGGGAGGAATGAAGGAAAACCTGAGGTTCCAAGCTCCTTTGCCTGAGTCTTTCCTCATTGGTAAAGATTATTCAATACTCTGTGCCTGTGTTAGTTGGTGAGAGCTCATGAGAAGAGAAAGCCTTGTTTCCTGGCTTCCACATTCAAGAGAGAAGACATATGGTTCCCGATTCTCATCAGGGAGAGGGCCCCCATGAGTAATCAGTCTCCACCAATGAGAAAAGTGTTATGCAAATGAGTTTTGAGCCTTGGGCTACAGAAAGAAGGAAAGGAAAAGGAGAAAAAGACAAGGGGCAGGGAAGGAAAAGAAAGATGGACCTTGTTTCCTTGAGAAGTTGGTTGTCCCCATTTAGAAGCTGGTTTCACCCAGAGAAGTAAATTGATAGGGTTGTGTAGAACAGGAAAGACTTGAATTGTTAATAGATTAAGATGAGAGATTGTTAGGCAAGGGAAAATTCTGATGTTTCCCATATTGGTAGGAAAGGTTTTGGCTTCCCTTATGCTGACTCTTTTTCAGTGTGTACTTTTGCTTTTAATAGTAGTAGAAAGTTTTATTATTATTTGTTTACATTGAAGAGCATTCCAGCTTGTTTCCATCACATAATCTCAAAGTTGGAAGGTCTCTCTGAGGCCATCTAGTCCAACCCATACCTGGTCAAGAAGCTCTTACAATATCACTGAGAAGTAGTCATGCAGTCTTTGCTTGAAGACTTGCAGTGAGACGGAAATCATTACCTAACCAAGCATCCCATTCCTCTTTGGGAAAGTTGATTCTTAGGGAAATTTTCCTTATATAGAGCAGAAATCTGCCTCTCAGCAACTTCAACCCAGTACTCCGAGTTCTAATTCTTCCCTAACCCCACTGGCAACTCTCAGTCTGGTGTCCAATCTAAGGGTAAAAAGTGGACTCAAAAGTCAATTAAATGCAGAGATTGAGTGGACACAGAAAAAAAAATGAAGAGGTAAGATCAAGAGCACAAACGAGGCTTGACTGAGAACCTCCTGTGGAGAAGGCTCTAGCAGTTTTTGGATTGAAATGCTGCTTTTCCAATGAAGAATAGGAGTGAATATAGTTTCTGCACAGACATGCATTCTTCCATTCCCTACTGGATAGGTGGGGGTGGGAGGGAGGAGCAGAGAAACAAAAGCAAAGCAAAACAAAACCCAGGAGAGTGGGCCCAGCTGTGGAGAGCTGCCCTATATACACAGACATTTCCTCAATCTTTCATCTCAACTTCCTTTCCTTTGTCAGTCCTGAAGAGGCTTTCTTTGCAAGCTGGCCGTGTTTCCTCTAGGGCTGGATAATTCCTCTGTCCCTTGGTTCTACAGAGAAGAGTTGGAAGAAGGGGGCACCAGCAACAGCACCTTTTTATTTGCTGGAGGATGAAGATGGAGAAGGTGGATGGTGAAGGGAGGGCAAGACACACCCCTTTCCCCTACAAGTCTTTTTTGACCTTGAAGCCTGTTGGGTCTTTGCAGAGCAGTGAGCCACCACTCAGGGTAAAGACCCTGTCTCCATAAGCTATAAAAAGCAGAAAGCTGAGTTTCTGATCTTACAACCCATATCCATTCCACAGAAATCCTCCTTTAACAGTGAGAAGCTCTTGGAGGGCAGAATATTCTCTGTGAAGGCTGTCACATCTAGCTCCTGATTTGACTGGGAATCCCTAGAGATCTGGTATCTATCTGAATTGTAGCTGAACCAATCAATCCATCAGCCTTAATGCTCGGGACTAAGCTAGGCCCTGGGAATACCACTACAAAAGTGAGACAGTCCCTGTCTTTAAGGAACTCACACTCTATTGAATCTCATAATTGCCTTCAGTTTTTTTTTAAGTGCACCATCAAATCCAGACACATTGACATGTTGGCTTATCTTTACAAAGAGATTTTGTGATAAGGAAGGTGAGAGATAGAAGTAGTAAGAAATTAAATCAGCCCAATTGATTACTAATATTATGACTAATGATGATTCTTTAGTCATTTCATTTGCTCCTCAAACCAATTCTAAATAAGTAGTTAGTGCAAGTATTATCATCTCCATTTTACAGATTAGGAAACTGAGGTTCAAAGAGTTTAAGTGATTTGCTTGTAGTCATTTAGTTTCTAAGTGACAGAAACTTATTCAGTTTATTTGTACCCTAGGTCATGGCTAAGCTTCCTTTTAAGTCCCATTGCTTGCAGACTTTAATGAAAGGCTATTTGAAGGTACTACATACAGGCTATGAGAATTTATCAGGTGGATGAAACTACGGATTATTATTCCCACTTCCAGGTGAGCTTCAAATTGCCTCTCTTCCAAGAAAAAAGCCTAGACTTCTAACCTGGCCTATCTAATGGTAACTACCTTATATCTTTACCAGACTCTTGATCGAAAGGGCCTCAAAAGTGACAAATAAATATTTATATCAACTCATTAGGGATGCTAACATTTAAAAAAATTGACATATCTGACTTGAATCATTTTCCCCAGAAGTGATAACTACTATTACACATTTATTAATGATATTTTGTTTTTCAGTCCCATCTGACTCTTCATGACAACATTTGGGATTTTCTTGGCAAAGATACTGGAACAGTTTGCCATTTTCTTCTCCAGCTCATTTTACAGATGAGGAAATTAAGGCAAACAGGGTATAGTGACTTGTCCAGAGTCATGATGATAGTTTCTAAGGCCAGATTTTAACTCAGGGAGATGAGTCTTCTTGACTCCAGGCCTGACATTCTCTATCCACTATGCAGCCTAGCTACCGCATTAATGATACACGTCAGTCTTTTTCAGTTGTTACAAGTATACCCAGATGTATATTAATAAGACAACATAACATAGTGGACAATGGGACCTGAAATGAAAAGAGACTCCACCTCAAGTCTCACCTCTGACACTCCTAGACAAATTACTTAGTCCCTTAGAGCTTCAGTTTCCTTGTTCCCCTTTCCCTGAAAATACCTTTTATCTACTTTTTTCTATTTTTCTCTATACTTATAGATCTACATATTTCCCCTCCCAGATCTAAGCTTCTTGAGGGAAGGCCCTATCTTACTTTTGCATTTTTATTAGAGCACAGTATCTGAAACAGCAAATGTCTAATAAATGCTTAATTGATTGATTGTAAAAAGAAGATTAACACCTTACAGTATCTACTTGCACAAGGTTGTTGTAAGGATCGAGTAAGATCATGCATGGGGCTGCTAGGTGGCACAAATCGAGCACTGGTCCTGGAGTCAGGAGGAGCTGAGTTCAAATCCAGCCTCAGATACTTAACATACTTACTAGCTATGTGACCTTGGGCAAGTCACTTAACCCCAATTGCCCTCAAAAACGAACAAAAAAAGATAATATATATGCTTTGTAAACCTTAAATAGATGTTGAAAGATCCCTTATTATTTTTGATCCAGTCCAGACATGATTTCCCTGGTATAGGGATATCCTGGTAAAGATGCTCCTTCTGCTTTAAAGGAAGCTAGGCATAATGAATATTGTGCTGGTTCTGGAGTCAAGAATACCTGGGTTTAGGGGCAGCTAGGTGGTGCAGTGAATAGAGCACAGGCCCTAGAGTCAGGAGGACCTGAGTTCAAATCCAGCCTCAGACACTTAACACTTACTAGCTGTGTGACCTTGGGCAAGTCACTTAACCCCAATTGCCTTGCCTTCCCCCCCACCAAAAAATAAAATAAAAAGACAAAAAAACAACTTAAAAAAAAAAGAATACCTGGGTTTGAATCTGGCCTCAGACGCTAACTAGCTGTGTGACTCTAAGCAAGTCACTTAACCTATGCCTCAGTTTCCTCAACTCTAAATGGGGGTAATAAGAGCACCTACCTTGAAGGGTTGTTATGAGAATCAAATGAGATATTTGTAAAATACTTAGCACAAGTGCCTGGTACATTATAGATACTTAATAAATGCCCGTTTCCTTCCTTCTATCAAAACAGATCTGCAACTTCTAGTTTCAGAGAGTTGGTGGTAGGCATTCAGAGGTTAAGTGACTTCCCTAAAGATAGCCAGTGTATGGGTCTGAGGTGGGACCTGAACCAGGCCATCCTGACTCAGACTGGCTCACCCCTTACTGCACCATGCAACTTCTCAATTATAATTCTATTGAAAACTCCCAGCCCCTTAAACATCTCTAAGATTCAGTGACACAAATAGACCAGAAGAGCACAGCATTTTTCATTGGAAAGAATTTTATGAAGGTCCAGATTTTCCAGGTTGTGGGATGAGCACATCTGGAGATTTCTCTTTTCTGTGATTCAGGACCTTTTATTTAGTTTATGATCTCATCTGCTCCAATCATGTTACTTCCTATTTATACGGTAGTTTGTATCATCTGAACTGCTCACTGCTCACTATCTCTGTGAGAGAAAGAAGATACCTTTGTTTTACAGGAGAACAAGTGGAGTCCAGAAAGCTAATAGAATAAGCTTTAGCTTCTCTTGAAAATCACAGCAGGCTCTCAGGGGTGCCTGCCTATAATGCAGCTATGTGATTTTAAATAAAAAGGCCAGAGGAAATATTCCTGGACTAATGTTTCAGGAAGAGGAAGAGGGAATATTTAGGAAGATCTGAAGGCGAACAGCTCTGTGAATTCCAAATGAAAGATAGCATCATATAATCGACTATTGGGAAAGAACCGAACCCCCAGACTCAAGAAAACCCCTGGGCAGTTTATTTGTTACTTTAATCAGGAGCATGATAGCCATTACTATAATATGATACTTATTTACGAAGTGATTGTCTCCCCAAATAGCTAGCATTTCTCATGAGAAATGAAGACCCTGCTTCCAGGAGACTAGTCTGAATAGTAAGATACACAACTAGAACATGGGAGGGGTTGGAAAGAGGAGGGGATGTCCTTTTAATTCTTCCTTGCTGGGCTAAATTTAATTCCATCCCACCACTTCTGAGTAGGTGAAAAATGCTGCAGAATGCCTTCTGTTTTGTTTCTTCTGCTGTGTTCCCCCTTTGAGAGAGGGGAAGAATAAGAATGATTGAAGAAGGGAAAATAGGAAGGAGAATAGCCTTCTGACTCCTTTCTTCCATTAAACCCTGCATGAAACTCTAAGAAAAGGCTATTTACACAGACATACTAAAAGTCTCTAACTATATCCCATGTTACCATTGACTACCTTTGCAGGGGCACTATAGAATCATCCCCTTCATGCCTTGGGGCAGTGTTAACCACACAGGGCAAGGAAATGGGGGCTTGGGATCTCCAGTGGGTTTCAATTCAATACAACAAAAATTTATTAAGCACCTATTATGTACCCAGCAGCTAGGTGGTGCAGTGGATAGGGTGCCAGACCTGGAGTCAGGAGGACTTACCTCCCTGAGTTCAAATCTGGCACTTACTAGCTGTGTGACTCTGGACAACCCTGCTTGCTTCAGTTTCCTCATCTGTCAAATAAGCTGAAGAAGGAAATGGCAAACCACTCCAGTATCTTTGCCAAGAAAACCCCGAATATTGTCACAAAGAGTCAAACACAACTGAACAATAACAAACATAATACAAGGCTGTTTCCGAAGATAAAAAAGTGTTAACATCCGAAAGCCACAGAAGAAGTTTCATGTAGAAGGTGGTACTTGATCTCTGTCTCAAAGGAAGCCAGAGTTCCCAAGAGTGAAGGTGAGGATGCTGTGCATTCTAGACATGGGAAACCACAGGTACAAAGATGACAGATGGAATGTCAGGTATGGGAAATAGCTAGCAGGTCAGATTTCATTAGGGAAATATGGGCTACTCTAAATATGAGATAAGTAGCTATTGGTAGTAATATCCAATACTGTACTGGTTGTGTGAGATGAAAGAGTTCAGAGTCTGAATCTGAGGTCAGAAAATGTCTTTATTCTTTCTCATGAGAAAGGACTCTGCCCCTGTCGCCCACATGGTGTCTGCAGGGAGAAAGCAACAAGTAAAAGCAAGCCCATGGTTATATAATCTTCTAATGCAGAAACCCAACCCCCCCAACTGGCCTTCACTCTTATAGGTAGGGGGGCTGTCCCACAACCTTAGCACAGGAATCTCTCTGAGATAAAGGATCCAGAAACATGTGGGTGTCCAATGAAAGCAGTCTTAATCTTATTTGGCATATCTTGTGCTGAGGTGGCACTGGTGAGGGGTCTACATTGCTCTAAGCCCCAGATTGCTGGAAGGTCAGCTGACTTCTAAACTTAGGCCTAGTGAATACTGAAGCCATTCTAAATTTGATTTTTCAGAATGGGGAAATTTCACTATAAATTATCCCTCACGTGGTGAAGACCTTTCTTTTTACAATCGTCGTTTGAACAGTGAAGAAAAGACACTGGAAACAGAGCCTTAGATGTAGTAAACACCAAATAAATGTTAGATGAATGGAATAAATTGAATTGAGACTATGTCATACAAGGGCCATGGAGAGTTCAGCCTTTAGAAGAGAAAACATAGGTCTTCCTGTTTCTTATGTGCTATGCAAGACTCTCCATCTCCATGCCTTGGGATGGAGTACCCCATGCCCAAGATCCACTCTTTCTTCATCCCTGTCTCTTAGAATCTCTTGGTTTCTTCAGAACTCAACTCTTGTCCTCTATTAAATGAAATCTTTCCTGATATCCGCCCCCCCCCCCCCCGCTTGGGTTATAGAGCTCCTTGACCCCAATTATCTTGTATTTATGTCGTGTGTAATTGTATATGTCTTCTTCCTGATAGGCCCCCAGAGAGCAGTGACTATTTTTTCTTTTTTCTTTACATCTCCGGCAACTAGCACAGTGTCTGCTATATAGTTTTGTTGTGGTTCAGTCAGGTCTGATTCTTTGTGACCCCATTTGGGGTTTTCTTAGCAGAGATACTGGAGCTATTGGCCATTTCTTTCCCCAGATCATTTTATAAATGAGGAAACTGAGGCAAACAGGGTTAAGTGACTTGCCCAGGTCACACAACTAATGCATATTTGAGGCCAGATTTGAGCTCAGGTCTTCCTAACTCCAGGCCCACTGCTTCGTCCTCTGAGCTACTAACTGCCTGGGACATAGTAGGTACCTGATAAATGTTTGCTTGTTTAAATAATAATAATTAACAGCTCACATTTGTGTACTGCTTTAGGATTTACAAAGTGCTTTTGTTCAATCTTGAGAGAGAGGCACTTCATGTACTATCCCCATTCTACAGATGAGGAAATGAAGATTTAGTAGATCATTTTAGAAAGTTAGCTGCCAGGGGCTCAGAGAGATTAAGTGACTTGCCTAAGGTCATGCAACTGGGAAGTAACAGACCTGGGTTTGGGACCCAGGTTTCTCTAGACTCCAGAAGAGTGACAAAGAGAATCCTGGAGAAAAGAAGATACAGATATAATAGCTGTTTTCAAATATTTTAAGGGCTATCATGTTAAAAACAAACAAACAAACAACTAGGCTTGTTGTGCTTGTCCCTAGAAGTCAGAATTAAGTGCTATGGCTGGAAGTTACACAGAAGTAGATTTTAGATTCCTATTCTAATAGCAACAACAACAGTAATAGTAAGAGCTAACATTTACATAGGGGGTGTGCCAGGCACTGTACTAAATGTTCTATGTGTGTTACCTCATTTGATCCTCACAATAATCCTGAGGTAGGTACTGATGGGGTACAGGCTGGGGAAACCCCTGGACCTCTGATTGAATCTTCCCACTTGGTGAGACATTTGCCTGAGGCCATAAGCCATTCATTATAGCTAGGTCCAAATCTTTGTTTGTCTGAACCTAGTCTGGCCCTCCATTGTCTGGTTACTTCCCACCCTTGATCCCTCAAAATATCTATACCCAAATCAAATCTGTTACCCTTAACCTAGCCTGACCCTCCTTTGTCTGTCATCTCCAGGTAGCCTTCTGCTATTTCCCACCTTTAACCCCATTCCTGAAGTCTGACCTTAGTCCCATCAATATCCTCCTTAGACTCCTCCTCAAGATCCTCTCCAGACTCCTCCTCTAGACCACCGCTAGATCCCTCCCACAATCTATCCTTATATAAGATCCATCTTGCTTCCATGAAGGGGCTGAGATTAATCTAGCACTGACTCAGTTTGTGTCAGATTATTCTGGCCCACTTTTCCAATACAAGTGTCACAAATACTCAGGTTCCTTAAGAGTCTACCCATTAACAAACTTTGTTTTACTTTGGTTGAAAGAAGGTTTGAGTTGAATTCATTTGGCAGGACCCGGCATTTTGGTATTTTGGGGTCTCAAGTACCCTTAAACCTTGACAGGTACTATTATTATCCCCATTTTGCAGATGAAGAAACTGAGCCAAAGAGAAGTTAAGTGACTTGCCCAGGGTCACACAGCTAGTAAGTATATGAGGCCACATTTGAAGTTATTCCTGACTCCAAGTCCAGTGCTCCATCCACTACTCCACCTAAAACCTTCTTCCAGGAGTAAGAGACAAGTAGGACAGCTTTGAAAGTTACATATTGGATTTATTATATACTTAAAAGGAAAAAAAAACAAGCTTCGTGTAGCAGAGAATCAGTTTCATGTACAATCCTTTCCTATTCCATAATGTCTATGGAAATGCTAATTTTTTATTTTTGTTTTGTTAAATCAAGAATTTTAAAAAGATGAAAAGAAAATCTGAGTTAGCTATTGTAGGTTGTCCCTGGTGGTGGTGCTCCTCCCCTCTCCTTCCTCCCCAGGAAATCAAACTGGAGTCGAATAACCAAATAGCCTGTAGTAGAGAGAATTCCTCTCCAGGTCTATGAGAAATCAGTTTGACCAAGAATTGGCACTTGTGTCATGGTGTCTGTCCTGAAAGAATCCATTCAGACCCTCTCCAAGTTAATAAAGGTGTTTATCAGGGTGATGTACTCAGAAGGCTCTGTTCCTTATGGGAGGCCAGAGCACCCCACAGACCCTGCTCCCCATGAGAGACAGAGCACTTAGCCAGGTTAGGTGTCTGGTCTATATACAGTTTGCAAGTATAGGGGGAAGGGGAACAGAAGAAGGAGAGGAAAGGGAAAAGCACAGCTTTGGAATGCTAGGTAATCCTGAGTGTCTTTGTAAAGTTGTACAGATAAGCAAGGGAAATAGGAAAGGAGAGAGGAAGAGCTGTTCTGGACTGTCAGGAGATTGGGTATGCTTTGTGAAAACACACCATGTCGGGGGCTTCAATGCATAGTCTTCTTGAGCACTTTCTGGCTGGTCACATCCTGCATTTTATCTCATATCTCACATCCTGCATCCTGTTTGCTCCATCTGCCTCATCATTACTACCCTCAAGAAATGTTCACCCAAATGCTTTTGGGAGAGGGAAGGTCTCTTCTTCTGGAGCTCCTTCCTGCTGGGAGAGGGTGTAGAGCTGTCCCTGCCTGAGTGGGGGCAGAGGAAGGAGTACAATGAGGCTGACGCAGTGTCCTGGGAATGAGGAGAGTGTGGAACAGGGTGGTATTCTTGTTGCATGACCATCTGCAGGTGAGCAGCCAATAGTCTGGGAGACACAAATCTGACAATCAAGTTCAATGTGCGGGGCCCAAATATAAGGAGCATTAAAAATGATGTCAGAATGGAAAACCAAGAAAGGAACCAAGAGTCCCATGATGCTACTATTTGCTTTTGACATATAGGATTATCTGATCTTGTTATTTTCAGAGTTTTTACTTTGATTCCAATTCCTTTAGGAGGATCCAACTGATGGGGGTACAGGCTCTGGGAAACCACTTGAACTCTTATTGAATCTTCCCACTAGATGAGGCATTTGCCTGAAGCCATAAGCCTTTCATTATAGCTAGGTCCAAATCCATTACCCTTAAACTAGCCTAGCCCTCCATTGTCTGTCATCTCCAGGTAGCCTTCAGCCATTTTCCACCTTTAATCCCATTATTAGAGTCTGACCTCAGTTCCATCA
The DNA here is from genome assembly GCA_028627135.1 of Pseudochirops cupreus. Lineage (NCBI taxonomy): Eukaryota > Metazoa > Chordata > Mammalia > Diprotodontia > Pseudocheiridae > Pseudochirops > Pseudochirops cupreus. The sequence goes on along the minus strand of CM053580.1, from coordinate 373,909,355 downwards.
AAGATCCTCCATAGACTCCTCCTCAAGACCTTCCCCAAACTCCTCCTCTTGATCACCCCTAAATACATTCTTTCTGTATATAAGATCCATTTTGCCTCCATGAAGGGGCTGAGATTCAATCTAGAGGAGATTCAATCTGGCCCACTTGGCTCCTTAGGAGTCTACCTATTATGGCAAATCTTTAATAAGCTTTGCTTTACTTTGGCTGAGAGAAGATTTGAGTTGAATTCATTTGGCAGGACCTGTTGTGTTGGTATTTTGGGGTCTCGAGCACCCTTAAAACTCAACAAATGATTTCCAACACAACCCTATACATGTAAATGGAAGTATCAACACTTTTGCAGGTAGAAGCTTTCCACCCTTGAGTTCAATAGTTAAACAGATGAATTTGCTTATAAAAGGCTGACTTTACTCCAATTATAATAAAAGACTTGGGAGGATATCTAAGTAATTAATTCTAAAACAGTGCATATCAATAAGTTGTTAATAATAAAACATGTTTGTACCACAGGTCATGCAGTATAAGTAGGTGTTATTTCCACAATAGTACCATTAATGCAAAAATATTCCCTAAGCAGCCTGCCTCTAAGAAAATGGATTGCACTGAAATTTTTTCCTTGCCTAATTCATCTTCCACATAGTTGCCAAGAAAATCTTTCTAAGGCAGCCATGATATCACTCCCTATTGTTTATTATACTTATCTGGATGTATTACTCTCTTTCCTCCCTCCAACCCAACCCCTACCAGCCCAATGAATATAAGGCTCCTAGAGGGCAAGAATTGTTTCATTTTAGTCGATCAACAACCATTTATGCTTACTAGGTCTGACCAATCAGGTGACAGCACTGCTCAAGCTCAATAGTGGCCCCCTTCTTCCCAAATAAGATAAATTTCAAATTCATCAGCCTGGTGTTTAAAGCCCTTTAGCATCTGGCTCTTACCTCATCTTCCCCAGTCTTACTTCACATTATTCCCCTTCATGCCCCCTACATTTCAGCTAAAATGGACAAAATTCCAGTTGCTTGAACTTTATATGCCATTGAAATGACGAGTCTTAACAAAGTGACCACGGAGTCTAAATTAAAAGGTTTTAAGGAGCTTTAATTTACCAGCTGGGGTTACTCCACACCAATTAAAGGGGGAGCAGCCCAGAACTCAGGGGTGGAACCTTTTATACATTTTTTGGTTTATGTATCTAACTAACACAATTTGGTTCCTAAGCAAGTTACCATATAGATGCAAGCAAGCGGTTACTAGGGCAAGGCAGGGGGCTGTAGGGTAAGCGGAGGGGCATAGGGCATGACAACTGGGCAAGATAAATTACCCTAGGCCAGCTTCCCAAGTTCATAAGGTTTTACTTGGCTGGTTTCTAACTCCATAAAGTATTACTTAACTGTGTCCTGACCATAACACCATCTTTAGTTTCTTGAGCAAACGCTCCATCCCTCCTGTTTGGAATGTCCTCTATCTTCAACTCTTACTTTTCAGACTCCTTATTTTCCTTCAAAACTCAGTGATGAAATCGTATCCCCCATAAAGCCTCACCAGATACCCCCAGCTGTTAGTGTTTGGCAACTTTTCAAAGAAAATGCAAACTTCAATTGGATCTTTTCTTTCAGTCTAATCTGGATTTAAGGCTACATGTGGCCTTCAAGGTCCATAAGTGTGGCTTTTTGACTGAATCCAAATAGTATTTGTCCTGTAAAATTTGGGTTCAGTCAAAAAGGTTGCACTTCAGCCCACATGTTGATGAGATTTGGGGACTTAGGGGTGCTCAAGACCCCAAAATACCTACACACCAGAAATTCACCATAATGGGTAGACTCTTAAGGAACCTGAGTATTTGTGACGCTTGTATTGGACAAGCAGACCAGAACAATCTGCCACAGACTGAGACTGCACTAGACTGAATCTCAGCATCTTCATAAAGGTAAGATGGATCTTATATACAGAAAGACTGTGGGAGGATCTAGAGGGATCTAGGGGTGGACTAAAGGAGAGATTTGGGGAGGGTCTTGAGGAGGAATCTAAGCAGAATCTTGACCAGGACTGAGGTCAGACTCCAGGAATGGGATGTAGGGCAGGGAAATAGCTCAAGGCTACTAGGAGATGACAGATAATGGAGGGCTAAACTAGTTCAAGGGTAACAGATTTGGGTTTAGATATTTTGATAGGATCAAGGGTGGGAAGTAGCTGGACAATGGAGGGCTAGGCTAGGTTGAGAGTAACAGAGATTTGGGCCTATAATGAAAGGTTTATGGCCTCAGGCAAATGCCTCATCAAGTGGAAAGATTCCAGGGGGTTCCTAGAGCCTGTACTGGATCAATGTGACCTTCAGGCAGCAGGTTCCCCACCCCTAATGTAATCACTCCCTACCTTATATTATACTTGTCTGGGTATATGATATTTTTTCTCTTTCTACCCCCTCACCCCCAAAATTAGCTCCTTGAGGGAAAGAACTATTTTACTTTTATCAATCAATCAACAACCATTTGTGCCTACTGTGTGCCAAATACTGTGCTAAGTGATAGGGATATAGAAAGACAAGAGACTCTATCCTGAAGAAGGAGACTACATTCTAACATGTACATATACAAGTATATATGTTGTTGTTGTTCAGTCATGTCTGACTCTTTGTGATGCCATTTGGATGAGGGGGGACAAAAATACTGGAGTGGTTTGCCATTCCTTCGCCAGCTCATTTTACATATAAGGAAATTGAGGCAAACAAGGTTAAGTGACTTGTCCAGGGTCACACAACTAGTAAGTGTCTGAGATTACATTTGAATTCAGGATGATGAGTCTTTCTGACTCTAGGACTGGAACTGTATCTGCTCTGCCACCCAGCTGCCCTCATAAGTATATATAGAAGCACAGAAATGAATCCAAGGTAATTTGGGGAGGGATGCTTGTGGCTGGTGGGGTAGAGAGGAGGATCAGGAAAGGCTTCATGAATAAGGTTGCATTTGAGTTGAGTATTGAAGAAAACAAGGGATTCCAAGAGACTAATATGAGGAGGGAGTCCATTCCAGGTATGGGGCACATCCCATGCAAGAACACAGAGACAGGAGAGGAAATGTAATTTGTAAGGAAGAGCTAGCGGGCCAGCGTGGCTAGGTCATAAATTGTACAGAGGGAAATAATGTGTAAGAATACTGGAAAGCATGGAACAGGCAAGGCTGAGAAGAGATTTAAATGTAAAACCAAAGGGTTTATATTTGATCCTAGAGAAGACCAGGGTTTATAGGGTGGCAGAGAACTCAATTTCCAAGCATAGTGTTTTGCAGAGTAGGCAATTAATTGTTTGTTGAATTGAATTGAATAGAACTTTCACCTAAAATTATGTAATTTTGTGATCTTGTTTGTGACTCTTTCCTGCTCCCCAGGGAATAACATGGACTTTGCAACCAGTCTCTTCCAGGGAACAGGCAACTGGCCTGGGGCAAATGACTCAGGGCATTAGAAGGAGGCTTGTCTGTTTCTTTGATAAATCTAGCTGAAGAGATACAACTGACCTTTAACTCAGAAGGCATTGCATTTTCTATTCTGGGCTCTGCATAATGGATGGCGGAGCAATAGGAGGATGTGTCTAAGTTTTCACAATCCTGAATGGCAGTTCTGCTGGAACTAATAATCTAACAATTATTGGCAATACCAAAAGAATTCATCAAGTGAGCATCCTGGGAAGTCATTTGTATTCATGGTCAACTCTTATGTCTGGAGACATTTCACAAGGAGCCTGGCCTTGCTGTACCTTTCTTAGGTCTCTCCTTAGTGTGGCAATGTGCTTTTCTGCTGCTTCTGGGGGGAAAAAAAATCACAGTTAATACTTTCAGCTTCTAGAGATAAGAGATTTAGGATGTACTGATGTGAAGATCCACAGGTCATTAAATCTGAAAGGGATCTTTGAGATGATCTGGGATCATTGATCCATATCTGGGACTTCATAGATGTCTAATCCAGTCTACCCTCATTTTACAGACAACTAAACTGAAGGCCAGAGAAAGGGAAGTGACTTGTCCAAGTTCCCATAATTAGTGCTCAAGTTACCACTAGAACCCAGATCTTATTAATTTTTTAAACTTTATTTTTCTTCTTCTTATGACTTCTGCTTTTGTGGTGTGTTCCATAAATATCATGAATCCACAGTGTCTCATCTCCTACTAGATTTGAAGTTCCTTTAGGGTTTACCATTCTTTATTTCCCACTGGATGTAGACAAAGTGTCTTTCTCAGTGTATCAGGGCTGGAGAACCTGAGGCCTCAAGGTCATATGTGTCCTTCTAGGTCCTCAAGTGCAGCCCTTTCACTGAAACCAAACTTCACAGAACAGATCCCCTTAATAAAAGATTTGTTCTGTAAAACTTGAGCTTAGTCAAAAGGCCCCACCCAAGGGCCTAGAAGGCCACATGTAGCCTTGAGACCACAGGTTCCCCACACCTGTAGAGCAACACCACTGGTTGATGGATTGGAATTAAGTGCATTTCTTTCCCACTTCCTGCCCCCACAATGTAAACTCTTTGAGGTCCATGACTGTTTCATTTTTGTTCCTGCGCCCCCAGGGCCTAGCTCAGGGCCTTGAACACAGAAGGGGCTTGATAAATATTTATTGAATTGAGATGGATTGTATATGTGAGACGGTCTGTGTAAAATATTCCAGTGTTCTCTCAAGTTCCATGAGCCTTGGCAGGGTTTATTACGTGGAATCTCAAGGTTGGAAGAAAAGGTGTCTTTCTAATTCGCTACAACAGAACTCACAAAAGACTGTTTTCCCTCTTCTGTATTTCAGTCTGTGATCTCAGCAGCACTGTTCAGGATCATAGAACTGGTTTAACTGTCTCAAACAGCAGAGAAATGTGACCTTCTGTTCATAAAAAGCTAAATATAAACGTAAATTTGAGCTCAGGCTTATTGGCCAGCCTGTTTTATTTGTCATTTATTCCCTAATGGCTGGTAAGTTTTGCATGTATCAAAAAGCTTATTCCTAGCTATAACAGTCACTCCAGATTTGGACAGAGGAACTACCTGATAAATATACAGGCTGCTTCTGTGCTGCTCTACTCTTGGGAGACAGAGATGGAATATTTGGCTTTAGTTTCCTTGCAAAAGAATCTTGGAGGGCACGATTTATTCTCATTGTATCACTGAAAGATTTTCAGTCAGAAGGTTTGGGGAACCTGCGGTCTTGAGGCTACATGAGGACCACATATGTTCCCCACCTCTGGTTTAGACCATTTAAGGCAACCCTGTGATAAAAATCAAGAACTTAGTAGCCCACCCTCCCTCAGGTAGATAGTGTTAACTTGAAAGTTTGATTAGAGGAGACACAGGCTAGGTGATATGTGAATCCATATTGTTTATTCCCTTAAAGCTAGCTGAAGTTAGCAAGCTTGTACTTACAAGGAGCCAAAACCCAAGTTCTGATTGCCTGATACAAGATTGACAAAGTTTTTATGTTTTTGGACAATCCCAGGATGTTTGTGGCCCTCAGATTTATGGTCTCCATATGTTTTCTATCCATACCATGAGAAAGGGAAGCTTCTTACTGGTAAATACAAGATAGTTGACAAAGCAGTGTCAGTCAAAATTTAAGATCTCAGAATGTTCAACTTTTCCTCCACCTGGAGTATGCCCTCAAGACAAGAGAAATTCCATTATTCTGAATTTCCAAGCATCCTATCACAAAGGGGGAGAATACCCATTGCAGACATTAACTGGTCTTTCAAGTTACAGACACCGGAAAGGGCACTTTTAAAGCAAAGCAAAGCAGTCTGATCGATTAGTTCAGGCTTTGGATCCTTTTGAAGACCAAAAAGTTATATTTAATTATTATCAATGGATAGAGAGAAAAATAAATGTTGTCAGTGAGCTTCTCTTTTCATTGACATTGGAGAAAACCATTAACCCTTCTACTTGAACATTTCTTTTTTAATTAATTTTTTCAATTAACAAGCATTTATTTTCTCTCCCCACCTCTCTTCATCCCACATTGAAAAAAGAAAACAAGGAAAAAAACCTCTTGTGTTAAATATGCATTGTTAAGTAAAGCAAATTCCCACACTGGCCATGTAGCAATATATCTCTGATTCTGTACCTTGAGTCTACCATCTGTCAGGAGATGGCATTCTTCATCATCTGTCCTCTGAAAGGTCATAGCATTGATCAGAGTTCTTAAGTCTTTCAAAGTTGTTTGTGCTTACAATGTTGTTATTGTATGAATTGTTCTCCTTGTCAGGGGCACTTTAAAGGTGGGTCCATTTTCACTTATGAAATACCTGTTACGGCTGAAGTCTTTCTGCCCAGTAAATTACCAGTCTATTGGAAATATGAAAATTGGGTGATTGGCTGTGTTGACTCTTCTATTCTCAACTCTTATTTATTTGGCTACTAAATGGTGTCCTTGATCAGGAAACAGCAACAAAAAGGCTAATCACCAACTTCTAATAATTTTTAGCATTGCTCTCTGGTACTCAGCCAGACTCTACAAAGTATTGAGGTTTCCATATTAGGCATCGTGTAACAACTCAAGAAAATACCGTATGTGGAAAGATCTCAGCTATGACTCAGTTCTCTTTCACACCTTTACTACTGCTAGATAAACTTAAGAGCCATTCTTTGTCTCTACTCTACGTAATCAAATCAAGGGAGAAGTAAATACTCATTTGTGATGAATGCTAAAACAGAAGGAAAATAACATTTCTTACTCATTTGATGTTGTCCTTAACCCATGTCGGTACTCCAGCTGTACAAAATAATACCTCCCATTTATATAGTGATTTCCTCATGACACCTCTGCGAGGTAAATAGTATGCTGTTCCTATCTGACTGATACTTTCAGAATTTCTAGGGGTCGGTTAGTGGTCTTATAGTTAATGTGCCTGAGACTAGAATTGAATTTAAGGCTGCTGACTCTAAGGTCATGAATGGGAATGTCTCAGTTAAAGAGGCTTCTAACAGTATAGTGTGTGTGTGTGTGTGTGTGTGAGAGAGAGAGAGAGAGAGAGAGAGAGGGAGAGAGAGAGGGAGAGAGAGAGAAACAGGAAGGAAGGAAGAAAGGAAGAAAGAAAGAAAAGAAAAAAAAGAAGAAAAGAAGAAAGGAAGGAAGGAAAAGAAGAAAGCAGATGTTGGAGTGAATCAGAAAAACTGGGTTTGACCCTGGTCTAATATTTTCTGGTTGTGTGACTTTGGGCAAGGCACTGAACATCCCTGATTCTCCATATCCTCGTCTGTAAAATATAGTTCATGATGCTTACTCCACCCACCTCATAGGCCAGCTGTGAGGCCAACATTCCACCAAACTTAAAGTATTGTAGAATATGAGTTATCATTATTATTCCCAAGGTAACTGATCTTCAGACTAACAAGTCTCATTCCCACTTAATTTTCTTTGATAACTCTGCTTTTGGAACTTTCTTTCCATTTCTCTCTTAGAATTTTTTTCCCTGCTGCTCTACAATTTCCTCTTCCCTTCTTGTTGTTTATACCTCTCAGATGCTTGCCGACAGTTATGTCTCCCCATTAGTCTTAATTTAGAAAACTCATACATATATTTATTGAGCGCTTTTAATACTTTCTCAGATACCAGTTCCCGCCTAGACCATTAGTTATTTGGAATTTCTTTCAACCTATTTCCTAAAATGGATTCATCTGTAGTTCTCTAGAAGAGACCTCCTTTTTCCCCTTGAACCCAGATCTCTGTATCTGTTCCATTGAGGCAAATACAGAGGACAAAGGTGAATCCTCCCACACCTCTTCCAACACATTCTGAGCTTTCTTGGGATAAGGGGGAAGAAAGAAGTAAAGAGAGATACTGCAACCAATCTGGTTCATGAAATACTTAGGGCCAGGGCAGACCTGGGCTAGGTTTTCTGAGGTTTCAGACTACAGAAGGGTCCTATCCAAGGTTAGATCCACACTCACAGGGCAGCTTTGGGATAGACTCTGAGACCAGGCCAGTCTTTGGAAGTAAGAGCTCTCATGTATATGCAACAGCCAAAAATTTGAGTTCTGGCTTTTGCTGTAATGTGAAATACCTACTCATTCTTGCATATCCATGGGGTAGGGTTAGATGACTCCTATGAATAAAAATGGACATTTGTATAGTGCTTTAAGGTTTGCAACATACTTTACATACATTATCCAATATAATCCTCATAGCAATCTTATGAAGTCAGATAGATATCATTGTCCCCATTTTACAGATAAGCAAACTAAGACTAAGAGAAGTTAAGTGACTTGTACAAGATCACACAACTAATAAGCATCAGAGATGAGATTCAAACCCAGATCTTTCCTGATGCCAGTTTCCTCTCTCCGTGCCACACTGCGTCTCCAAAGAAGTCTGGGAAAGACGCTAGGATATCAGATCACTAGGCAAGGTTTCCAAGATTTTTAGAGTCACTGCTTCTCCCTGCCTCTAACATTTGAAAAGGACCCCTCAGGTCATCAGATGAGACTCAGTTATCTCCTGGGCTAATCCAACACTATTTTCCACAGCACAAAAATATCATGGCATCCTCATTTTCCCCTCCTGGGTTTTGTTACTAAGAAGTCTCTTCTGCTAGTCCTAACAACAGGATCTTTAGAGAGGAAACATGACCTAGTGGGAAGAACAAAGGAACAGGAGACAGAAGATCTGAATCTGAATTCTGACTCTTGCCATTTAACAACCATGTATCCCTGGAAAATTTAACTTCCCCAAGTCTCAAATTCTTTATCTGTAAAATGGGGATAATAATAGGGCTACTATCTACCTGATGAGGCAGCTAGGTGCCATAGTGGATAGAGTGCCTGGGATCAGGAAGACCTGAGTTCAAATCCAGCCTCAGATAATTGCTAGCTGTATGACCTTGGGCAAGTCATTTAACCCTGTTTGTCCCAGTTTCCTCATCTGTACAATGAGCTGGAGAAGGAAATAGCAAACCATTCTAGTATCTTTGCTAAGAAAATTTCCTAAAGGCATCACAAAGCATCAGACGCTACTGAAAGATGACTAAATACTTCCCTGATAGTTATTGTGAGGATCAGATGAAATGTACATAAAGCACTTTGCAAATCATTACCCACTAAATAAATGCAAATAAAGAGTTATGGCCTGAAATTTCATAGTATTTATGCTCCTTCTAGACCTTTCAAGAATGTGTGATTGACCTTGATTGCATTTGGTTGGTACAACCTTGAAGCTCATGTCATGGAAACCCTTCCACAAGTGCTGATAGCAACCTTTCTGTAGCTTAGTTGGCTTACAGAGTCATATGAGGCTCAGAGTGACTTGCCCTTAGTTGTACAACTGGTAAATATTAGAAGCAGGGTTTGAACCCAGGTTTTTCTGACTCCAAGTCCAGCACTCTATTTGCTATACTTGGTTGCTGTGAGTGCAGCATAGAGTTTGGGCTAGAGACTAGTTATAGAAACTTGGCTCCATCTCCAGTCATCCTGATCTATATCTGGCCACTGGACCCAGATGGCTCCAGAGGAGAGAGCGAGGCAGGTGACTTAGCACAGCCCTCCTCATTTAAATCCAGTTCACTTGCAAGTCATGGCATCACCTTCCTGATGTCATCGTCCTCCACTAGAACAAAGGGCAAATGCTAACAACAGCTATGGAAACTACCAGATGGAGAAATTTCTTCTACCAAAGCAGGTGATCACTTTCTCTGGAACTAATAGTCATTGAGAGTTGCCTAGTGAGTGGAGAGCTTAAGTGTCCAAAGTCACAAAGTTAATATGTATGCATATGTTAATATACATACATACGGGCTTGGGACTTGAACCACCATCTTCCTGGCACCAAAGCCAGAAAGTATTTGCTAATACTTCTCATCTCAGTGTAACCACTGAAATGTACTTGCTCTATTGAGAAGATTTTCCTGTATAACTTTCTTATTGATCCTATCATAATTAATCGTGTTTATCCTATTAACTGCTTAAGTCATGACTCTTTGTCTTTGAAGTTGGTTCTGAATTCAGCTGTAATGGGTTAAGTTTAGACAGTCAGCTCTCCTGCTAATCACTGATCTATTTTTGCCTCAAGGAATTTAGCTGACCTTGGGGATGCATGTAAGGGAGATGGGTCTAGTATCTTTACACCATCATGTCATCCTTCAAGGATGTCTGGTTTGCTATCCAAAAAGGGCTGCTAACTTTTGACCTTGCACCTGGACTCCAATAATGAGCACTTCTTAGTCTCATGAGAGAAGAAAGGGAGTCATTGCTGGTGCCCATTACCAAACTTCCAACTAATCATGTTGCTTTCTGTGCCCCAACTTTGTAATCAATCATGTGGCCTTCAACTCCATGATGTCATCTACCCTGTACTGTTTTTGCTTGTTACTCCTCAAAACCTATAAAAATGGGACTGTCTTTTTGTTCAGGGTTTTTGGCACAAATGGAGGCAATCCACTGACCCATTTATTGATAGGTGGCTTGCCCCTGCCAATAAATATTATCTTGAGTGAAGAATTGCCTCAGTTTTCCCGTTTGTTAAATTTTATTTGTGACACTATGTTGGTTTGGGGGAGGGGTGTTTGGGCCAATTTTTACTTACACCTGGCTGGATCAACCAAGAAATCTCAGCCTCATCAATACCCCATTGTTATTTCTCAAAGCAATGTGTATTCAAGAGCCAAGCTCTCACTTCACTTGATGCTTCCCTGACTTTTTCCCTGTTGAGGATGTCCTTTCCAGTGAGTTAAAACATCTTAAGGTCTTAAAAACTGTTGCATAGCCTCTCTTATTATGACAGTTGATGTGTATGTGAATGTTTATGCTTCACACTTGCTTCAAATTAATATTGGCAATATAGAACCATGTTAATTAATAGGTCCTTCTGCTGAAATGTAAAATGATTTGCCTCCAATGGGAAGAAGCTGAAAAGTGACTTGCTAGTTCAGAGCATAATGAAGGAAAGAACAAATCCACTTAATGAAAGCAGAACAAATTATGTGATTTTTTGTGGGACTTTTTTTCTTGTCAACATGAGATAAGGGCCATTAATTTGATGGCCAAGAGCTTGTCTTTTTGTTTTATTTCCCTTTGATGTGGTTGGGCTACTTGTAAGGCAAGAGCAGGTCACACAAGAGCAGGTTCGTGACATATGAAAATTGATTGAAAGAACTGAGGACAGTTAGCTTGGAGAATAGAAGACTTAGGGAGTATGTGACAGCAGTTTGCATCTTTCAAGGACCAAGGAGATATGATTTAGGTAAATACCTGCTAGTCAGGATGGAAATTCCCACAGCATCTCTCTCCTTGAACCTCAAAAGGTTAATCTTCATAGCATACTGTGATTGACAGATGACACTTCCTACAATAAAAAAAAGAAAGGATGGAAATTTCCCAGCCCTGAACCAAGTGCTTTGAAGAGTGATGCTGAGGAGATATTGGAGTGGGGTGCTACCATAACAAATGAGAGATAGCAGAAGCTCTTGGGACTGAGTGCTGTTGCTACTGCCACTGCAGTGATCAGAGGTGAATGATCAAGTCACCTGGAACCACCACAAAACAGAGTATAGCTGTCTTCATTTGCCAGGTACTACCAAAAGGGAAACTCCTTTTTATCTGCCCTGTTCCCTTCTTCCCGAAGATTAGAGTTTGTGTCCAGTCCAAGGCTTCTCTTTGTTATTTAAAAGTTTACATTTTACATTGATATTCACCCTAAAGGTCAGTGTCAAAATAAGACTTCCAGTTAACTTAATAAATCATTACTCTGCATTAATTTCATTTGGTCAAGGGCAGTTAGGAAGTAGTCTTAGTTGATAGCACTCAAGAATAAAGGAAAATCTTTCTGATTTACCAGCTTGAAACAAACCAAAGAGATTTTATTTTATTTTTTAAAAATACACTTTATTTCATTAAATATTTCCCAGTTACATTTTCTAAAGTTCTAACATTCATTTAAAAAATTTTTGAGTTCCAGATTCTCCCTCTCACCTACTCCTCCCCCTCCCTCTTCTTTTTAGAAGGCAAGCAATATATTGATTATACATGTGAAGTCAGACAAAATGTATTTCCATATTAGCTATGTTGCAAAAGAAACACACACACACACACACACACACACACACACACACACACACAAACACATGCCAAGAAAAATGAAGAAAATGAAAAAAAATAGTATGCTTCAATCTGCACTCAGAGTTCATCAATTTTGTCTCTGGTAGTGTATAGCATTTTACACTTTGGATCTTTTGGAATTGTCTTGGATCATTGTCTTGATCAGAATAGCTAAGTGATCATTTTCACAATATAGCTATTACTGTGTACAGTGTTCTCTTAGTTCTGCTCACTTTACTTTGCATCAGTTTATATAAAACTTTCCAGGTTTTTCTGAAATCACTCTGCTCATCATTTCTTCTAACACAATAATATTCCCTCCCAATCATATACCACAACTTGTTCAGTCATAACCCAAGTAATGGGCATGCCTTCAATATTTAATTCTTTGCCACCACAAAAAGAGCTTCTAGAAATACTTTTATACAAGTAGGTCCTTTTCCTTTTTTAAAAAAAAATCTATTTGGGGTGCAGATCCAGTAGCATTGTTGTTGGAGCAAAGGGTAGACACAGCGTTATAACCTTTGGGGTATTATTCCAAATTGTTCTCCAGAATAGTTAGATCAGTTCACAAGTCCTCCAACAATGCATTACTGCCCCTATTTTTCCACATTTTTTCCAGTATTTGTTATTTTCCTTATCTGTCATATTAGTCAATCTGATAGGTGTGAGGTGGTACCTCAGAGTTGTTTTAATTTGCATTTGTCTAATCAATAGGGATTCAGAGCATTTTTCCATGTGATTATTAACTGCTCAGATTTCAAAGATATTGCATTGGTTAATGTTAGTAACTCTTCAAAAACAGGGAAAGGAATAAGCCAATTGAATCTGGATCATCATGGATTCCCGAAGACATAGGAAAATAAGTCAGTAGTGTTGGGGAAAATAGGCTGGGAAATGAGAAGCTTCCTCCCACAGCTCCTCAGAAGTAGCTGCAACTTTCCTTTCCTTTCATTCCCCCCCAAGGTTTGAAGAAACTCTTTTCTTTGTGGAGCAAAGTCAATAGTAGTAACTGAGCCATGACTGAAAAGGGAATTTGACTCTGCCCACATGAGTGTGGGAACTAAAGAAGGGGCAACTAGTTTTCTTTTTTAGCAAAATACCTCTAACCTTTAGCCACCATCAGGCAATTATTTGAAGGTTTGTGTCTTGCAAGTGCAGGATTAGGTTTATTCTATCTGTCCCCTTGTTCGAAAGCTCTGCTGGCACCAGAGCCTATGAATGTCTTCTGGGTGTGTGACCCTGAGAATCATCATATCCACAACATGATCCTACTCCATTACATATCCAAGTGTAGTAGTGTATGGTGGAAGTGAAAGGTATAGTGAAAGACACCCTGGGAGGAGTAAAGCAATAGAGAGCAGCACTAGGGCTATGGGGAAGGTGAAGAGAGGCAAATTTAGGCATGATATAAAGACATTTCTTCCTAATACCTAGATCCATAAAAAAATGGAATAGACTACTACATCAGTAGTGTGTTCTCCTTCAGCAGTGGTTTTTGATCAAAGTGATCAAATCACTTTGTGATTTATTTCATACAAAATAAATGAATATCTGTCATTTATATTTGTAGGGGGGATTCTTTTTTAGGTATTTCCTGAGTTAAACAACAACTGAGTTCTCTTTCAAGTCTTACAGAAAACAATACTTATTAGGATAGTCATCCTAAAAGTATCTATTACGTCCCATCTTTATGTATGATGATGTGATAGGAACTATAGAAAGTCATGTCATCATATCGTTACTGAATTCTAGGTTTAGACCTTACCACAGAAGATGGACAACATCGACACACGGAGAATTCACTTGACTTTTCTAGTCTTCAGTTTCCTCATCCATTGGGTTGGGTTAGATGATTTATAAGGTTCTATGATCTCAGCAATAAGTGGTATCTTCCTCCCCAGCACTGTATTCATGGGGCATATAACATAGAGAATGATACAAGGATCAGTCATCAGTTAATCAAGCAGCTATTGAATACTTACATTGCTAGGTGAGAGAGGCAGCATGGTCTGACTCCAAGAGTGCTAGACCTAGAATCATGGAGCTTCTTTCTGAAATCGCCGGTACCATGGTCAATACACTTCCTTTCTCTGGCCTTCACTTTCCTCATTTGTAAAGTAAAAGGAGTTAGACTATATGACCTCTACTTCCCTTCTGGCTATGAATCTAATCTTACAGAAGTACCAGTCATGGTCCTGGTACTCATAGAGCTTTACAATATCATGGAAGAAAACAAAAAAAGGCATAAAACAATTTAATGAACATTTAAAATAATTAAGAGGACCATTAAGAGAACAATTTAGTATTAAACCATGGCAACAAAAATGAATCAAAGTAATTACATACTATTAGTCTTCCTTGAAATGTCAAATCAACAAATTTAACTCAGTTCAAAAAACATTTGTCATCTACTAGACATGGGCTAGAAACTAGCAGATGAAATGATATAACTTCAACTCTTAAGAAACTTATAGTTTAGTAATGAAAAAAAGACACATACCCCCTTTCCTCCCCCCCCAAAAAAGCTCTGGACACTAATAGAGATCTGAATTCTTGTCTTAGAGGCTCATTGATAATTAAGAATATTTTTTGTAATTTCTCTGTGTCTCATGCCCCACCCAGACTCTCTATCTGGGAAAATCTTAATCTGACTCATTTTTGTTCTCTTTAGGACTATTACATTTCCCCACCCTGAGGCTTCCTAATGACATTTAACCATAATATTTATTTGAAACAGTAGTGAACACTCCATCTCTGTATCTTTATGCTAACTGTCCCTTCATTCAAGGATGTTGTTCATCCTTTTCTCTCTAAGAGGACCAATGACATCATGAGGGTGATATCTTGATTTTTGAGTGAATTGAATTTAAGTGAGGCAGAGTTGTACAAAGTCACCAGTCTCACTCTCTCCTCCAGAGTCATTGGAATCCAGTGGCAAGACACAGATTAGGATGACTGGCGATGCCCCTGGATGTAGTGGGAGACCTTGGTCTTTTTAAGCTAAGGTCTTTCCCAGGTCTCAGGTTGTCTGAGGCAGTGCCCATTCAGTGATTAAGGGCTCGGTAAGAAATGAGACAAAAGATGGCCTCCTTTACCATCACAAAAATATCAATCTGGGAGGGGAAGACCCTCAGGAAGTTCTGGCTGGAACAAGAAATAATTGCTGTTTACACTTAGTCTAAGCCATTAAAACCTAAACAACAAGCAACAGAGACTTGGGCTGAGTGACTATTACTGGACGTTCAATGAAAGCCAGAGTGATTTGGGTTTGAAGGCTTAGTCAAATAACTCCATTTGAATTACAATGGGCTTTTTAAAGCCTGTTTTTTCAGAGCTATATTTCAAGAAATCATAAATGAAAACTACACAAGATAAAGAGTTAATTGTCCCAGGTTTTTGAAAAAAATAATGATAAAATAAATAGGATATTAAAAAAAAAATTCTAGCCCCAAACTCTAAGATACATTACAAAGCATAAGCAACCAAAAATTGTATTCCTTTGGACAGACTACCCACATGTAAAGGTATGACTCCCCACGTGGACAGAGAGACCACATATGTGATGGCATAATGAACCAGAAGACAATAAGACTTGAGTTCAACTCCTCCCTTTGACATATAGTGACTGTATGACCTAATACCAATCAACTTAACCTCTCTATATCCTTGGCAACTCTCTAAGACCATAAATTGCAGAACTCTATTGGTAGGAGTTTCTTCAGTAAAGGCTTCCCTAGTCCAGTGAAATTACAGGTGCAGTCACTATCCTGTATCTACTTATCTGAAAATATATCGTGTTCTCACCAGATAGGACACAAAAGCTTTGTAAGAAGGCCCAGGCTCACTTTTGTATTTATTTGTATACCATGTCTGGGACAACTCTGTAGATACTTAATACATGTTTGTTCATTTCTTGATTGATATGAAGGGAAAAGGAAAAGAAAGAGTCAAAAATACCTTCTTGGGAATCTGGATAAATCTGGTTTCACAGAAAGAGGCATGAACTAAGAATGGGGAACAGGTTTATGTGGGAAGATACATTGGTTTGAAATAAGTTGCATTTGAAGGGTCAGCAATATGTGCAAGTATAGATCCTTTGTGAGTAGTTGGAGATGCAGGTCTGGAGCTCCTAAGAAAGGTCTGGACCATAGATATACATTAGGGAGTTGAATGTACAGATCTGGCTGAGTCCACCACTAACTAACTAGCTGTCAACCTTCGGCAAAACCAACCTCTCTCATGGGCTCTGTTTCCTCAGGTATAAGATGAGCTAGTAATCCAACTCTAAGGTTTCTTCTAATTCTCAAAGACTATGATTCTGTCTCTGGTACCAGTTTATGATAGAAAAAAAAGCCCAGTGTGGACAGAGGAAGGATCTTCAATATCAGTCCACTCAATGTCAGACCCTAAGCAATTATTTTCTTAATGTATCCTTTAAATCCTTAAACAATGATAATGCAATAACCACCAGCTCTTGTTACCTGGCACATTCCAGACAAGCATATGGTTATTTTTCAAGTCTTTTTCCTGTTTAAGTATCATAAGATCTAGAGCTGCACGAGACCTCAGAGATCATCTAATCCAATTCTTTAATTTTATAGCTGCAGAAATTGATGCCTAGAAAAGAGAAATTACCTATCCAAGGTCACCTAGTCAGTAAATATGAAAACCAGGAATCAAGAATGTGAATGCTGGAATTAAAATCAAGGAAGAAAAACCTAGCATCCGCGATGAAAAGGCATTATAGTAGAAAGAACATTGGGTTTGGGGTCCAGGGACCAGGGTTCGCATCCAGTCTCCTCTGCTTACTATCCTTGTGGCTTTGAGCAAATTGCTTAAACTCCCTAGGCCTCAGCTCCCTCACTATAAAATGAGGGGGTTGGACTAGATAGATGATCTCTAAGGTCCCTTTTACCTCTAAATCTAGGATTCTCTGACTCCAGTAAGGTGGGTTTTTTCCCGCTGTGTCACTTTCTCATTATGGATTCTGCTAACTTCTCCATCCACGCTCACATCCTGGGACTTCATCCCACTAACACCCAAAGAAGGCCTATATCTGAGGTCTGGCCAAGCTTCAGTCTTTTCAGCCCTTGAGATAAAACTCCACAGACACTGCAACTGTTACTTCCTGATCATTGTTTTCAGAGACTGCAAGGCCTTAGCTGAACTCTCTTAGGATTCTATGTTAATTAAATTTTTTAAAAAACCACAAGTCTGAGGCTATTGGGTACTGTCTTTGGAACTTTGATACTGGCAAGGATAAAGTATGGAAAAATTATCTTGCCAAGAGCTGAATCTTTCAGTAGGATAGGTAGGGAGTGAAGGTAGGGAAAAGTCTACCCTGGACTGCTAACTCACAAATTATTAGCTCTCTTAGGAGAACTGAAAAGGAAGGACTGACTCTGGTTCTCTTATGACTTCTCTGAAAGGTCTTCTGAGAATTGTCCTAGGCTCCCATTTCCCACCTTCCAAGGTCCCTCCCTTGTGAAGTTCCATAAGCCTGGAGCCTTATGTTTCATTTTACTCTGCTTCATCCTTCTGTGAAACATGTGAATTCATGGTCTCCATTGGGCTAACTAGCTCTGTCTCAAACAAAACAGCTTGGGAAAGAACTAAAGGAAGGCATGATGGGAGCATCATTCATTTTATCTAGGCTGAGCTGGTTTCTCTTTAAAAGACAAAAAATTTTGTTACTATTTTTTTCTAATTCAGTAAAAAAAATTTTTGGTAATTTAATTGGGATGGCATTAAATAATTAAGTTAGTTTGGGTAAAGTTATAATTTTTATTATATTGGCCCTGCCTACCCATGAACAATTAATATTTCTCCAATTATTTAAATCTGATTTTATTTGTACAAATTTTTTTTAAATGATTTTGTTTATATAGTTCCTGGGTTTGTTCTGGCAGGTTTATTCCAGGTACTATCTAGAGTTATTTTTTTTCTGTCTTTTTTTTTTGGAGAGGGGAAGGCAGGGCAATAGGGGTTAGGTGACTTGCCCAAGTTCACACATCTAATAAGTGTTAAGTGTCTGAGGCAGGATTTGAACCCAGGTCCTCCTGACTCCAGGGCCAGTGCTCTATTCACTGTGCCACCTAGCTGCCCCTAGAATTATTTTAAGTGGGGTATTTTTAACTATCTCTTCATGCAGAGTGTTGTTTGTGACATATAGGTATGCTGATAATTTATGTGGATTTACTTTATGTCCTGCTACTTTGCTAAAATTATTAATCGTTCAACTAACTTTTAAGTTGAGTCCTTGGGATTTTCCAATTTTACTAGGTTAGAAAATAAATAATAACAATTCATTTGGCAAAACAAAAAGTCAAGAACATCAAAGGAAATGATGAAAAAAATGTAAAGGAAGGAGGTTTAGCAGTACCCGATCTTAAATTATATCATAAGGCAGTAATTACCAAAACTATTTGGTACTGGCTAAGAAACAGAAAAGCAGATCAAGGTAGAGTAGACATACAATTTACAGCAATAAATAAACATAGTAATCTTGTATCTGACAAGTGTAAAGATAAGATTTGGGGATAAGAGTTCATTATTTGGTAAAAATTATTGGGAAAACTATAAAGCAACGTGATAGAAACTGAGCATAGATCAATATCTTACACCATTTACCAAGATAAGGTCAAAATGGATACATGACAGACATAAAGAAAGATTCTACAAGAAAATTGGACCACAGAACATATTACTTTTCAGACTTATGGATAGGCAAATAAATTATGAATAAACAAGAACTAGAGAGCAAAGTAAGGTACAAAATGTATGGTGTCAATTACATTAAGTTAAAAAAGGGTTTGCACAAAAAAAAAACATAGCCAGGATCAGAAAGAAAGCAGAAAATTGGGGGAAATTTTTATAGACAGTTTATCAGATAAACATCTTATATCTAAAATACATAGAGAACTTTTTCAAACCTATAGAAATATGAGTCATTTCCCAATTGATACATGGTCAAAGGATATGATCAGGTTTTCTGATGAAGAAATCAAAACAATTTATGGACACTAATTCATTGTTGGTGCAACCATTTTGGAAAGCAATCTGGAATTATACTCAAAGAGTTATTGAACTACCTATACCCTTTGACTTAGCAATATTACTACTTGGTCTATTTCCAAAGATAATGAGGGAAAAAGAAAAAGAACTTACATGTTCTAAAATGTTTATAGCAGCTCTCTTTGTTGTGGCAAAGAACTGGAAATTGCAGTGGAGATGCCAATCAACTGGGGAATGGCTGAACAAGTTGTGGTATATGACTGTGATGGAATACTACTATACTATGAGAAATGATAAACTGAATAATTTTAGAAAAACATGTAAAGACTTGCGTGAAATAATGAAAAGTGAAATGAGCAAAACCAAGAGAATATTATATGCAGAAAGAATGACTGTAAGTGAATAAGTTATTTTGACTATTATAAATACCCATATTAACTACAAAGGACATATGAAGAAAGATGGTATCTTCATCCAGAGAAAGAACTGATAAATAGAAGTATGTATAGAATAATTTTACATATACATGCACCTATTTGTGTCTAATAGCATCCATCTCTAGGGTGGGGGTGGGTGGGGATAGAGGAAAACAAATTCACTTGATAATTCTGTCACATATTTAGAAGGAATAGCAAGTTGTGCATAATAGATTTGTGGTTCCATGTGCAATTATTTTTTTTATTGTAAAAGTTATTGAAATATTTGTTTTATTCCATAAGTTAAAAATAAAATTTAAAAAATACGAAATAAACTAGAGGAAAAAAACAACAAAAGATAAACAAACAAAGGCAAAGAATTCCTCTTTGGGGTTTGATTGGTCAAGAGCATTGGCTCCCTGCTTGACTGAGGTATAAAACACAGTCAGTGAGGACTTGGGGCTCTTCAGGCTTAACAGAATTCCCACTGCTGTGGGAAATTATCAGATATGACTTCAAATACATTGAGAATATCTGCAGTTTTTTTAAAATCAATAATCCTAAAAACACGGCCATAAACACATCCTATCAAGGAGGATAGTATTAGATTACAAATCAATACTCTTTTAGTGTCCTATGGATCTTCTTTGATGTGAAATTATGTATCCTGGCAGTTTTAAATATCAAGAAAATATGAAAGGGGGAAATGAAAAGAGGAAGAAGAGAGCCTTGTGATGTGGCTTGGTTACTAGGATAAAAGCATGTATACACACACAAATATATGCCACTCTTATTGAATGTGATGCTGAGGCAGATGCAGATGCAGAAACAAAGAGAAGCTGAGGTTACCTGAATCAATGGTGTATCCTTATTAATCCTTGCTTTGGTTGAGTAAATTTCTCTTTGTTAATTTTTTTTTTATGATCCTCAACTATCTCGTTGCATTTTAATCCCAAACCTAGAGTGAGTTAGGTTTGACCCAGAACAGAAGAAAACTGGTTCAGGCTTTAGGCAGGGAAGAAATTATTGGTCCTGGAAATGGGAACACTCCTTGGGCCAGAGTCATGCCATTTCTCTTGATAGTGAATGAGCGCTTTTAACCAGCCAGACAACTGTATTTCTCAAATCTTTGGGGTTTTGTCACTGGGCTTGGGTGGAGAAAAAATAGTTTAAAAAAACCCAAAGTGCCACAAGAGTATTTAAAATTCATTGCTCAAAGGGTGCTGAGAATGATATCTTTCCAGGAGTCCTTGCAGCAGCTGCAAAAGATTGACATTTCCCCATTCCTCAACCCTATTCGGAATTCCTTTCATGTTTGGTGCTGAGGATTATACTTCACAGGTCAAGTAGCCCTTAATAGCATAGAACTTCTCAGAATGTCCCATTTGGAATATTATGCATTATCAAGGCCTTTTCAAAGACTACTATTTGGGATACTAGGGAGATTAATCACTCACATTACATGAGTAAGACCACATCCCTCCTGCCATGAGTTTGCTTTTTTTTCTTTTAATTGCTGCTGGCTCTCTTGGAAGGGTGAATACATCTCTGGTCACTACTGGTATAGATGCCCTAGATGTTTGGAAGGCCTGTGAGAAAATTGCAGACATGCAAGCAAGTGGTTTTAGTCAGGTGGAGTCGGAGAACTCTTAGATGTGGACCAGCCCTGGGCAAAATTGGGAAGCTGACTTTTATTCTCTTTTCAATTCTTTCTCCTTCCTTTAAAAAAAATTCATTGATGTTTTGTTTTTATATCACCTATATTTCCTAACAGATTCCTCCTTCTTATTCCTCCCCCTTCCCTTCCCAGTGAACCATCCCTTCTATAAAAGAATAAAGAAGAGTTAGGGAAAAATTTAACAAAACTAACAACATAATAAAAAAAAAAAACCTTAACATCATATGAACCTTCCAAAGAAAATCTCCAAAGAAGCAGGGGAAAATACTTTCTTACGTCTCTTCTCTGGGGGCCAAGCTTGGTCATTATATATATTTTCATGTCATTCACTTACAGTGGGTTTGTGGTTAGTGTAATTTCTGTCTACATTGCTATAGTCCCTGTTTATCATTTCTTGGTTCTGTTTACTTTACTTTGCATCAGTTCAGATAATATTCCAAAACATTCAAGTACCATACCTTGACTGGTCACATCCCACCTACCTTGTTTCCAGTTTTTTGCTACTGCAAAAAATTGATGCTATAAATATTTTGGTATATATGGGACTGTTCTTAGAGTCATTGGCCTCTTTGCTCCTCTTCCTAGGTCCCCTTCCCTGTATCTGCCTCATGGCTTCCAAGACCTTCTCATATGAAGCACTATCAATACTGACTCTGGTCAGTCCTCTAGCTGCTTTCTCTGTCCCTCTTTCCTGTTCCATCTGAGCCTCACTAGATGAAGGCAGGAACCATTTCCTTTTCAGTATCTTATCCCCAACACTTAGTACAGTATCTTGCATCCACCTAATACAGTGCTTAATGTCATTTGTTTCATTTTAGTCTCTGCGTCTCAGTTTCCAAATATGTAAAATAAAGAGATTGGAGAAAATTACCCAGATCTAGGTTTCTATAGTTACATCTTTAAGTATGCCTATTGTGCTATATGTTCAGCCATTCCAGTTACTGAATTTTGATTCAAATGCACTGAATAATAGAAAATTCAAGTCCCACCAGCTTCTTAAAGCCCTTTACAACTATCGTAGCCCATACTTATATTGAACTATTGAATAGTTTTTGAACCCCTGTCACACTTGTATTGAGGATCTAGCGGCTCTCAAGCTGTTTTGGGTGGGTTAGTTTTGTATCCTCAGCCACATAATAAGGTATTTGAAAACAGGGACAACTATGCCTGACAACCCTTTTTGTATCCTATGGGCACCTGGTATAAAACTAGGCATCTAGCAGATACTCAACAAATACTTGTTGGTTTGATTTGATTCACTATAAGGACCATATCAATCAATCAGCATTTATTAAATCCCTGACTATATGCCAGGTGCACTGGAGCTGAAAAGACAAAAATATAACAGGTCCTACCCTCAAGGAACTTATAGTCTATAGGGGAAGATAGCATATACACAGATAAGGATATTCAAAATAAGTATATACAAATGTAATGTAACTGAAGCCTCAAAACTCATTTGTATGGGACTCTTGTTTAATGGTAAAGACTGATTGCTTGACACTCCATGGCCTCATTGAGGGGCAGAGTTGATGAGAGTTGGAAAGAAGGAAAAGCCTAGTCTTCTGACTTTCAGCTTTGAAAGAAAGAAGACAAGAAGTTCCAGATTCTCCTCAGGTCTCTGAAGGGAGAAAGATTCTAGGAAGAAGCTCATTTGAACAAAGTGCTATCTCTTCTACATGTCAGCTTTTTAAGTCTTTCTCTCCCTCTGGAGACATTAAGAACGTGTAAAATGCTGTCTTCCTCTCAAAGCTGAAAGCCAGAAGACCAGCATCTTTCTCTTCTCCATTTTCACCAATTCTGTACATCACACCACAAGCCAGGAGCACCAAGCAATCAGTCTCCACCAATAGTTACAGTAAGGGTCCATGTGGAGGGAAGTACCAGCAGTTTGGAGAATCAGGGCTATGCAGATGTTTTACAGTATTAGATTATGGGCTAAAAAGCATCAAAGTCAGAGACAATGTGGAAATAGCTATAGTCCATGCTATTTGGACCTACCAAGTGGTACTAGTGAACAGGTTAGGCTGAACTGTCAATCATCCCTTAGTTTCCTCTAGAGAACTCATTCATTCCTCCCTTCTTAGAAGTGTGACTTTCTTCCTCAGCAACACCCTCCCAGTCACAAGTTTCTTCTTTATTCCACTCTTTGTTGGGAAACCAGTACATAAAGGGACCAAGTAAGGGAAATGGATCTCCATTTCCCAGAGACCTAATGTCCTGTTGATGTATTTCAGATGGGCTGGTTCTCCTTTTTCATTGTAGTGCTTTTGACTCTTGGGGCTCCCTTTTGCCTCCATGGCCAATAAGAGTAGAAGGCCTTTCGGCAAATAGCCCAACTCACAATGGAAAAGTTCAGAATAAGGATCCTAGCTAGGATGCCATACTGGCTGATGACCTCTGATCTCTTATCTATCTCCAACTGCCTATTACACATCTCATACTGGATGTCTTATAGATATCTTAAACTCATCATATCTAAAACAACTCATTGTCTTTCCTCCCAAATTCTCTCCTCTTCCTAACCTCCCTACTGTTGAGGGTACTATCATCCCCTCAATCACCCAGGCTCATAATCTCCTTGTGTTCTTCAACTCCTCACTCTTTCTCACACCTCCCCCTCACCCTGATCCTATCCATTTCCAAGGCCTGTTGATTTTACCTTCTTAACATCTCTTGTACATGACTTTCTCTCCTCTAACACTGCTATCACAATGGTGCAGGGTCTTATTACTTCACACCTGGACTATTGCAATAGCCTTCCGGTTGATCTCTCTGTCGCAATTCTCTCCAATTCCAGGTCATCCTCAAAAATGTCTTTGACTTGTTTGCCCACAGTCGGTTTCCCTACCTGAGAATATCAGAATATACCATATATGTGGGTCTCTACAGATTTGGATAAAAGTGTCTTCAGCCCAGATGCAAGTAACTAGCTCATGCTATGTATTTGGATAAGTTGTTAACCTTTCTTTCACCCCACTGAAAGAATGAAAATAACATAGGATTATAATTCTAGAGCTATAAGGACCCTGAAAGATCTACTCCAAACTCCTTATTTCATGAGGAGATTGAGGCCCGGAGAGGTTCAATGACTTGAACAATGACTTGTTCAAGGGCTCTCAGAGGGTAAGCACCAGAAGGCAGATTTTAACCCAGCTCTTCTCATCCTAGAGCAGTGGTTCTCAACCTTCCTAATGCCATGACCCTTTAATGCTCATATGTGGGCGTATCTGCATGTGGGTGGACCTGCCTGGAGACGGATAGAGGAGCAGTGTCTCAGTTCCTAAGACCATCGGAAATATGTGTTTTCTGATGGTCTTAGGCAACCCCTGTGACCCCTGTGAAAGGATAGTTTGACCCCCAAAGGTGTTGCCACCCGCAGGTTGAGAACCACTGTCCTAGAACAATATTCTGTCTAATATGCTGTGTTACCTCACTCTAAGGACTCACCACAGCCATTTAATAATAAAATGATTCTTCATTCCTCTCTAATAAATCCCAACTTTTCCCCAGGGACCTCTACAGTTCCCTAGACTCATCAAGTCCCACCGCAATTTGGACTTTCTTGAGAGGGAAAAGCATTTGAGATCAATTGGAAGCCAAACCATAATCCACTGGACCTGTTGTTGTTTATCCTTCATTTTTGAAGAGGACCCAGTGATATCACAGGTGATGTCTTGACTTTTGTGTGAATTGGATTTAAGTGAGGTAAAGTTGAGCAAAGCCATTGGCCTCAGTCTCTCCTCCTGAGTCACTGAAGTCTAGAGGCAAGACAAAAGTCAGGATGACTGGTGGCCTGGGATGCAGTGTATGATCTTAGTGTCTTTGATGCTTATCTAAGCTCTAAGCCCTCCACAGAGCCTGCTTTGGCCAAACACTCCATACAACCCATTGGTCCTACACAGACTGAATAATTCACTGGTGTGTCTTGGGGTCTCAGCCCCTTTCTTTCTACATGTTCTCATTTGGAGACCTTATCAGTTATCACAGGTTCAGTGATCTCTATGCAGTCAACTCCCAGATTTATGTATCCAGCCCCAGTCTTTCTCCTAAGCTCCAGTTCTGTTTTACCAACTGCCAATGGAACATTTCCAATGTACTATATAAGTATCTCAAGAATTAATATATTTAAAATGGAATTCATTCTCTTTTCCTTGAAACCCACTCTTTCTCCAAACCAACATCCTTTCCAGGTACCTAAGTTCATGACCTTGACTCTTCACTCTCACTTATCCTATGTAGCCAATCATTTGCCAAAATCTTGGTTCTATCTCCAGGGCATCTCTACTCTTTTTCTCCAATTATACACTCACTACCCTAGTGCAGACCCTCCTTACTTCTTCCCTGGGCTATTGCATTAGTACGATTTGGTCTCTTTTCTTCAAGCTTCTAATCCACCATGTAGTCACTAAAGTGATTTTCCTAAAGCACAAGTGTGACTTATCCATCTCCCACCTCTGCCCTTCTACTGGCTGTCTCTAGGCTTGTCATGCATTCTCTCCCCATCTCTTGGGATAACTGACTTGGGTCAAGTGTTGCCTTTCTACATGACACTTTTCCTGATTTCTCCCAGATATACTATCCTCCTTCCTTAACTACCTTATATTAATTTTATAGATACTATGTATTTTCTTATATATGTACATTGTCTCCCTCCCCTCCATTAGAATGTATAGTTCCTGAGGATAAGGACTATTTTACTTTTGCCTTCGTATTCCTAGCACTTAGAACAATGTTTGACACACAGGAGGCATAGAATCAATGTTTGCTGATTGATTGGTTGTAGAGGGAGTTTTTGTTTAGGTGTTAATAGGCTATAATAGATGGCCATTAAAATGCCCTCCAATTCTGAGATTCTAAGGTTCTATCACCCCACCATTAATCAGGCCCCCACAATAATTCAGATTACTTTGGAATTTTCCATAGTATTTTTCCCAAGGCAACATTTGCATCTGACTTGAGTTAACCAGACTGGAAAGGATCTTAAGATTGTTGCTTTAGAGGAAGAAGAGATCTTTGGAACAATCTACCTCAACTCCTTCATTTTATAGATGAGGGAACTAAAATCCAGAGGTTAAGTGGCTTGTCCCAGGTGACAGCTTATAGAAGAATGAGGATTTAAATCCAGGTCCTCTGACTACTTGTCTAGTGCTCTTTCTAAAGGCTTTGTGTATGGGCTTAGGGATGGCTCATACCTGGTTTCTGAAGATGAGCTTCCCCAAGGTAAGAGATCATCATCAGAGTACTGTGCCACAGGCAATAAAGTGTTTTGGCCATAGCAAACCAAGAAGAAACCTCTATCACGGTGTAAAGAGGTTGTCATCTACATGGAAGGAATGCCCACACTTAAGAAATCATAGCTCCTTGAGGGGTTAAAGGAGATTTCCATATTAGCAGTTCACCTTCCAAATGGGACATAGCAGAAAAGAAAGAGATGATTATTTGAATAAATAAATATTCAGGCTTTCTTCTTTTTAATGAGGAAAACCAGGATATGGTATATAAACAGCCTAAATTTCTTGAATGGCTATGCAGTATACTATTTATAACATCGCCTCTGTCCTACTTAAGTTATGACTAATCCTAAACAATTAGAAAGTCAGATGACCGCATATTTAAAGAAACAAATGCCTCAGATACACAGAGGGTTATTCCTAACATCAAAAATTCTGAAGACCCAAAGCTGTCCTCATATATAATTACAGTGCCAATGAGCAACAGGTGGAGATGATGGTTTTAAGAAGAGGGCCACAGAACCAGACTTACTAAGGGCAAAAGAAGAATGGGATCTTGGATTGGGAACAATCACCTTCCTCGCTCCTAACAGGGCAAAATTAAGGGGTAAGAAAGAGAAGAAAGGAAACTGGCTTTGTTGTCCCAGTATTTCTGATAGAAAAAAGGTAATGGTTCAATTTCTAACCAGCACATATATTCATTTCATATCTCCCCATACCAAGAAATGCTGGAAAACTGGAGCCTAGATCCATCACTAATATCTCTTTGATCTTCATGTCCCTGAGGTCTATAGGAGCCCCCAGATAAATGCTTCATAAAACTGTTCTGGGACAACATCTAAAACCTATCATCCCATAGCACTTCCTCCCTCCTCCCATCAAGTTTTTAATATTTTCTCCACAGTCAAAGCAAGTGCTCACAATTGGCCTGATATATTTAGTGCCCCCTTTGTGGAATAACAGGATTATTTTTATCACTTTCCAATTCTCAAAAATCTGACCTGTCACCAGAGAACTTCTAAAAATATCAGTCTGCTAATATCCTTCGTCATTCCCTTCCTTGCCTACAGCTACGATACTAGAGATGGGAACTTACTTGTTTTCTGATCTCAGTCCTGGTTGTTTCATTCCTTCAAGGTGACAGGAGACTGAACAGTCATCTTAGGGAAGTGAGGGCATGAGAGGAAGTTTGCTTTGTTGTGTAAGGTTTTTTTTTTAAACTTTTAACTTTCTCTGTAAACACATTTTTTCTTCTTTGCTTCTTCATCGGTTGGGGAGTCCCAATTCTTCTGGGTACAGGACTTACAGTCAGGAGACCTGAGTTTATAACCTGACTCTGATGCTTATTAGCTGTATGACAGTGGACAAGGCCATTCAATTCTCTGAGCATCAATTTCCTCATCTGTAAAATGGAGCAGTAATACCTACATTACCTAACTCACAGGAATACTGTGAGCAAGACTCTTAGTAAACTTTAAGGTGTTATAAAAATACGAGGTATTATTATAGTAAAAGATCATAGAAAACAGCCTCAGTCCTAGAAGAAGCTTTTAGTGAGACCACAATCCCTTTGTTTCAGCCAAGCTAATCTACCTGCTGCCTCATTCCCTACTCCTTCCATATACACTTATGCCTTGATAATTCCCATCGTTAAGTCTTAGCCTCCTGGAATATCTTCCCAACTACGGCTAATTCACATACATCACTCTTTTCAAAATCCGGGTCTAAATTTGACTGTTCCAGGAAGCCTGCCCAGATTATATCACCCACACTCATTCCTTTACTACGTGTCCCACTAATACTCTGGTGTTGCATTTGTTGTATGTTCTTCTTTTTTGGTATGTTGTTTTGCAGCTATTATCAAGTATGTCATGAATAGTTGTTTTGAATGCCAAAATTGGATTCCAAGTTAGAGAAGGTTTTCTCTTTTATATACTTCCATAGTATTACATAGGATACAATACATAGCATAAAATAAAGTATTTGGGGCACAACAGATATTTTATTAATAGTAGAACTAAATTCCTTGAGGGCAGGGTCTATTTTATTTTTATCTTCGTATCTGTAGTGCACAGAGGCCTGGCACATAGTAGGTATTTAAGAAATGCTTATTATACTTTACTATCCTCAGTGGACTCTATAATCCAGCAAATACTGACCCTCTTACTGTTCCTTGCCGACTATCTCCTGATTTCTTGCCTTTTCTTTTAAAAATTTTTTTAAATTTATATATTTTTTAATATTCTTTTCATTTTAAATTGAATTCCAAATTCTCTCCCTCCCTTCTACCCTTCTCCCACCCACTGAGAAGGCAAACAAAATGTGCAATCATGCAAAACATATTCCCATATTAACAATATTTGCAAAAAAGAGTGAGAAAATTATATTTCAATTTGTACTCAGAGTTCATTGGTTCTCTCTGAGGAGGTGGATAACTTTTTGTTCTGTTTTTTTTTTTGAGGAGGGAAGGCAAGGCAACTGGGGTTAAGTGACTTATCCAAGGTCATGCAGCTAGTATCAAATGTCTGGGGTAAAATTTGAACTCAGGTCCTCCTGGCTCCAGAGCCAGTGGTCTATTCACTGCACCATCTAGTCACCCCATCTTTTTTTCATCGTGAATCCTTTGGTCTTGGATCATTGTATCAATCAGAGTAGACAAGTCTTTCACAGTTGATCATCATTATGACATAACTGTTACTGTGTACAATGATCTCCCAGTTCTCACTTCACTTTGCATCAGTTCATTTAGGTCTTACTATGATTTTTTCTGAAAACACCATCCTTATCATTCTTTACAGCACAATAGTATTCGATCACAATAATATGTTCAGGTACTCCCCAATTGATGAGCATCTCTTCAATTTTGAATTCTTTGCCAACACACAAAAAAAGAGTTGCTACAAATATTTTTGTACATATAGGTCTTTTTCCATGTTCCTTTTATCTCTTTTGGATACAGTGATATTGCTGGGCTTAAAGGGTATATGCAGTTTTATAGCCCTTTGGGGCTTGTTGTAAATTGTTGTCCAGAATGGTTGGACCAGTTCACAACTCCATCAACAATTCATTAGTAACCCTATTTTTCCACATCCCCACCTGCAGTTGTTATTTTCCTTTTCTGTCATATTAGCCAATCTGATAGATGTGAAGTGGTACCTCAGAGCTGTTTGAATTTGCATTTCTCTAATCAACAACGATTTAGAGCATTTTTCATGTGACTATAGATAGCTTTGATTTCTTCTTCTGAATTCCTTGCTTTTTTCACTTGCTGTCCACTATACCTGGAATGCTCTCCCTTTTCTCCTCTGTCTACTGGATTCCTTCAAGACTCAGTTCAGATCCCACTTTCTGCAAAAGGTTTTATGCACTTCCTGATAATGTTTTCCCTCAGAGATTATCCTACATTTATACTATCTCTATATCTCTTGTGTATACATTTATTTGCATGCTGTTTCCTCCACTAGAAGGTGAGCTTGAAGGCAGGAATCATGATCTCAATTTTCCTTGTACACTCAGGGCTTAGCATAGCACCTGTCATACAGAAAGCACTTAAATGATTTGTGACTGACTAGTTGAAAAATGAAAACTGAAAGATTCAGTCAAATAAGATGTTTGTTATCATGCAGTCAAACCTTCACTGAATTCAACCTTTTTGATTTGGTCAAGCTTGATATACATGAGTAGATGAAGTCAGTAGTTGTAAACACTTATAAATGAACTATTAAAATTTTTCTAACAATTCATAGTAAAAGAGTTGTGGTCTTTTGGATAAAATTCTATGTTTTGGAAGAAAATGGTTAATTAATTCA